>WEIV01008711.1:71963-143643 GCA_013390005.1 Calyptomena viridis | reverse complement strand
CTACAAAAGTACTTCATCTTTACACAAATTAACTTGGCAGATGCTAAATAAGAACACAAAAACATCCACGTAATTTTGCAAAAACATTATACCTAGAAAAGCAAAATTTAACTTCACAAGAACAACATATTAATCAGGGTATTTCATTAAAACCTGTCAGTGAGGCTGCTACAGCAAACTAAAATACAGCCTATCCTATCAATATATAATTTGTCTTGTACAATGTGTAAGCACTTATCAACAACAAAAAATTGTACCCTACAGAACAGTAATGACATTTGAAAGTGTAGAGTATTGATTAGCAGTTGCTTAAAAGTGAATCACCACTACAATACAGCATCTATTCACGGCTCCACATACCTTCACTGACAAGATAATTTGCATGGAGACTGGCTCCTTTAACCTTGAAATGTAAGCATTTTCCAATACAGGATGGAAAAACAAACAACCATAAATGCATTAAGCAAGGGAATTAGCATTCACTTCCTTTCAAGATCTGATATTTTCCAGTTGGATTGTCCGCTCAATAATTTCCATATTAAAAGACATTCCTGAAAATGTAATGCATGTATCATAAACTTACTAAAGCCACCTCACATTTCTATTACATACTAACAATAGAACATATTTACTTTCAATAATACAAGTAAGAGGATTGCACTCTGCTTGCAAAACCCAGGAAGACACAGAAAATACTGCAAAGTAGAGAGCACTGATTGCAGAAGCTCGTGAATTTACCATGGCTTAAAACAGGGCTTTCCTTTTAGTTAAAGAAAAATAAAGCATGATGTTTGATATTCAGACTGATTGAGACTGCATTTTAAAAACACTACCAACACAAAAAAAATTATTACTCCTACCATAATATTCAAACAGGAGATGAGAGTACACTCATAGATCATTCAAGATGTGGTTCTAACTTCACTGAAGGCAAAGAAAATTTTCCAATAGCTCCAGAGAAGGCAGTACTTTATCACAAGAAAGAAGGAAAAGTTACTCTGTTACAGCAAAAGAGAGAACACAGCACATAAAGTTGGATAGCACTGATCTTTCCCTCTACAGATCAACATACTGTCTGAAAATTAGCATGGAACGCAGCAGGTTTTCCCACCAAACACATTTGTAGCGTATGAATGTGCTTGATTTTTTTCTTCTTGAGCAAAGAAAACTTAAAATATCTATCCATAAAATTTTGCATCTTTATCTGCAGATAACATTAAATACTTCAAACACACTGAAACGTTCTCTAACTAGTTTGGCACAGAGAATAACCTTGTCATCCATGTAGCCCAAAGATCTATAGGAATTAAAGCAGGTGGAGGTCCAAGCTCTACAAGTTTCAAAACATCATTTGCATTAATCTCCAGAATTACACTGGTTTAATATTCTCAGATGCATATTTCTTTTATTTTCTAAGGCTTGATTTTAATTCAGTGCTAGGAGACACATTTTTACATAATCCAGACTTCAGGAGTTTGAATTATAATGAATTAAATCTGAATAGAGCTTTTGATAAGCTCTACACCATTCACCTGTCTGGTGAGGTTTTGAATTTGAGCTTTGGGGTAAGTGTTGAATGACGGGGGAGAAGGGTGTTCTTTTTGCCAGTTCAAGGGGTGTTTCTGTGTCAGGGTGAGGGGAGGGGGTTTTTTTTATTATTTATAGACATATGTCTACAGATTTTTTGGTAATTTTTCTCCTACTTCTGATAGGAAAAAAAATCAGTATTATTTTTGCAGGTTTAAAACTGCTCAGCTGGCAAAGGTTTAAATTGATATCCAAGCAGTCAATCCATGTCTATCCTTTAAACTGCATGTCTCTGACCCTTCCTTCAAAGCAAGAGTTGCCATGTCTTGAGCAAAGAAACAGCCTACAAAGACCAAAACCAATAAAAGAAAGGCAATTAATGTCAAGATAATTGGACTGAACTTCTCTAAGAATTTAAGTCACTATTATAAAGTTTGGAACTAAAGATAGATGTACTGTATGAATCAGATTCACCAGCTGAATGCTAATTGATCTAAATCACTCTTATGTTAGTTTTGCACTGATGTTTCCACAGTTGTAAGAAACTCCCAAGATACAGCAGCACATCTAGTCAGTAAGATAAAATACAATTCTGCATCTTTAAAAGTAAGAACGCTCTCCTGATTGAAAAAAACCTGCTCTGAGAAAACACAACGATTTGAGAACTCCTAACACAATGAAGAATCTGTTGAAAGGAGTAGGCAGATGCAGACTCCAGACTGCTTCAGACCAAGGCAGCCAGAGCTTACATAACAGGGAAGGCTCCGTTACACGACTTACATAAGGAAAATCTGAGATAGCCCTAAACAAGGGCTCTCTTGCCATCAGTAAAAAAACCTTTGTGGCAGAACCAAAAAACAAAGGGTATTGTCAGTTAGAAACTGTTCCTATATTGGCAATAAAATAATACTGACTATTCAGAATTAACAAAGCTCAGAATACTCAGGGGGGAAAAAAAAAAACAGTCTCTTCAAAAGGCACCTGAGAAAGCATAGGCCACACTGCATTTTCAGAGAAACACTGCATTGATTTGAGAAATGTTACTGTATAACAACAATTATTTTTAACGCTAACAGAAGGCACATTACTTGCATTTTATGCTTCCATTTTATTACTAGTATTATTTTGCAACAGTGTGGTACTGAAAAGACATTATATCACGGACACTAATGTGAACAATGGCATTCCTCAAGTCTGTTTTTCAAAAACTCTATTTGTAGCAGCTGAAGTGAAGCTCTCCCCAGCACCTGACCCTTGCTTTGCATCCTGTATTTGAAGCCTGGCTTTGCCAGTGAGCTACACTCACATTTACAACAGGACTCACTAAACACAGAGTGTTTTTAAAAGAAATGTAAAGATCCAAATAAGGCAAATATCTCTTGGGAGTCCAAGGACAAAAAAAAAGCACCTAAAAGATAAAATCTAATTCTTAGACCCCAGTAGTATTTGCTAAGGGGAAGAGTATCAATCTCTACAGCATCACAAAGCTTCTTGTACACTGCCAAATCCATATGACAACTGAAAACCTCCAGAAATTAGATAAAGTAGGAATAATACTTGGCCTATTTTCTTCTGTATAGGGGTTTTTTGTATACTTAATGGTCTTCCATCTCTTTGAAAGTGAGGAGTAGAACATTAAGTGCTAATTTTTCTTAAAAGGTCATCATAATTGCTGAAATTATTTACTGAACTATTATTATAATTTTCCAAGCTATTTGTAGCGTCTGTATTTCATCTAAAGTCAATTTTGGGAAAAATCATATCCCAGATACTTTTAGAAGGCATAGCAACATACTTAGCTAAGATTATCACAATTGAATGTTTTATCATTTGATTTCATTAAGGTAAACAGTGGGGGTTTTTTTAATCATAATTTCAAAAAGCAACAAAAGTATTCTTACGCATCTTTTATAAACTCAAGAGGACACCAATGCTGGTGACTCATTTGATGTTCACAATACAGCAAGATTTAAGAATTGTAACAACTAAATCAATATTCACAGCTATAACCTGGCAAAATTTTCCTTCACTGAGTATCTCAACTTCATTTGCTCAATGAAATTTTAGTATGGGTCAAATTATTCTTAACATGTAAAGCATTTGGGCAGTAGAGGCTGTCAATCATGCCTTGAAATCAAGTGCATCACTCAAAGTAGTGCTCACTGCATATGCTGACAAAATAAATCGAGTAAGCTTTACATTAATTTTTCATTTAGCAAGCCTTTATTAAACTAAATGGCACTCCAAAGCAGTATGCAATTGAGAAGTCTATACTGCCCAGATCCATAATCATACACACGTTTTATATCTTCACTTGTTTAATGATGCTTAATTCATAATCAGGAAATGTGGATACCTCCAGTAACATCAGAAGTCTCACTGCCTCTACAAGTGGAATCTTGATTTTAAAGTGACAGACTCTGATCACCTAGAGTTCACAGTAAATACCAAAAGGATTTTTGATGCCTTGCTAGTGGGGGGGGAGAGGGTAAGGGTAGAAAAAAACCACATTTGCATTTAGAGCCCTCCTGTGCTTTCACCTCCTTAACTGTTATGACAACTTCTGCCATTGACTTTATGTTGAACATACTTGCAAATCTTGAAGTTTGGTATGGTTTTATCCACACCATAGCAAGTTTACAGAAGAAATATCCTTCATAACAATACAAAAAAAAAATACATGTTAAAGCCACAAACAAAAGGAAATAGCAAGCTTAAACAGACAGTGATGCTTGGAATTCTAAATAAAAATAAAAGCAACAGAGATCTTATAAAAACTGTAACCAGAAGGGAAAAAGAAAGGAAGACAAAATAGACAATGTGAGAGGGGAATAAAAATGCTCTAAATACTTGTCAAACCAGTGTTTTGTCTTTTCTTTTTCGTTCAGTAATGAAATATCATAACAAAAGCAAGAAACAAGAACAAAATAGCTTGTAATAAATATACAGTGTCCACCTTCAAAAACAGAAGCAGAGTCTTGTTAGTGAAGCAGAAAGGATGCTGATGAAAAGGTAAAATGAATAGCTTCCAATTACCTTCAGTTATAACAACCAATAGGAAACAATCTTACTACTTCAAAGGGAAAAAATACATTAGAGAAGGGATGACAGCATTATCTACTATGAGGAAGAGAAGAACGATCAAGGATCCTACACTGATCCTTTGTGGATTTTATCATGATTGCAAAACACGGTATATTCCACACTCTGTTAGTAAATGTTGGGCTATCTGTATTCGATAGGTTTAATTTTTAAATCCATTTTTTCACAAAAATGGCTGTGCAAGGAACAATGCCAAAATTAAAGATTCTTGTTTGTTATGGCCCAATAAAAAACCTAAAGCCTTTTAATAATACTTGATTAGAAACTAATCAAAACTGAAAGCTCCATCTGCTTTATAAATTTAAGGTGTTCATACAGAACTGTGACAATGTAAGACTACACAGACTTCAAAGAATGTGAGTTGGAAGTATAATAAATATTAAGTGTCCATATTTCCAGAATAAAATGAAAGTTTGCCCAACATACTGGAGTGAAGCCTTTTAAAGACCTCAAAAGGTAGCAAGAGACCTCAAATATTTTTGTTCTTAATAGCCCTTTATTTTAGCTTCATAAAATGCATGTTTTACAGTCCTGAGTATACAACTCTGAAAAGACAGGTACTGCTAAGGAACTCATATGCCTTTGGTATTTATTAAGTTAGTTGCTTTCCTTTTAAAAATGATAGCACAAGCCTTTTATTTCAGCTGCTACATATACAATCTGTTACATAATTTCACACATATATAAGCCCTTCGAAATAAATGCTACAAGCTTGAAGAATAATTTCCTTCATAATCACACAAAAAATAACATTAGTGTTACTCAGAAGTAAATCATGTCTACAAAAATCAGCAGAAATTTAATATATGGGTTGAATAAGTGTCTCTAATCAGTGAATGTCTCAAGGTTTTCATTTACATATTGCATTTTGAGGATCACATATTAAATACCCCCAAAATGGCAGTCTTAATTTAATATATTCCTCTTATCTCTCATATTATTTCAGCAACTGTGGTAAAAATAAATTGTTTAAAACACAGAACTCTACTATAGGTTGCACATCTAAATTGTAGTTCACGAAGTCCTTATATATATCTAATACTCCAATCTGCTTTTTCATTACCCTCTGCCCCAATTACGCAGACTTAGACCAATTTCTCAAGTTTTTGCAATACTTCACTAGCTTATTACCCAGCTGTGCAGCTGAGCAAGAAGATAACCACATTCATTCCTCTTATCTGTAATGATGTAATACATCCCAGCACTGGGTTGAGATGATTGGGGGAATAATGGGATTGTAAAAACTGCAGAGATGACAAACAGTGCAGCCGCCTTCTCCTGATACAGTGAATTGTGTAGATACAGCACAGGGCGAAATAATACAATATGCACTAATTCTGCTCCTTCAATGAAGTTAACATTTTTCCTAAGAAACAGTTGTTTCTGCACAGAAATATCATCATCACAATGCAGCACCAGATTAAATAACTGCAACCTAGGCTGAAGCCTAGGCTTCAAGAAATAAGTGTTGGAGTTTACCTTCTAATAAAAAAAAAAGTCATCCAAACAGAAAAATATCACTTTAACCAAGGACTCTACAGATAGTGCAGTGCAATGAAAGAGTCATCAGGGACTAGTATGCAATACAAAAATAGATCCTGGACAAAAGCACATAAAGCACTGCTTTGCTATTCATTAAAAAAATTAAATCTGCCTCCATTTTCTTTGTTAAAACCTTCCTTATTACAACTGAATAAATCCTTACCTTCTGCAGGAGCTGGGAACCTGAGTATTTGGCTGCAATAGATTTGATCTCTCCACCAAATGCTGAGGCCCAGAGCTTTACACTGTGAAGAAAAAAGAGACAGGAAGAAATGTAATACACATGTCATAGCAAAGCAACACAGACTGTAACAGCTTCAGCTGCTCTCAGAAGGATCCGAGCAATTTTGCACTAGAGAGCTCACTAAGGAACCCAAGCACAGCAAAACATCAGTGAAGCTATTCAGGTATAAGCACCAACTAGACACTGTGCTAAGGGTAAGGCCTCTCATATGAAACTACCAACCCACAGTGTTAAAATTTAAAGAATCAACTTGTACAGAAACATGCTTTGGCACAACATAACATATACCCATTAAAAGGACAGCAGCAAATAAAATGGCAAAACGGTTCTGAATGATAAATTCCCACATTAGAAAGAGTTAACAGCATCAACTTTGGTAAATACAAGCACTTAAGACTCTGTGGCCACATACTTCACCAACACATGCTCCTGCAATAAAATCAAAGTAGTACGGAGCGCCTTAGAGACTCCCACTTTAAACACAACTGACAGAGGAGCAAAGGTGCCCCAAACAGTCAAATATCTGCAATACAGAAACATAAGTACTTGAGCAGTCAAGTTCTCATCCTTGAACATGGTCCTGAGAGGAATAGCATGAAAGCACTTACACAGACAAGGGGATCTGCTGCTCCGATCCAACCACATCCACTAAGGCTGTGTTAAAAGCTGTCCAGAAGATAAAGAAAACCCCCCCAAAAGCCCGAAGAAGATTCAGATTCTCTGGCATTGTGCCTCTCTGTTCCTGGAAATATTAGGGGAAATTCAAGTGAAGGTGAGTTCAGCAGCAGTAGGGGTTTGCTTCTAAAGCCTCTTTCCCCACTCTTACCCCCTCTACTAGAACAACACTGGAGAAAAAAAAAAAATCACAGCTCCATCCTCATCCCTCCAAAGAATGACCCATTCTGTGTAATGGAAGGAGCGGACCAGAAGCGAAGCTCTAATGACTTGAAAACTATTGTGTCCCTGGTAACAGCAAAGCGTTTTCCGGCACTACTGCAGCCACTTGCATGTAGTTCTTTACAACTCCGCAGTCAGCAGTGTGCTGAAGTTACTTCAGTGACCTACTGCTGCTCCAAAGTGCCCTTAGCAGCAAGAAAGCAGACTATTGATTCCAACTGGGGAGGCTGTCTTCTTGCAATTACTGCTCACTTCGCAAATGGAAAGCTGCCTAGAGTTCTCCTTTCCCTCGCCGATAACCTCCAGCCTTCATCCCAGATCAAGTCAGCCAATGCATTGGTTCAGCGGAGCAGGAGCAGCAGCCTTTTAACGGGATAGCGCGGAGGCAGAGAGGCAGGCACAGGAGGAGCTGGACCAGAGGGAGGGTGCCTCTGTACGGCAAAAGCGGAGAAAGTCTGGAGGAGCTGAAAGTGTAGTTGAGCCCTTCCAGGAAGGCGAGGAGAGAGCGCTGCACATTGCCGGGGGCTGAGCCGGGGAGGGCTCGGCAGGGTTGGCAGGGGCGGGGGGTGGGGGCCGTGCACACCCACCGGAGACCGGCCAATTCAGGCAGGGCACCGCTGCATGACAAGCATCTGTCTGTCACACATCCCGGAGCGGCGAAGAATGGACGGAGCTCAGCGCTGTGCATTGCCGGGAGCGCCGAGCATCCCGGCCGCGGCGCCGCACCGAGCGCGCAGGCAGGCGGAGGGAGGAGAAGAGCGGTCCCCGCCGAGGTAGCATCGCCGATGAGCGGGAGCGGCGGGTTCCCGGAGAGAGCCCCGGGTTTAGGTCAGGCTCGCACATTTAATTGAGTCATATATAGCACGTCCTTCTACATAAAGGCACGTTTGCTGCTTCCTCCCACGCCGGAGCTCTGCAGCGAGTCACTATCCGAGAGATCGAGACTAGCAAATGCTTATGAATGAAAAGAAATGCAGCATAAGTAAATCAATGCGGGCTGACTCCAGCCTATGAATAAATTATTAATTTGTGCTCATAGAAGAATCCTCTTGATATAGCAAATATAGGATTACAAGCTCCTCCACTGTGAGCGCAGCGTGGTGAGCGGGAGGGACTGGTCCAGGTATTTTTGCTGTTGCATTTTAAAATCTACCCTCCCTCCTTTTGGTTTTATTCTTTCCCTCTGCTGTTTTCTCACCTTCTTTTCCACTAAATGCACAGACTTGAAATAGCAACTGAACTTTAATGTAAATAAGTATGGCAAGACCTGGAAATGATCTGAGCATGGGCTGAGTCATCCTTGCATCATACAATATAGCTCCAGTGTCCGCTCCAGAATTCGAGTTTCTTCCCTCTGTAGTTAGAATTAACACTTCAAAATACTCACTCTGTTCTTGTCTTGCTTAACATTTTCTATCTTGAAGTTCCAGATGTAGTACCTCTATTTTTTCCACATTAACATTGCTAAGTGCACTGAACAGTTTGCTTTAAATATCACATCTACTCAACACCTGGCTGACAAAAGCGTTTTGATTTCTCAGAAGAAACTACAAGTCTAAAGACAGAAAGAGAACTGTGTAGAGCAGAGTATCACACCACCTTGCAACTTTCACCACCCACCAGCCATCCCCACCAGGAACAGTAAATAAATCATGTTTCTTTCTGTACTATTATCTTCATATGATGGCAATAAAGAAAGTTTTGTTAAAAGGGAAAATTATTTTGTGTATTACTCAATCATTTTAAGAGTCCTGTTGTCTGTGCTGTTACTGTGGATTTTCTAAACAGTGTTTTAAAATGCTGCCATGTCACCAGGTGTTCAGCTTACCTACAGGCAGAAATGTAAAAAAGCACATGGCTGACTAACTGTATATAATGAATTGTGTGCCCCTTAGAACATTACATAATCAATAGTATCTTTCCAAAGCGAGAAATGAAACAGGAACAGTGGATTGCCTCAATACTTGTGGTGTTTAGCTCTTTTTAACATGCTAAACAATGTCAGGAAAGAAACTCATAGGGCTCATTTTGTGAGATTCAAACTGTTTTTATGTTAACAGAGAACCTTACCTGCTTCAAGTCCACACAGTGCTCTGGTGACAAGTAATAGCTAGTTTCATTTTTCAAAGAATTACTGGAAGCTCTAGAAACTTTGAAAGCACAGACATTGTGCCTGTGTTCAACAGGCCTGAGAAACTTAGCATACATTAAACCCAGTACTAATTATTGGCAAGAAAAGATTATAAAATCACTTGTCAAATCTTGACTTTATTTACATTTATAATACATTCAATACCATGCCAGATCTAGAATTTATGCATTTGGTGTGTGTATAACTGGACATTCACATTTGTTTAATACAGAAACCCTATTTCCTTTATTGCTAGTCTAAGGGAAAAAAATTCACTTGAAAAAGAATTTTTTTGCTTGACAGCACAAGCACGGTCACCTCCTTTAATGTTAAACAAAGATTTGTATGCACTATATCATAGAGTGCTTTCAGCATCTTTCATGAATGCACAGTGGTTATATCCATGTAGTAAATCAATGCCTCTCGATAATTCAGTGAATGGAAAGCAAGCCTCTACCACAACACATACACACCACTGGAAGTGACACCACACTGTCACACTACTGCATCCTGGAGTGACCACTACAGACTATTCCTGGTATGCAGATCACTGCAGTATTGATACCAGGTTCAAAACTAATGTTAGCATTTCCCCTAAGTTGTTCTCATAAAGATGCAGAAACTTTCTCTAAGTGGGTTTTCATAAGGAAGGACCAAGGAAAACATGGGAAAAATGAATGTTAAGTTCTGCTGAAGGGTTTGAGTCCTTTATACTGGGGATAGAGCACTGTGCTTCTTTATTTGGTACAGCCTTGTGATGTCCTGGACCAAAGGCAGAAGAAAGCTAAGTTTCAAAGAAGCATAGTAATGAATTTATCTTTTGGAAATAACGTGGCATTTCTATCATGTCTTTGTGCTGTTATAGATAACTGCTGAATCTGGAATTATTGCTGATGCTACTAAAAAAAAAAAATGCATGTACAGATAACTGACCAGAGAAGAAAAACCTTTATGTTCAAACCAAACTTACGTTCTGAAACCAAGTGCATCCTAGCAGTAAGTTCAGGCAAGTTACTCACATGCCAGTGGTCCCAGAAGCAGAGCCTCATACAGGTGTATTAAGTTGGATCATCCTGCTCCTGGACCCCCATTTTTAAGGAATAAAAATTGTATCCAATTTCTTGCTGTGTCTTTGATGACCAAGCACAACGGTGCATTTTAGTGTCTTAGAAAATGAAAGAAGCTGCTTTCCCCATAAAAGCAGAAACAAAATTTGGACATGTGAATCAAATGTTATAAAAGAAAGTAACAGATGTGGTCAAAGAAATTTGATGAATTCCCAAGGTTTTTTCAGAGGACCACATTTGGGAGAGTAACCAAGGGATTTGACGGGGGGGAAGAAAAGGAGGAAGGGGAAACAAAAAAAAAACCAAACACCAACAAACACCTACAAACAAACAAAAAAATCCAGGTCAAGGCCAAAGGGCAATATGAGACACAAAGGCTAAAGTAGAGAATACAGGCTAAGCCAAGTGCTGTACATAAATAGAGTAACTACCTGATGAATTAATCCCATTGTTCTTTCGTCTGTCTACCTCAGATATATTTACACTTTTAAAAGGGTGCAGAAGCAGGGTCACATTTGCATCCTCAGAGCATCCTTTGAGGTGTGCGATTAGACACGTATCAAGCCCTAACACAAGTCAATTGAGAGGCATAAAGAGAAAAGAACATATGGTGAAGGGGAGAAGAGTAGGAGGAAATGATATAATTAACACAAATGTTTATTGTATTTCTTTTTTCAGATACTTATCTACAATGAGTTCTAAACAGAAGTAATAAGTGTAGAAGTATTAAAAGCCTTGCTGAAAATGTAAGCCACTTCCACTGGAAATCAGTTTTTGAAAAAGAACACAAGAAAGGAAATACGTCCATTTATCTATAGTCTATATATTAGAAAATTCAGATACTGCAAAAATAGAAAGTCCTAACTACTCTGCATGGTATGGTATTAATACTTGCTTTGTACTGTACTCCTCTGCAACTCTAAATACTAAGATTATAATCCTCAGATACATTCTACATAGTGAACTTTTTTTAAGAGATTAAAATGTCCCTTCTCCCCCTTTCCTTTTTTCTGAAATACTTCTCTTTAAAAAATTCACCCTTAAATAAAGGCATTGGGAGGGTAAAAAAGGAGGAAATGAAGGGATATAGCCACCCCATGCAATAAGCTATTTAATATAATGCTCCATACTGAAAATCCTTCCAGCATTTTACAACTGTATGCATCTTTCCCTTACTTCTTTTCAAGTATAATGTTTCATATACACTTACACATGGAAAAGGGAAACGGAAGTAGAGGGATAACAAAAGTCATCTCAGCTTTGCAAAGCTTGAGATTGTCAGATGAAAAGCAAAAGCTGAAGGTCCTGAATTTATTATTTGGAAAGAACCCAGTGGTGGAAGGATTCACCAAGTAGTGTTTGCATGCTGTGAGAACACAAGCTTACATGTTTCAAACAATCTGTACATCTGAGAAAGAGCAAGAGACTGTACATCAGGCCTATTCTGTAGAGGCTTAACATATGTACATGTATTCTTAGAATTTTATGGAGGTCCCATGTGTATAAATCTAAGTGTTTCACTGGTGTGGAAATGCGTAGTTATTGACTGATTCCAAACCCCTTACTACAAAGATTGAGGTCATGTAGCATCACTCACTGGATTAAATGAACACAATTGCACATAATGGGCATAAGCTATTGTCTCGTAGAAATAAAAATGCTGCAAAAATTCTAAACCACATCAGTATTTTGTATGCAACTTGATAATATTCTCATCTTGTTTGTATATACTGCTCAGGTCAAATAAAACCCTAACATCTCATTCATGAGACTATTAAGGGCACATGGAACCTATGTTTACATATACTAAATCATTTACATGATAATAAATACAATCTCTAAAGATTTTTAACAATATTATATAAAAAATTAGTACATTGTGAGTACAACATTTTAGGTTACTGTCACGTTATCTTTAGCACACTGCAACACCAAATAAACCTCACAGTTTGCCATAAACCCCCAAGGAATGTGTGGTTAATTTAGCTTCTACAAAGCCTATGATCAGCTGGCTTTCACATCTCCACAAGGAGTTAAAATGCAAAAGAGCAAAGCATTATCACATCCTAGCCTATGAGAGCTCACACTGCATGGCAAGCTAGAATGCTTTAAGCTAATTATGTTTATAGCTAACCAAATCCAATTTCAGCAGTCCACTGTAGCTCTAGTCTGTTAGTGCCATTTTACATAAGCTTCATTTATTTTAAATTTTCAACTATTAAGACAAAGGCTGTATTTGGTTTCTTTCAAGTGTTTCCTGCTAGGAAATGAACTCTTCTCTAAGCAAATAAATTGCCTTTTCTCTACCAAAGCCAGTACTAGGCTGCAAATTTTTATGCTTCCAATGCATTCAAAATACTTGAAAACTAAAGATAAGACTTAAAAATTATAAACTGTAATTAAAAGCTCTAATATAATGAACAGACTATTGTGGGAAAAAGCCCTACCTAGCATTCTCTTTCTGGTGGTAAAAAATGAAGACTAGAGGTCACAACATACTTAAGTGCTACCGTTACTGTCTCCATCCCAGAATGAGACACTAATCATATCTATAATGGCCTGTGAACGTTCACCCAAATCTCACTAATTCCTCAGAGCCACTTTAAGGCTCTTGTCAAAGACCTAAGTACAGACTTCAAAGTTTAGGAAACTCATTGCTTTTACTTCAGATCTTGGCAGGACTAGTGACACATAAATACTGGGTACCAAAAATGATGTATTTGAGAGGGGAGGAAGGAGAAGGGGCCCTGAGCAGCCACTTTCTGAAGAGTGCTTTTTGCAGCAGGGGATGAATTGTCATCTCTTCACGCACTGTCATCAGGGAGGTTAAGTTTCCAACCTCTCCGTTGAAACAACCTGCAAACTTTAGACTAGCATTTAATTGTTTTCAAAATAACACCCTTATTGCCAAGTGGAAATATATAATGTGGCTTTTGATCCAACAAAGTGCAATGTCGAGTAACTACAAAAAGCCATAAGGTACTTCAGAGGCCTATAATTCTGTCACTCTTCAATTAATTCCTGCAACACAAGTATGAATTTTGTGGTGGAAACGTGACTTTTATCAAGTCTTGAATATCAGATCAAAAAATTGGCAGTGTAGTCAACACAGAGCTACTTATTGATGCTACAGAGAATGAATTTTGTATAATTCTATCACAGCAGTTGCTAACCTGTGGTCCACCTCTGCTCTATCACTTTGTTGAGCCTTGTTCATTTGTTGTGAACATTAATTGATCCTAAAAATCAAAGTTATCTCAAAAGGCTACTGGAAATAGCATACACTAAAAAGTAACACATTATGGTAATGAATTCCATTAAATTGTTGCATAAAGAAAAATAATATATAACAGAACAAAATGTCCCATGAGAATATTTGGCTTAAATATCTGATCACAATTTCAGAGAAAGGCCAACAAGGATTATCAAAAGGCAAATAATAATAATCAAAAGGCTTCAATAATTCTAAAATAATACTAGGAATGCCTAAGTAAATTTCTTAGCTTCTCAGAGTTTAAAATCAGTTTAACTTCAAGAATAGTGTAGGCAATTTGTTATCTTAAGGTCATAACAGTAACCTGATAAAATCTATTTAAGACTTGCTATTTTATGCAAATCAAGTTTCACTTCTTCAGTAGTTACTATTGGGTAAGAGCCAAATTTAATATAGCAATGCTTTCCACAAAGGCAAGTGGGTACTTGTTCTAGTGAGCACTAGTTGAAACCTTGCTGCAGTGGACAGATGAAACATTCTATTATCAGGGCACTTTTATAATACTCTAAGTCAGGGGAAAAAGTGGACTTGGGCATAATGAATGATTTCAGCATCACAGAAAAAAGAATACATGATCGTTTCTTGCTCTAGGGTTTCAAATTCTGACCTGTGTATAGTGGTCAAATTCTACTTCAATAATATACAGCTTGACATTACATATCATAGAAAGCTCATTACTTCACCTGCTGAAGAATAGCAGATTTACTGGGTTGCTGTGGTTTTTTGCAATACATTAAAGCATGATTATGCTTAAAAGATGCAAAGTAAAAGCACAATTGATATCCATAAATATACTAATAAGTGTTAGGTAAAATATTTGCCAGAGCATGCATTTCTATTTTACAGGCTGTTAATCCATCATAGTGTCACTAACATTACAACAGACACATTCAGACTGCTGTGTTTATTACTTTTTAATGTATCACTCCATTTTAAACATTAATACTAACAAGTTCAGGCCATAATATAGCCATCCTTCCTATCTGTAAAAAGAAATGGAAAAAAAAAATCACCATCCACAAATGCCAGTTTATACTATAATTCTGCCTAAAACAGATAGATTTTAGAAAAAAACAAACAAGCAAGCAAGCAAAATTCTGAACCAGATTTTTTATTGTTGACTGTTATCCCATCCCAATGTTTTATGGGTTTGAGGACTGGGAGTTTTGGGGGGTGTATTTTGTTTTGAGGTTTTTTGTATCATAAAAACATTTTTGCTTAATCTTCAACTGGGACTAATGCATTAGATTTAGATAATGGATTCGATGTGATATTTGACCAAAGGCTAGTGACACCACCCCTTAACCCAAAGGAGCTGTATTTTCATATGTGCCATTTATAATGGCCTCTCATAACAATTAAAAAACTTTGTGCAGTTCTCAGCCCTCCATCTCTCAGACATTACTAGAAATAACTGCCTCCATTTCAATGGAGAATGACTTTCCCCAGACTCATATGCTTGTAATTAGCTGAGGACTGCTGGAAAAAAAAGGCTACAGGACATCTTGTCAATGTTAAAAAAAAGTTTGAGAGACACATCAGATCCCAAGAGCTTCCCCTGACCAATACACAACCTGATACATAATTTGGTACTTGAAAACTAAGGGTCCCTATTTTTCCTCTAATACATTTATTCCCCCACCATTTTGTTTTCCATTCCTATGTGCATCTATTTTCAGTTCTCACCTTTATCTATTGCAAGTCCCACTTTTCCAAACCACATAAAAGTACTGCCCACTTTCTCACAAAAACACCAAATTCCCTAAACAGTTTTCCAATTACTTTGATCCCTCAGTTCAATGCTTCCATTCTCCTTTAAAAATGTAGTGAAGGCTATTTCACCATAGATACCCTTCTGACACCTACAGACTGCTGCCCATATTCCGACTGCTGGAGAAGAGAAAGCCACCTAATCACAGCCTGTACTTAGTTCTCTCTCAAATTACCATAAATCCAAACTGCAGAAGATGCTCAGTCCCCAGAACAGGTGGTACCACGACTCCCTGAAAAGCCTTTCTTATGCAATGCACTGTGCTCCTGTGACTCTTGCCTCATAATCAAGTGTTAAAGCCACAAGCCCCTACAATCACCCATTGCCATCCATCACTGACTGAGATTCCTGACCTGCTCATCAGCACACTGCCAATTCCCTAAGGTGTTATTCTCACCAGGGAATCTCCATCCCAAGTGTCATCTACTTGCACTGTTTAAAATTCTCCTCCCAAGCAGCTGTTCTAGGAAACTCCTTACTTTGCTTCAAGCTTTAAAATCCCAAGTCAGATCTTTTTTGATTACCAAAAGAAAGCAATACTGTGAGGTTTCTGTTATTAAAGAAAAGAGACTAAAGAAGTACAAGACATTCGTGTTTTATACAAATTTTATATAATGGCTGAAATACTTCAAGAATACTGACTTATTGTTTTATGAGGGTGCTACACCACTCCCTTTCAAGCTGGAGCTATTCTCTCACTCCCAGATAAGGATTTTCCAAAGTACTCAAGAGTATAATGTCTGCATTGACCCAAGACAGCTTCCTCATACAAACTGTGCTCCTTACTTTGGAGAGAGGGAGTAATAACTCGAATGACTAGCTCTCCTATTCTTGCACCTACCCTGCTAAGAAGCCACTAAAGCTAAGACTTAGGAAAAGACAGAAATACATAGTGAGAGAGAATGTACTACTTGTCTGTCTATATAGGAGCACTGAGTCTAAGAGGCTGGTGAGATTAAAGTTATGACTAAATGCTTTTTTTGGACATTTACTTTAGTCCTACACAAGTTATTCATATCACTAAAATCATAACTGGAAATTATGGCTTGACATTTGTTACAAAGCTAGTGGCCCTACTCTGCTATATTACTTAACCAACCTAATTAATCCCAGGCAAAGAAAGCCATAACACACAGCTGAGAAACTGCAAACCTCTGAAGAGATAAGTTCTCCAAAAATCAAGTCAATAAAAAACTTCTAACATTTTCCCAAGACAATGTTATTCTGGATATAATCAGTACATGCCCAGTCTTTAACCTACTGATGCATTCAGTCACTACAGCCCTTTAGGAAAGCTGAACTCGTTCATACCTCCCTGGGTAACATCTGATCACACAGTCTGTTGGCAGAGAAAGGCAGCACTTGCAAGAGCAGACACTTCAAGGAGCACTTTTTAGAGCAGCAGTTACTGCTTCAAGAAATATGTTAGACCAGGGAACTGCAGTAGCTGAAGACAACACATGTCATCTTTCTGGGCATCGTGCCTTAACTGTACTACCAAGAGACTTGGCATTTTGCATTTTGAAGAATTGTAGATGAAGTGGCTGGGAATTTATTTAAAAAAAAACAAACCTGGAGTGTCCTAATCGTCTTTATTTACCACAACTAGCACAATATGCACCACCCAGCATCCTGCCATCCCCATCCTGAGACTGGAATACAGGAGTGCACTTGCTGCTCAAGAATACAAATTGCCAATGGGGAAAAGCAATAATCTCAAGGCTTGCATCATTTCACAGTCGACTTGTTTGAAGACAGGCTAGCCATTACATAAAGCAGCTGTGTTATCTGGCTTTTCCTTCCATTCATTTATAGACTTGAGCTGTTTTTCTAAGTCCATTGAAACTATTTTCCTAATTAAAGGGGGCTTTTTTCCCTAATATGCAGGGAACTTAGCTACAGCAAAAACACACAAAGGCTTCCGTTCTGTATACATCAATATTTTAGAGACATTGTTAAATTGGCAGCCTGTTAAGGTTCTCCACATACATTAAAGTATTGGCTGGAATTCACCATGACACAACAGAGAGATCTGTCTTTGCAAACTTGGGCAACCTTCCTTTTCACAGAGCTGACTGACATGACTTGATTGAGCGTCTTGGTATTATCAGACAGTGTAAGGAGCAAAGACAACCTCCTCTACTGCAAAACAGAATAACCCGACAGAAATAAAAAGATAAACTTTCACACATTTACTTTTTAGTGCCCAGAAACAAGGGGCATGCTACCTTATTCCAAGTAGAAAAGCTTCAGAAAAAACACTGCAATTGGAGAAATAAGTGTTGCCAGTTCCTTTTTTCATTTGGCTGTTTTTTACATGCCAGCATATGCAAAGCTTAAGCGGAAAACTTCAGTTAAATATGAGAAGATAGGATTTAAAACCATATTGTCAGAAAAAAATAATATCAGGTTAACAAGGATATCTTTTAGTTCTTTACTATTTCATTCTTAATGATCCTTCACCAACAGAAGGCCTGCTCATATTTTTCACACTGGAATGCACTTCTATTATTATATTGAAATATTTGTTATTATCCCTGTACCGGCATGAATATATACACACACCAGGAGAGAAATACCTGAAATAAACCCTATACATTTAGGATTTAGAAAGAAGTTGACTAAGTTTTAGACATTTTTCCACTACTACCACAAGCAATTGTGCCATTAGATCTCTGTTTCTCCTCTTCACATCCCTTTAACCTTCTTATTTCTTTCTCTTTGTTTAGGGGAGTATGTTTCTTTTAAATTCCACCCGTTGACCTTCCATGATCTAGATGCTTAATAAATAGAAAAATAAAAATACAGCCTGTCACACCAAATAATAGCTACTGTTGAAAGGGGAAAGGCCAAGATATTTGTATAGCCAGGATCGTTCTCTTCAATTCAAATCAAGCCAGGCCAAGTTACAATAAAATATTCTAAGTTGCAGGCTTAGTATCCTCCTTCCTGATGGACACTGTTATATTGTGTTAAAAAACAACATTTTATGTAGGGGAAAAATATTCTGGAAAATCCATTATTACCCCATAAAAGTCCCATACAGAAGTATTTACATAATGAACTGCAATTACTCACATTATATTTATCTAGTGAAGAATGAACCTATTGTGTGCAGCAAAACGTGTCTGTTCTGCACTAATACGCACACACAGTAAGTTACCTCGTGAAATAACACATCAATCACAGGTTAACACCGAGCCTGCACCCGTGTAATGCCATTTCCAGTTCATTAGAGAAAACCAGCTGCAGAATCTGCAGTTGTGCCAGACTGTCAAGGCTCCCCGAGAGTTAGGAAGAGATGTGCAGCGAGTCGTCTGTTGTGGGCAGGGAAATTGTCTTCAAAGTGCTGTGACAACGACCATCATAAGCTTTAAAGATTATGCTCACACTGTAAACCTGCCTCCACAGGAGCAAAGCCCTCAGCTCCTGCCTAATAGGTTTATGCTACAGAAATAACACCACAGTGAGAGTTGGAGGAGGGATCCACCAACGCAGGTACTGAAGTGCTGAAGTCACAGAATGGGTCAGGTTGGAAGGGACCACCATCCGTCACCTGGTCCAACCTCCCGGCTCAAGCAGGGTCATCCTGGAGCACAAAGTCCTCGAGCTGAATCCTGTAAGGAGGATTTCTTTTCTTTGCTGACACCACAAAATAGTATATGTATTTTAAAATTTAATGAAAACTTGACAGAGAAAAAAAGTCTGCTCTGCTTAGTTCAGAGTTCACAGGCTAAGTAAGGCTGGGTGAGTCTTTAGTTCATAAGCACGCAACATTCAAAAATACTACAAAATCTTCCAGCAAGCTGGACCCTGATTTTTGGATTAGAAGGAATTTGATCAACTTTTGTACATATCTGAACACAATCAGAGTTAGGCATGCACATTTTTACTATAGCTTGACTTCTAACAGCACATCTGCAAGGGAGTACTTGCAGATCAGATGTAGTTTCCTCTGTACTACTCCTCTGAGCTTTTCTCCTCAAAATTACATATTGGGAGACCATGTAACCCCTTCATTTTACTTGTCAGAATCAGACTGTTCTTAAATGCTCCAATACAAGACTAATCAATTCCCTGTTAGACTGAAAAGCAAGAACCAGGACTGTTTAGACCTTCTGTAACGTTTTTTAATTCTACTCTTCAACATTAACGAAGTCCATCATTTAGGACTAATGATCTTTTAAAATGACATGATCTTTGCATGGTAGCTCTGTGGGTGCAGCAGATCTCCACACATATAAAGACTCCTGTCTTAAAGTGAGAGTTTCTCTCCTTATATTTCCTTTAATAAATATATTCAACTGCTGCTATAGCATTTCAGAGCATTAAGGCACAGTCCACTTCAAAAGCACACCCTGGGATGGAGGAGAGGAGAAGAAGCAGATATACAAGCTCAGCACATGTTCTAGTCCAAAGCAAAGTGGAGTTCAAGCAGCTGTACCCAAGGATTTTAAAACCGAGAAATTTATGATGTTATTTCTATTGCATCAGCCAAAACCAAAAGTGAAATAGAAAAGTATTTCTGTGGAAAAGGTTCAAAAAGTTAAAATACATCAGAATCACTTTCTCAAATGCCCTGCAAACACCAGAGATTCAGCTTTATAGAATCAGCCTTCTCCTCCTCTCAAGCCACTCCTTCTTCATGGGTTAAGAGATGGCTTTAAAATTCAGCTTACTGATAAGCATTTGTCTACTAAAATAGAAGTTAATTTTTTACCTTATTAACTTCAGTTTAAAAACAAAATC
Organism: Calyptomena viridis; assembly: GCA_013390005.1. Lineage (NCBI taxonomy): Eukaryota > Metazoa > Chordata > Aves > Passeriformes > Eurylaimidae > Calyptomena > Calyptomena viridis. The sequence goes on along the minus strand of WEIV01008711.1, from coordinate 123,339 downwards.
CATTTTTCTCAAGAAAAAAACAAATCTCAAAGTAAATTGCAATTTTACATAAAGAAAATCAAGCTCATGTTGATTTTTTTTTGGTCAGTGATATTTTTCGCTGTCATAAGTACTCAAATAATTCTCTAAAGGAACTTCAACATCCCTGTTAAATATAAATTCACAGATAGGAAGGCCAACACAGTGAAAGACTACTACATGTCACAAAGGGGTTTATAATGTGCCAGTCAACAGAGGCCCCAACTCAGTTTTGCACTTAAACCATGAGATTGAGTATTTCTGAGATAAGACATAAGAAAAGTCAGGACTCAAAATATTTTTGTTACTGTAAATTAGTGGAAAAAAACTAACAGAGCAAGAACAACAAAGAACAATTGAAAGGAATTATATTCTACGGGAGCAGAATTTTGTCAGAGTTGTGAGAAATAAGAACCAGGATGCCAAAACTGCCAAAACAAATGCAGTGCCACACAGGAAAGAAGCACAGGCAAAGGTACCTGCCCCTACACACAAAAGAGGACCACAGAGAGAGAGATCAATTTCTTTCATGAATAAAGAGAAAATGGTTATTTGGGGACATTTGCAACTGCAAAAAAACAAAATGGACTTGAATAAGGTACTTCAGAGTTTTAAGTTTATGTATTTTGACAAACATTTGAATCAGATGAGCTAAAGAAATGGGTCCTATAAGAGGAACAGCAGAGTACATGATTGAGATGGAGCAGTGAAAAGCTTATGTATAAATAGTAATTAAATATTTTTAAAACCTCACCAAACCCAAGAAGCAGATATTTTTTCAGCTACTATCTCCATAATAATAAGGGTGAATGATACCAATTCTGGCTGAAACAAGTAGATGCAAAAGATACAGAACTCTCACCCCTTAAGGGAGCAGGTCTGTCAAGCCTGAGAAGATGCTGCTACTGTAGAAGTAAATTAATGGTGCTAATAGCACTGATTTTTTTTCCTAATATATTAGTTCTCTCTCTGTAGTTTAAGCTCATGCCTGACACATCCTGGTCTATCACAATTCTCCCTTCCCAATTCCCAAACCACGCCTTTAGTGAAGGCTAGTAGTGTGAAAAGCAGACTTTCACTAACAAATTTTCAAGTGCTCTCCTTATTTTGTATAGTCTCGTTCAGACCCACTCAATTACTGTTTATATACCAGTTGCTACAGTGTAATTCCAAGCCTTGATTATTTCAGTTGTTTACATCCCATTCAACTGTGCAAGCAGAGAAACTTGAACACAAGTTTTAAAACAAAAACAATCCACTGCTAAACACATCCTAAAAACTGCAGGCTGGCAAGGGAGGAGTGTAAGTGCCTCAAGTCTCACAGTGCCATTGGTGGGCCTGGCTACCATCAATCAGAAAAGCCAAGACTATTCCCAGTGAAAAAAATTTTGTCACCCCTGTGATCTTGATCACCAGGGCCACATTGGACATGACTCCTCTGCAAGAGGGAAATGCACCAAAACACTGGGGCACAAAAATGAAGCAGTTGAACTGCACCGTGTCACATACAAGCCTGAGTGTTCAAATATTTGCAGACACACAAAGTAAGTTTTTATGAGGCACTAAGATACAATAAGCCATTCCTTACAGTTTTATAAAATATGTACATCTGCAGTTTAAGTATGCAGGGAACCAGTATACAACAGTGAGAACAAAGACTAAGTTGAGTTCTCTTGTTTTTGACTACCAGAATTACACGTTAAGAACTGAACTAGAGCTAAAGTGAAATTATTGCACATGGGAATAAGAGCCAGAACTAATTCATTGCTATGGATCTAAAATAACACTACAACAAAGCATATGAGAAATTATTCATTGAATGTATACAGAGTGGCATATAAAACTTTGCATAAAATGAAACTGCAGGCAGATATGTACTCTCAGCATCAGCAGGTGGCATTAGCTGAGCGTATTTAACATGTTTCTTAGTTGAAGCCTTAGGCTACTTTTAAACCAAAAAAAAAAAAAGCTTGGCAACTAGGAGTTAATTAAATTGTAAACTGGCAAACAGTGATAGCAGCAATAGTTCTGTGCCCATAGGAGGTGAATCAAATGGGTCAGTCTCTAAGGAGCAGGCTGGTAAACTCCAGATCCAGAAAAGCCTATTCGTTACTGGTTGGAAATGCACTGTACTTTCTAGTTTCAACAGCTGGGTCCCTTCAGGATGGAATTATTCTCAAATGACACTATAGAAAACACAGAATAACCCCTTAGTTGATGTTAAATATGTGAACCAGAAGTAACAGTGCCAGATCAATACACATCAGGGTAAACATATTTTGTAAGCAGGAGTTCACAGTATCAATAAAAAGGAAGTAAGGAAGTATCATTTTGAACTTGCAAGGCTTTGAAGTCACCAACTTAAAACTTGTTTATTACTGGAAAATTTGCCATTAAAAAGTACAACTCCAAGCAAAACAACTACCTGATTCTTTTCACCGATATCAGCTTTTATTTTGTGCCCTGTCTCTATAATTGTTCTGTAATTATTAAGATATTAGTACCAGTCACCCAGGACATGCCTAGAAAGACAATTTATTCTTTCCTCACACTGTCTGTGGTTTATTTCAAACTCTTTTGAGCCTGAAGACTCAAAAGAAAATGTAATGTTTTCACACCTATTCTGGGTTAGAACAAGGAAATGTTATACAATGTAGACACCAGTAAGACAATCCTACTAAACACAAACACTGCAGTCACATCTACACACATACATGTTCCAGTAAGCACCAGTCCTGCTGCACAGTAGATGTAATAATGCCTCAAGAGAATAGTAGCACACAGTCCCTCAGGGAGTCACCACAGACTGTTCTCTGACCATCCCCCTCACCCATCACAGAAACGAAAAAAAAATTATACTTTATGAACCTTTTGGGAAAGGGCATTCAGGTCTCCAGGATATGAATTCACGCATTAAACATTGCTGTCTCAATGCCAGGTGCCCATCTGTGCTCCAGGCTGGTTTGGTGAGCCAGGCACCCAGGAAACACAGCTCAACCCTTCCACAGCCCATACCCAGTGCACACAGAACCAAACTGTCAGGATGAAGGGAAGTGTATTGAAACACAGTGACAGGAGTTCTCAGGATCAACCAACACCTAAGTTTCACTTAAATGCTTTCTACCTCAGCACATGTGCTCAAAAGCCTTGGTTTTTACCAAACCAACTACATTGTTCCTACCAGATTTCCTACTTCACAGAAAGGGTTGTTTTTTTAACCTCTGGATCCTTCCCTGATCTTTTGGTGCAAGATTCTTCTTTGCTTTTCCTATGTACTACTTAACCTCTTTGTCAAATAATCTGCCCTTTACCTCCAGTTCTGTTTACTTTTTCTGCTGTACTTCATGTTTTTCCTTTTTCTGCTGAGATGACACGTTCAGAGAATACATTTGGAAAATAAAACAGTATTTTGAAAAAGCTTTGATCTGTTATCCTTTTCATGCTCCTCCTCATTTCAGCCAGTTTCATATCTTTTCTGTTTACTATAAGTACAAAAAAACTCAACCCACAAACCACCACACAGCATAATCTGAGTTCCCTACAGATTATTTAACTAACAAGCTGTTAGTTTCTCATGCCATATTGGGAAAATTCCACCTAAAATATAACACAAAATTCTTCATATATTTTTAACTACCAGTAAAGATTCTCTCATTCACTCCAAGTCTGGACATTTTTGCAAATCCTCACAAGCATAAAGACATTACACTTTAAGACCTTTACAAATCAGCTGAGTATATGTATAAGCTTGTTCATCAAATTCTTCCTACATAAGGAGAAAGCCAAAGGGGCAGGAATACAGACTATTCAACAGCAGCTTGTTTTGGTTTTAAGTATATATAGCCAGTTTAGGTCTTATTTGGTTATATACATACATTTCCACATATCATATTCATCCCAAAACTTACCATTGTGTAGACTCTGATTTAGCTTTATTAAACTATATAATGACAAAAGTTCATTAAAAACCCCAAACCAGAACTATAAACTTTTGCTCAATTTTATTAGAAGCTGCTAACCCAAGGATACTCAAAAGGACCTGCATCTACTGTATCTACTTTTATTTCTGAAGCCTGCCTCAACATTCCTTTTGCTTTATCCGTAAAGGCAGAGAAAAGCTTCAGTCTCATACTATATTAAGGCAGCTTTTGTACAAGACAGTACATATTTATTGAAAACACATTTCTAACAGGACTGAATTACTTTTCCTTTTCCCAGACTCCTACATTTTCACAGAGCTAAAAACAATTGAATAATTAAACTGTCTCCATGGTAAAGTACTCAAGCAAGGCAATGCTTCAAACACTACATAAAAACCCAGAAGAAATTGAAAACAAAATACAAGACTCTGTCCTACTTTTAATAAAGAATATTTTGTAATTAAGGAAATATCTTCCTAACAAAGAGTTCTAGAATTCTCTTTAAACCTTGACAGCACAAGCCTGCACGTAAGCCAGCCATCAGCTCTTCACTTCTGCTTCAGAGCAACATTCCAGCATCTTTACAGATCAGCCAAGCAATTTGCCTTATTTTTGCCAATGTCTCTTCCACACCACACAAATAACTCTGCTCTTTCTTTTGAGTAAGACATCAAACTTCCAGCCATGCAACTGTGCATCAGTTTTGGGAGAGACCCAGGGGGAAATAGCAGCCCAGGTGTACCATTTCACGTGTGGTTTGATGGCAGTCTGATAAGAGCACATGTTCATGCCATCCCTGCACTCTCCAGACAAACTGCACTAACTGAAATCCTGCTTATCTGGAAATACAACTTTGAAATTTCTTTGTTCTGAAATTGATATCTAAAGGTGGCTGCTTAGCCTGTATTTGCCAGTCAAATCTGTTCCATCTGGCTAGCATACTAGGCAAGCATGATGCCGAATCTTCAGATTTATAGACTATACAATGAACTTAAAAGTCTTATTTTACTCAGTATACACAGAAAAACAGGCTAACTGGACAACTCTCTCACCTAAACATTTCTTACACTGCTCCACAATTTCTATTTTCCGCTTGCTGTGCTATTTGAAGACTGAGACATCTCATTTACTATTTTACACAAGAAACAAACTGTTGATAATTTGACAAAAAAGGGGACAAACATCTAGCAGATAAATACAATTCTAAGCTATCATAAGATAATGGATCTCTAAAAAATCATAATTATATATCTCTTCCTTTCTGCTCATGAACAGAATTGTAATTTAGAACAGCTTCCTTCTTGAAGGTCAAATATGTGACATAATTATACTTCAAAGCATGCAGATTCACATAAATTTTAAAACCTATTTCTCCCATCCATCAGGCTCTTCTGGGAGCAACCATTTCTTCATCACAGCATGTGGTACAACCAATACCACATTGTAACACTAAGTTTTTAATACATTGCAAGAGACAAGTTAAGGGTTATTTCCATTCTTTTACACTATATTTAAACAAAAAAGCATGCCCATAATTATTCTGGAGGCCTTCTGCCATGAAAAAATGAGGTACCAAAAAAAACTGCTCTGTAACAATTCATCATGCAAAGTAGATCTCAAATCACTAATAGCAACTTTTAAAGCTGTCCTGGTTTCAGCTGGGAGAGTGCCAAATTTCTTCCTAGTAGCTGATATAGTGCTGTGCTTTGGATTTGGGATGAGAACAACATTGATAACCCAGCAGTGTTTTAGTTTTTGCTGAGCAGAGCTTGCACAGATTCAGGGACTTTACAGCTCCTCACCCCACCAGTGAGGAGGTTTTGGGGCACAAAAAAATGGGAGGGAACACAGCCAGGACAGCTGATCCCAAGTGACCCAAGGGATATTCCAGACCATGTGGCACCATGCTCAGTGTATGAACTGTGAGAAAGCTGGATGGGCCACTGCTCAGGAACTGGCTGGGCATTGGTCAGCAGATGGTGAACAACTGCACTGTGCATCACCTGTTCTATATATCCTGACTTATATAAACACTAATATTTTCTTCCATTTCTGTCCCATTAAACTGTCTTTAACCCAACCCACAAGTCTGAGTTTTCCAATTCTCCCCCTTCCTGCTGCTCAGGTGGGAGGGAGGGAACAAGCGGCTCTGTGGTGCTTAGTTGCTGACTGGAGCCAAACCATAACAAAAACCTTCAAGGCTGGCTAATTTTTACCACTCAAACATTAATTTTAATGACTTCTCTCTCACTTCAATCAGAAGTTTGTTTCACTGTTAAATTGCTCTTGCATCCTACCCATTCACAGACATTTAGACTAAATTATCAGATGAATTTTATTCCTCATGGGTAAACCACTTATTCTAAGAACAAGCAGCCCAGGTGGCAGCACATCTGAATGGCAAACAGAAGGGGTGGGGTAGAATTTACACAACTTAACAAGTGAATGGTGTAGGACCAATAAGATGACAACAGATGCTTAACAGCAGCGCACTTGAAGGCCTCATCCCCCAACAGATGCTCAATTTATCTGTCTAAATACATGGATTATTTTGTTACTTTCACAGTAAAAGAGCTTAAATACTTATGGTCTTTTAGACATCAATGAGGGTCCAAAGCTTTGAGCCCCCAATAGACAAGCAAGCAGCAACTTCAGGACCTTCTCTTAGGTTAGCAAACTTGCTGTTTCAGCCCCACCCCCCTGCATCTTTCTGCTTTTTATTTCTTCTGAGGAACAATGGCCAAGGTGGCTTGGCAGAGTCTTCCGGAGAGTGTCATCCAAAACAATCAATCAACATCATCATAAAGGTCACAGTCACCACATGCCAAGACCCAGAAATTTTCCATTTCAGTGATAAGCCTTTTTATATCCCAAAATGGAATAACAGAATAAGCAAAGAGAACATATCTGCCAAAACAACTTTTCAAATTATTCTTTAAGTAATCCCTCAGCTATTCCTTACCACTCTCTGCATGTAATTAGAGAAACATAAAACACACCCCTGCACCAGAACAACAAAGTCTCACAGTCGCCTAACAGCTCTTAGTTGCCAAACAACCAACAGCATCCACAGGAAGATGAAGTACAGAAATCATTTTGAGAAACCCTCAATAGGAGAAAGGACAGTAGAGTTCAGTAAAAAGGCTTAGAAGTTACATCTTCATCAGACACAGTTTAAAATACCCTACATTTAGACAATATTGTGGGTGCTTGACACTTTTACCCTCATTTCAGAATTTCTATTCCAATCTCTGTTAACCAAAATAGAGAAAGTGGATGTACTCACACAATAAGCCCAACTGATCATGACCTTTCTTGCCCCAGATAAACAAGACTGGACAATCTATTAGTCTATTTGAAGTTTCCATCAAATTAAGAAAACCTAGATTGAAGTGTACTTTGATTAAATTTTAAAATTTAAGTTTAGATAAACATTTCTGAATATATTCTAATTACTTTTTCTTGATGAAAAAAAGCAAATAGCCTTACAGAAAAAGGCTCATGGAAAGAGATGATGATGGAAAAAAAGTGTCTGAGGCTTTAAGTTATGTACTCCCATCATGACCAAAATAAAGACCTACTTCTTACTCAAAGAAGGAACACACAGCCTAGACAGATAACACGCACAAGGAGCCAGAGCTACTGAGGGTGGTACCAAAGGTAAAAATAAAAGTAAAATCAGAAATTATTTTTTGAGTCTTTATATCCCATGAAATCAAAACCATGAAAAAGGACATTTGTTATTATTTCAGTGAACAGTAAGTGCCTGGTGATATCACATGGTTCAAAAATTGTGCAAAGCATTCACAGCATTTACAGTAAATATATTAATAAAACAGATAATCTGTGTACCTGAAGTTACCGTGAAAATTCTAGTGCTATCTCAGGGGGTTTCAGCTTTTTCAGACAAGATTCTGAAATGTTGTTGAAGCACCTAAAAATAGTTAGACATCTGCTAGAACTTTCAAAAGCACGTAGCACTTCAGATGCCTGACTTGGTGAGAACTGACTACAATTGCTTTCCACTCAAAACCAGCCAACAACATTTCTCACCCAATAAAGAAATAATTTTTATTCAATTCATCTTAAGTGTTACATGAAAACAGTAACAGGCTGTAAAGTCAATATCCATTTCCAGAACAACACACTGGTATCAATGAAAGTGTTTTGTATGTTCCAAACAAATCTGAACAGCCCTAACCACAAACTCTACCAGCCAACACTAACAAACGTGTGTCCTGTGCATCTTGCACCCACAAAATACAGAAAAATAGTTATTCAGTCTTATGTCTTTTAGATAAGTAACTGAGTCAGTGTGTGAGGTGTTTCCAGAGCATACAAAGACAGAATTATGAGCTAACTTTTCAGAGTCAAATTTTTACATTAACAGGACTTAACTCTGAGACTCTGCTAAAGATTTGATTCTTGATTTTTTACTCAATTCTGATTGTAAGATGTACCAATGCAATAGATTTAGGTAAAAATTAAATGGTTTGTAAAAAAAGTTAACCATAATACAAGAAATACACCTTGTACAAATGCTATTATTTTACTTTTTTAATCAATGTTTTATTTTTTGGCATGAGTACACATCTTTGCTACTGAACCCCCTAGGGTCTTCTTTTATTTCCTACCACACCATCATATACACTAGAAATGTTGCCCAAATGAGAAGGTAATTCTATATATTCCCACTATAGACATTTTTTTTATTCTACTGTTTTCCAGAACAGCTGCCACTTATCACTATCAGATGTAGGTAGTGGAGCAGAAGGAGCACTATTCTAGTCAGAGATTACAATTTCTAGGTCAGCATTTTCACTAAAGGGGGAAAGTAAAATGAGACCAAAATACCAGACAGCAGCTGTTTATACATTACACCAACATGTACAGAAGTACCACATCCAACTTAATTATTACAGCCTTACAATAAAGATAAGAAAGCAATCGTGTCTAGAGTTGAATACACATTAAAAATAATTTTGCATTGCTATTTCTTTGAATCTTTAAAAATATTAGTTACTATTCTCTTTTCCCCCCTTATCTATCCTCTTGATGGAAGGCTAAAAGAAGGTTAGAAAAAAGGAAGTCTCAAAATAGACAAAGCAGACCTTGAATGCTCTAGTATTACTCAGAAAACGAAGTGTTGTGTTCTGCTACAGGAGATAGCACTTCAAATTTGAAAGGTCAGCTGCAAAGCTTGGCTTCAAAAGCAACTCACAATCACAATATCAGAGAACTGAAATAACTCTTCTGGGCCAGGAACAAGTACAGAATCCTGGACATGATGGTTTTCAGCCAAATATTTCTTGATGCAATCCTGCCCATCTTCAGTGAGACAGTATAAAGTCCCATTTCCCTGAAGACAGGAAGAACTAAACAACTTGAAGTATCTTCCCTGCTCTCTGCCCTTGCTGCTTCCACAACAGCTCTTGTGCATTCCCACCCCCTGCACTGACACTTCTCTGACAGCTGCCAGCTCCTACAGCCACTCAGTGCAAAGGGATTCCTCCACCAACCCATTTCTCTTGTTATACTTCCTCAAAGTCCTCAATTGTTTCATGCATATCATAAATGGTAAGTAGAGGATCTAAATCACCAGCCAGATGTTCAAGTTCAACCCCTTTGCCCCTGCATTTGTTCACAGTAAAACTTAGCTCAGATGTGGTGGCAAATATGAAAAGTGTAGCATTTTTCTTCAATGAAACTCACAGACTATAGGTCTGTTAGACTTTTTTCCTTCCCCAGTAGGAGATATGCATAAAAAATTGACAGCATATTGAGACAAATACGTTTATATTGATCTAATATAGTGTTTGTTTATACTGGGAGTAAGCTTTGCACAGTCAACAGCCTTGATGCTTTGAAGAGTAATGCTGAACCTATCAGCACTCACTAGTGTTGGTTAGATAACTACTACTGATTTATTAACATTCTAGCACCAAAATTTAATACAAAGGAAATGGGTAGCCCTACAGTGACTGAAAATTTTATGATACAGTCTGCTGAAACCAATAAACATCTTTAGTGGTAATTGCCAAAAGCATAACATTACTCTGCAAAGCCACACGTTTTCCTCCCCCCTTCTTTTCATGTTGTTTCATTTGATGAAAGGATCAAAGCATCAAGTCATTTTTTTCACCCAAACTCAATCAGGCATGTAACTCTTTGAAGTGATATTTTTTTTCTTCCTTATTTTTCTTTTTTTTCTCTCTTCATTAGGAAGAATCTTTCCGAAAACAGTCTGACATTCTGAGGTTTCAGAATGTTAATTCTACAACAGGTGTGACATGTCTCCAAAAGCAATGCTCTGATGCTTTATTTATGGGCTTTACTCTTTCTTTCCACTTAAGAAGAGACCTTGAATATGTTTTCATATGTCCAACGTATATTTAGAAACTTTAAAGGCAACATCCATTCATCAAAAACATGAAAACGAAAGACAAAAGTTCAAATAAATCAGAAAAGCCATTTGTGGCTTCAGCTTAAAGCTGTCATGGAAAGAAGTATATCAAAATACCTCCGTTAATGATTGCCTCAAAAGTGCTGCAAAGTTGAAAGCCTGTTACTAACGTTCTTTCCTCTAATGGGAATTCAAACTACTGTGTAAAAGAAGGTGAATAAGAAGAGATGAAGGAAAAAAATTAATTCCAAGTGATTTCATTTCAGAATTCAAGAAACATGGCACTTTGTTCAGCAACACAAAAGAAACACCATAATTTTCTCCTGACCCTTGATAACACAAAGCAGGAATCATCCAAAGCAGTGGGAGACAGAAAATTCAGTAACAACTGACAATCTGTACCATTAGAAAAAGCTTTATGAATCACTGTGTTGTTAACCTGTGCTTACTACTCAAGTTTAACATATTTCAGCATCCCATTACAAAGCACATTAAGAGACAAACAAAAATCAGTACTTTCCACTTGTAGTCTGACCATATCTTGACAGTTCTCTCTTAATTTTAAATAAGACTATAAAAACAAGAAGCTACTAGAGGACACTAAACTGAGAACTAGTGCATGGTGGCCAGATGACACACCATTAACAGGCAAGAGCAAAATAAAAAAAGAGAGCAGGGAAAGGCAAAAACAGGCAGAAGTCACAGCCCTTCACACCTAAATGATATTTGAAGCATCACATGCTTCTGGTTGTTACAGAGCAACTGCATAAAACAGCCTCTGTTTCTCCATCCAAATAGTGGCTTAGTGGGCCCTTCTTGAGCAAGGAGACTTGGTTGAGATTTATCCTAAATTGTTCCCTACAGCTGATACCACTGAACAAATATCAAAATAAGCAGCCATCCAAATGGTGGCTTAGTGGGCCCTTCTTGAGCAAGGAGACTTGGTTGAGATTTATCCTAAATTGTTCCCCACAGCTGATACCACTGAACAAATATCAAAATAAGCAGCTTCTGTAAGCATTCAAAAGGACATTAGAGCTATTGAGTTTTCAAAATAGAAACTTTAATTGAAAACGCAATCTAATTTATCTTAATAGCACTAGTTAAATTCCCATAACACTTGGAGGAGGGAAAATATCACAGATATCTTATTCAGGCAGAAACTTTTAACATCAACTTGAAGACTTGAAAACTGAAGTCTACAATTTGCACAAAATCATAAACAGAGTTTAAGAGAAAGGACACAAAACCTGGGAGTACAAGAAATGCAACTAGTACTGCTTCTCGAAACACCACCCTGTACTTCTTTTCCTTCCATTTTCACTTATTCATAGCTCAAAAAGACTCTTAAAGATTGCAGTGGAATTACTAATTTAAGTGTGGTTAACTTTGAGTTCAAATTAAAGACAGCATTGATAAAAAGTACCAGGTGCATTCATTTTTTAACTGCAGTAGTCTCGGAAAGAAGAAAAAGCAAGTCCTATTCAAAATTCAGGCCCATTTCATCTGGCAAGAATCTCTACACATTACAAGACAAAAGCAGGGATAAGAGAAACTCAAAACTGGTACTGGAAGAGGAAAAACAAGGTAAGCATCCAATTCCCTTGGCTTCATTTTCTGTGAAAGTGATGAACAACACATACCACTCCACATATCAAGTAACCTTGATCCCACAGCTCTTACACTGCATTTGAGTTAGTTTAGTTTTCTTTCCAGATTGCCACCATCAAGACGCAGGAATTTAAAAGCAGTTCTTCAGTATCAATGTTTTTCCTCTTTCTTTCTGCAGGGCAGATACAGAGTACTGTGACCCAGTGCCTCCAGCTCACACAGACTGATGCTAATGGCAAATCTATTTCATTTCAACTGTTAATTCAGCTGCATAAGGGAGGTCAGAAGGTGCTGGCTCTTGTTTTAATATTGCCTGCACATTTAATGTGGAAAGCAGTGATGCATTTGAGGATGTCATCCAGTTTCCCTTAAAGCTTTACTGTAGACCTCAAATGAACTGACAGAGTTTGGAACAGCACCTTTTCCAGTCAAAGAACAAATAGCTATTTACAGAACAGGCATTCTACAAGCAACAAAAGGTTTATATGTAGTATTTTTATACAGAATATTATACACGAAATAGAAAATGTATAGGTAAGGTTAGTTCTGTTATTTTCGTGAGTTACAGCAAGGCAAGGACTTGAAAACAGGCAAGCTTTGAGAAGTCAAATGTGAGCAAGTGACAGGTCCAAGACTTAGTCTAGAAATGGCTTTCTTGTATCAGGCAGTTAAACAAGAAAGCCACCAAACAGAAGATCTACATGATGCTACTGAGGTATAACAGGTGAAATTATTTAGTGCGGATCAAGGATTTTCTTAGTCTCTCAAACACAAGTTATATGGTCTAACTGCATTCAAAACAAAATATATCTTTAAAAATTATAGCTGGCTGAGAGTCCTTAATTTCCTTTTGTATTTAAGGAATACAAGTTCAAAATACCAACAAGTGACATGTTGAACCAAAAAACAGAACACATGCAAATTAGAATCATCTTTCAGAATGACAAGGGGCTTATTGCTTTGCTGTAAAATTTCAACCAGTATTAATGCATTGATAGCAATGAAACCAAACATCTGTGTGTACTGCAAGAACTTGAGGATTGTGCATTGTAATAACTCACCAGGACACAAATTATGATTATAATTAATTGTTAACATGAAAGTCCATTGTACACACCAAGAATAAAAGTATTGGCTTATTGCAATAATGTCACAATAGAGACACATTTTCATCATCTGCTACTGCATTTGTATCAAATGAACAGTCCACTTCACACATGGTACTTATGAACAAAATCTTCCTCATATCTAGCTGCATTGCTCAATATTTGTTCTTTATATTTCAGTACCATCTGCAAACTCTTTTCAATCATTATTTCCAAGGAGCTAGCATGGAATACTACTGCCTTTGTTGTTTGGGAGGTTTGTTTGTTTTACACTGGCTATTTAAAGTTCAGATCTATCTTCGTTAATTATCAGGGGTCTTCTGTAATTCACCTTATATCGAAGTCAACCATACTGAAACCAATTACATAAATTAGTGGAACTTAAAACAAGAAACAAAAGCAAAAAAACCCCACAGGTTTTCTGTGAGGAGAGACAGGTCTGTTGTCACCTATCACACCATACAGTATGCAAACCACAAATAGCAATATTGAGTAGACTTGATGTTTATAATATTTTAAAAATTCTGTTACATATACAGTTATTGATAACTTATCAATAGCAGCTGTGGGACCTTTGAAATAATGTAGTACAGTTATTGGCCATTGCTCTCTTCCCTACATTAAGAGCCAAGTACACATACTCCTTAACTAAATGGAAAACACACCTACACCGATACTCACAGGTCCAAGAGCACACAGCTTTACAAAAGTACTATAAGTGATCTTCACATATCAGCCTAGAGGAAGCCCCAGAATGTATTTGAAAACATATCTTAATTTTTTTCCCAGTCTTCTTTGTATTAATTCCTTTTTACAATTCCTTGCTAAGGAATTAAACCCAAATTCTTATGCACAAAATTCTAACAAGCCAAGATTTCTCATGAGTACTGTAGAGCAAAGGTGTCTATCCACCACCAAAGAGTGTGATGTGTATGTGCATCTCCCAGGTCTATATTAAAGCCATGCAGGCTACAAGCATTGCAGAGGACCTTTTTATTTTAAAAATATGCATAAAAATAAAAATAAACATGTGCAAGGTTGCCAGGATATTAATTATGATCAAAAAAATACCCTGCTATACCTTGACAAATAATGTTGCTTGCCAAACTAAAACATGATTTTTCACATAACTCCCAATAACAGCTTGCTTTTGCGAGTGACAATAAAAGAGCATGTTGTAACCTTTTTTATCCTACTTTCTTTTCAAAGAAAATTACAGCCCATAACACTTCTTCCCTCTTGCACTTTAAGAAAAAAAATAAGTTATTTTCTCAGCTCCGGTTAGTGTTGGTACATAGACCTTCACTTAAAAAAAAAAAGAAAAGAATAGAAAAAGATTGAAACGTATTTTCTGGTAGCAGAAAATTGGTAGCAATGGAATAAAACTGCCTAGTCATTTCTGCACCTGGGAAAGCATTATCCTTCTCCACAAAATGTGATGTTTCTTGAAAAGGCCACCAAATAGTTCCACCACTACAGGGCTTGCCAAATTATTTTTAAATAGAAAGGTTCCACCTGCAAAGTTTCAACTCATTATCAATATTTCCTGTTTTCAAGTAATCAAAAAATTCCTTCAACGAAAGAGCTCACCATACTTTTGTTCTACTTCAGGGCTTGAACAGTTGTGTGTGTGCTCAAAGTGTCTTACTACTTCATAAGTGACAAGTTGGTGATACCTGTGGTTTACAGATTTCCACAATCAGAAGCACTGAAGATTAACCTTAGATAAAGGGATCCTGATAAATTCTCCAATAGTCATCCCAGAAAATCCATGGGTTTGAAGCATATTATTAAATCTAATTCTTGGAGTGGCTGGTTGTGCTCAGATGGGCTATTATCTACCATTTTAGACATGTACAAGGTCACAGTTGATTTCTGAGTACTAGACTGTCTATAAAAAAAGATGACATTTCAAAAAAAGAATGAAAAACCCTTGAAGTTGATAAGTACAACACATGCATCTGGTGCTCCTACATATAATCATCACCTCTGTGATTTACTGATCACTCAGAGGAATGTTTTTCTCTTATTGAACTCAATTGTTTTATACTTTATGTTCTTCCAGAATCAATTGAAACTAAATACAGAATTCCAATATGACAGAAATACACCAACAAATTACACAGAGAATCCAGAAAACCCATACTTATTTTGAAATGAAGATTAAATTCATCGCTATAGATTGTCTAAGCAGCAGGTAAAAGTAAAAGCTCCAAGTAGGACAGAAGTCAGTGTACAAGAGTTGGTGTCATTCAAAATGCACACAGCTTTCAAAGTTCAACTAAAGAGTCCAAAACAGGCTCTAGATTGAAATTAAGACATTTTATTACAAGATGCTAAAAAAAAGAAATAACACACTACTGAGTCAGTTAAAAGGATAATGAGTGAAGCTTTGAGGAATATACAGCCAGATTCACCAAAGATAATACTAAGATAATTCTTTTACATAACATCTACAAAGCTATCAAATTGACAGATACATCCATTTCTCATTTTATGTAAAAAAACCCTACGATGAAGAAGGAAGCTAGAAATAAAGATGATAAACCTTGACTTCCACTAGTATTTATGCATATTTCAACACCACTGAAGACTTTAAACCACACTTATTTTTAAAGGGATCTTTCATTTCTAATTTAAATTTAATCTATATATATATACACACACACACACTCTTAAACTATCCGCATATAAAGTAAAAAAAATTAAGGTGAATTAGAAAGGATAAAACTGATGTTTCACCAAAAAAAAGTAATAAACTGAACTGAAGCATATGTATTAAAAGGAGAGGTAAGTAAATACAGAAACACATTAACTACAAAGTTTCTTAAGAGTGTTGGTTTTTAAGTCAAATGAAAATCATCTTTTCCTTCCTCAATAAAGCCGCATATATTCTGATTCCAGAAACTTCCCCATGACCCTTTAAGGGCCTTCTAACATGGGCATCCAGATATTGTGTCTCAGTATTGCTGTTGTATCAACTGCTTAATGAAGTGGCTGTTGAAACCAAGAAATGACAACACAATTGTAGGAAATTACCTATTGCTAATACTACTGTTTTTCATAGAGAGAGTAACCACAGTCTAGTACTCCAGGTAGCAGCAGGGGAATTTGTTACCCCTGCTGCATTCAAGGGAAGAAGCCGACGGTCTTAACAGAGAGGGAATCCAAATGGAATGATCAACATTACCAAAGCAAATCCATAAGATATATACATCAGGCAACATGCTCATTTGTGTTTCTATAAGTTCTTCACACACCAGTTTCCTTCTTCATTTTAGCCAGAACTGGAAGCAACTGTTCTATCTAAATGGACTAGATCACCTTAAAATATCCTTTCCAACCTGAAGTATGCTATAATAAATACATATTACATGTATGTAGTATAGAAACTGGTAGTTTGACCTTACCATGTCCTTAGGATTTTCTTCTCCAAAATTTTTAGGGATTTGAAATTATGACATTTATTAAAAAGAACATGTTATAGTAAGAAATTATACTTTCACTAGCACTTGTAGATAGTAGCCATGAAATTCATGTACTTGAAAGGTCTTAAAGGTCATTTCTCATCAACAACTTCTTAATTGTTGAACATAACTGAACAGTTTAATTTGCAAATTAAAAATATTCTTACCTTTATTTCTATTCTTAAAATTTAAACACAGGGTAGTCTTCTCTATGCCTTACATTACTGTCCTGACAGAAATGTCAGTACATGGCATTTCCTTTGTTGATGCTAAGACAGTGACATATTGTTAGCATGTACTCCTTAAGAAATCATACTTTTCCTGTTTGCTTCACCCCACCATCCCTTCCAAGTCATTCTTTCATTTAACAGAAAATAAAGAGATGACAATAAAAGGGCAAAGGAAAACAATATTAAATCAGCATCACTTTTTTAAATAGATGATTAAATCTGTATATGTACTTATCCAACATCCTAAAAGCAGATATACGTAAGCTCAGTCATCACCCATACCCTCTGCCCACAGAATTTTATTTTAAGATTGCATAAGACATCCAGAGCAGAAGCACGTCTGCAAACTCACTGCTGTTGGCTTGATGGCCAGTCCCGAGTTCTGCAGCTGTCAGCTGCACCAATCTAAGAGTCTGCAGCAAGCAGATTGTAATTTGGGCCCCAAGAGAACCGGGCAAGGGATGCCAAAGGTAAGTCATATTTATCTAAGGACTGGAGTGAAATGTCAGGCATAAGCAAAGTATTATTAGACCTTCTTCGGTTTTGAATCCTTTTCTTTGTCCAGTCTGTATCACCCAGTAAGCGAATCACAGCTCTACAGATTTGTTCTGAAGAACCTTTAACATCTGTTAAACATCCTATTTCCCACAGCAACTCAAAGCAAAATTCTTGTAGGTACCAAGGTCAGGAGATCACCTGATCACAAGCAAAGACAGTAGTAGATGAGACAGGGTGATTCAGCAGTAAAAAGAGTTGGAGGATAATAACTGAACATAACAATGCAGCAATCCAGCCTGAATTACCACATCAGCAGGACCCAAACTAGGATAGATCTTCCTAGGCAGAGACATACTTAGCATGGGGAGGGGGGAAGAAAATAGCTTAATGCACCAAATAAATTGAATGGCTTGTGATGAACTTGGAATGGTTACACCACTGAAATTTTCTAACACTTGGAATTCAGATATGCCTGTGTCCAACCGTAAACATATGAAACAACAAAAGGGAGTGAAAAACACTTATCTCCATACTAGCACAAGAAAGATTCCTGTAACAACCAAAGTATAACTTCAGTTATCAAGTTTTGAGTGATGCATTCCAGCAAGATGCCACTGTGCAAAAGTAATTACTACTAATTGCAAGACAAGTGATTGTATATGTAACTACATAACCACCCGGATGGGCACTTACACATTCAGAGCAAACATATCTTATAAAAGCATTGTAAAGGAGAAAAAAAGGTCTCACAGCTGATTTTGGAGACCAGGAGGGCATTGACTGCTAAGTCAGAGAATAAGCACTTACATGATTCAGCAGGAATGTATAGGCAGGAGAAGGAGGACAAGATTCCCTAGGGGATTCTGATCCAAGCCAAACAGCTTACAAGGAGTTATGAAGAAGTTACTAAGGAAGTTCATGCCAGGTGCATTATTGTCTAGATCAGTCATTTTGAGCTACTTTCAACTAGACTTCCCATATGGAAGTTTACTGACAGTAAACTGACAGTAGCTACTTTTTCCTCAGGTATCAGTCACCCTTTTAAAGTAGCCCACAGGTTCTCAACGTCACTAATCTATCCACAATTCTAGTGCTTTATGGCAGGAGGTGTATATGGAAACTAAACAATTAGGTCCAGTTCCCATGCAGAGATAGGTCATGTAGATGGGAATTGTTAAAAAAAGAAATAAAAAGAGAAAACTGTTTTCTCATCAGCCTTAATGCTCCTTCAAAAACCTTTGAGAGAGCCCGATGTACAGCATATGTCCACCAGTAAAGACCAATAGAACAGTGAGGGAAATGTAGAAACTCCCAAGATAAACCATCCAGACAGGCACAGCACTTACACCAGCACGAGCAACATCTCTCAGCAACCCAAGAGCAAAGAGCTGGGTACCAAGACACAGCACTTCACTGATATGCTTACACTGCTCCCTATAAATATTTGAGTAACAGCAGATCGAGACACCCAGCACCACACTTCATGTATCCAGCATCATCCTCCCCTCATACTGACAGTTTGGAATAAGTGCTTTTCAAGCTACAGTCACCTGCAGGACAAGCACAGGAAAATTTGAATTTGGTATCAAGCCACGATGAGAAAATATGGTGAGGGTGGGCTGTGCTGGAGGAGAAAAGTAGATGGGGTAACACCTGACTTGTATCTAGTGACAAGGCTCCATTTCTGTGTACTAGGAAATCAAAATGTTTTCCCATGCCTATCCTTGCCAATAGTTTTACAGTTCTGTTCTGCATAAATACAAAGCATTGTTATTATAAGCAGCAATGATGCATCACTGGAGATTTCTCATAGCACACAACATACAATCTGTTCAAATTACAAACAGAATTCCTACACCAGAATGGAAATATTAGGGAACAAAGATTATTAACCTCTCCCAACTACAGTGCTCACACTGTAGTTAAACTATCCTGTGCCATGAGATCACGGGGGGGGGTTGTTTGGAAGAATCTTTTTCACTATCACACACAGGTGTCCTCATTGAGCCCATCATTATTGGTCCCAGCTGGGACCAATTAACCAATTAAGGTTTTCTGTCGAGTCTTTTTCAACACCACTGAGATTCAACTTTTCTAGGAACACAAAAACCCGTAGAAAGCATATTTGCTTTTCATAGTATCATACTCAGGGGCCAGAAGCAGCACATCTTGAAGTGTTAGTGCTCAATGCCTTAATCACAAGGCAAACCCTTAAAACTCAGAGCAACATCAACAGCAGGTGATACCACCATGAGCACCATTATGGGCAGGAACTACCAAGGGCTACACAAGAACTCTGACAAGATTTACAAGACAAATGGACCTAAGACGTTTATGTTATGCATGATAGCGATATAAGCAAGAAACACTGTTTTTTGGTACAATTTTGTGGGGAAACGATAGGTACAACACATATCCTGTTTCAAAATATGTTAGAGGCAGTAAAGAACAACAGAGCATCTATGAGAAAAACAAATAATGCCTAAGAAAAGTTGTTGTACTAGAAAAAAAAAGTTTAAACAGCAGTAGCTGCTTTAAAGAAGCATTATCATTTTAAAGAGTTATGCTAATAGTTCAAATAGAAGTTTTCACTTCTTGGTAGTTTGTCCCAACGTGAAAACACAACCTTGCTATCCAGCTATGTTTATACTGCCAGGATCCTGAAGGTTGAGATATAGTGTAGTAAAAACTTGCCTCTGTGGAGTGAAGATGATACAATGCTTTAATGCCAATAGTATTCAAGTGAAAACTTTTTGAAGTGAGCAATACACAGTCTTTAATATTCAGTTTAAGTGTACCTTGTCCAAGAACATGTTAAAGACACCGTTTTTTTATACCAAGTTTGCTTGAAGGGGCAACTGAAGACTATGAAGATGACACTGCTGTGTTTTTCCGCTAGTTATTATATGAAAATTTCTATTTTTTTACAGAAAAAGAGTATGAAGGTCCATGACAGGATCTTCAAAAGTCTTTTAAGTATTAGAAGAACACAAGAGAAGTTTGATAATCCAGAGTGAGAGCTCACACTCAGTTTATCAGAGAACTCTCTCGCTATTTCATCACACATATCATCTTCCAGACCCAAAGCAGAAAAGTCACACCCATTTCAATCTATTGTTTCAGTGCAAAACTAGGAGTTCCACATCACCTTAATGCATTTTATTTTTAAATAGAAAAGAATATTTCAACAAGCAGGTCTAACACTTGCTGTATACAAACACACTACAAAGAAGAAGACTGCAAACTGCACATACCTAACTCCACAACACACAATTAGACCCACAAAAGCAGGATGAACACAAGTCAGGAGGGCTGTACACCCACACAACAGATGAGGACAGGAACCTTTCCTCACCGAACATGCAAGCCCCACATCTGTCTTCTCACAGATCACAAGGACATTCTTCTTACAGTAAGAACACTCAATAGGCTGAACTTCAACTAGTTCTTGGTATTGTGCTCTGCATTCTCTCCTCTGCACCTTTCTCTTCCACTACACCTCTCTCTTCACAACCAACATCACCTCTTATAACCTGGGCTGGTGTTCCTAAAGCACCTGGGTCTGATGGGTTAATTGGTCCCAGCTGGGAATGGTAATGATGGCCTCAATGAGGACCACCTGTGTGTGGTAGAGTTTTTTAAACCACATAGAGTTTGTTAAAAGATTTACTAGTTTGTACTTGTTTGTAGTTATTTACTACAAGTTTTATATCTGCAATTTTTTCCTGTAAGGTCAACTTGGACCTAATTTAAGTTTTTGCTTAGTAAGTGAATGTGCTATTGTAAGTACTTAAGAAATAACTAATTAACCTTCAGGATTTACTGGATCCATGATCTACAACAATTAAAAATTATTATTGCTGAAGAAAACATTATCATTATTATTATTAATAATTATTTCTTCAGGAGAAGACTTTGTTTGTAATAGTAATTTATTTTATGATGCAATGCAATTTGATTGTCCTACAGAATTAGACCATTCCTATTTCTATTACAGGCTAAAAAAATATTTACATCTAACAGAAGAGCCAGATGAGGTGTATTAGGGGCAGAGACAAACAAGTGCTAGGTTTGATAAAATATCAAAACACATTATCTCTACCATTACCACTGATTTGTGTTGGTCCCTGGGCACTCGTATCATGGACATAAGTAATCCAAGCTCAAGAGTTTGGATTATCTCAACCACATGATGCTGACAATAGACTGTACTAAATATGCATAATAGATATAAACTGAGTCCAATAAACTGAAGAAATCATAAATATTTTTCAGTTGCAAGTGTTCTAATTAAAATATTTGAAGACATTATTGCTTTATGCCAGCACTGAGCCCCATGTCTAAACACACAATACACATATCCTAATATTTCAGCAGTGTTCAGGTCACCTGACCTGAATAAAAACCCTTGCTGTGCAACATGTGCACATTAAACAACATCACAAGTTGCCTAAGTACAAGCTTATGTGGGTGTCTTACCTTAAAACTTGCATAATGCTATCCTTAGTACCACTACATTAAAAAAAGCTTCTCTTACTCTGTCAGTGAATGTTGGTCACTCTACAGAATAAATGTTTCATTTTGTTCTGAGGCTTATTGTAAAGGAAATGCAGGAGTCAACAAGTTTATTTAGATCTAGCAAGATGCAGGTCTATGAGGAAAGAGTCAGAGAACAAGCACCTACCCAAAGCCACTACTATGACCCTTAGTAAAACAATGCTCAGTCTTCCAAATGTAACTGCCAGAATCATTAAAGCAAGACTTGAAACATCAAAAAGTATTTATATATATCAACCTGCTCTACTGAAAGATGTCTCTGCCCGTGATCTTTAAAGGTCCATTCCATTCTATGATTCTACTATACACTTGAATATTTCAGCTGGCATCCCCAAGAGGCATTTAGGGTTATTCAAGCCTGAGACTCTTCGCTTCTTCTTATTTGTGCTCCTATCATTCCTCAACCAACTAAATAAAACTCAAAAATATATCAAATTTCATAGCAGTAATGGTCCTCTTAAAGGGAGTATATATTACTGTTTACAGCTTAGTCCTTGGTAAGACCCAGAGGAAAAAGAAACCATACATTAATAATCTCTCAATACAATGCCAGAACAAAGAGCTCTTCAGTAATTTGTTTAATTTCATGTCACTTCAAATACACCCAGAAAAATAACTCCATGGGGAAAATTAAGGAGATAAAAGAAGCTGGGTTTGTCCATACAACGAAGAGGTTCAATCCAGTCTTTGTTTGGATTCAGGACTACTCAGTCTAGCAGCTGACTTGTTCTCTGCCCAGTGCTGCCTAGTCTTCTTCACATATTAACTTATATCTCTATTTTTTTATTAAACATTGAAATACTTATATCTGACACACACAATTGCAACATTTATTTGATGTAATGGGCATTTTTCCATCTTTTTTTAAAGTAAGAAGTTAATTTCTAATAACCTAATCAGCCTTCAGCAACTGAAAAACACCTTTGAAATTTCAGAGATTTCATACCCTTGCCAATTCCTCATTAATAAAAATATTCAGAGGAAAAAGTGTAAAACCATGTTCAGTTCAAGTGAGCAGATTGGAGCCACACTGTAATGGTGAAAAGTACATAGTATTGAAAACACGGGAACAAGTATTTTATTTGGAGCAGGATGTGAAATTAAGGAATTTGAGGTTACAGTGGCTTTCATGTTTCTCTCAAGATATTCAGGTACTGACATTTCAGCTGTTTAGCTTTCTGGGTCCATGAGAGCATAAGGAATCTTCATTTAATCACCTCTCATTTAACTTTCCTCTTTGCTCAAGTCTGAAGCAAGTGCTAATGTGTTTGACATAAAAACAAAACTACCTGTAAATAAACCCATTGAAAACAAATTTTAATTTTTTTGTTGTCAACCTTGCTTTTCAAAGGTACAGAAAATTTCACTGTTCAGCTCTTGGGTTCAGTTCTTTTTTCTTTTTTTCCAAATGTGTTCAAACATTTGATCCTGCTATGGCATTTCAGTTTACGGCTTCTGTATGTCCTTGCAAGGCACAAAGGTAAGAAATAAAATTAATTTACATTATCCAGAAAAGGAAATGTCTGTTCAATGAAAAGAAATATTAGTGTTCATTATTATATATCAGGTAGTTTTAGAAATCTCCCTCTCCCAAATGGTTATACCTAATGACAAAATTTTAAGAATAAGAAGGAACTACAAACATGCTGGTTTATAGTACTTTAGTGATCCCAAATCAACTCCACTCAACACAGTTGTGTGTATTTTTCCCAAATGTGTTTACTATATATTGGAACAAGCATTCAGAGGATTATTTACGATGTGACCAGAATACAAATCACTAAACTATGCTGTGCTGTTTGAATGTGTACTCGGATTCCTGCTAAATTCCCTAAGGCAAAAAGAAAAGATGCACAGATGGGAACTATCTGTGCAAACTGATGCATTAGGAAAGAAAAATCTGATTAAATCACAGTGATTCTCACCCACTTCATGAAACACAAGAGACCTATAACATCAGTGGTTGTAATTTAAACCCATCCTTGGAAAATATTTGTAAAAAGATGATCTTCAAGTGCTTTGATATAAACACTGATAAAAGATTTGACCAAAGCAGAGAGAGACAAGCTCCGAGATGAGCAAGATTGATCTGAGCCAGATGAAAGGAGTGCACATAGGCAGTTTCTTACACAAGGTTATACAGTTTTTAGTTACTCAGGAGCTATTGCAGACTGTAGTGTTAGAAGCCTACACCTACCAAATCTTATAGGAGAGAAGGCAGACACACGTTCATGAAGAAGTAAATCTCACGTGCTTTTGTCTCCTCCTTCTGTCCAGTAACTTATTTTTTGGGGGAAGATCCTGGAAATCCTTCACTCTTTTTTAATGAGTTTTAATTCCATTTTACATCTGCATCTAGTCAGGCAACTAGTCTAGCAAGGGCATTTGCATTTATGCCCAAAATCTCACTCTTCGGGGGATACGTGACCAGACCTTAAGAGTCATTTCAGCTTTTATTTCCTAATTTCTACAAACACTAAACTTGGAAGACATGCCAAAGCTACTCCAGATAAGCAGCACAGAACAACTGATAATGTTTGTTAAATATATAATAGAAGTATATTTCATACTCATTTCGCTTCTTTTTCACAATTGTAACTAAAACCCTGTACTAAAACCCAGCCAAATGGACAGTGGTATATTTTACTACTACTCTCCTATGCTGCTGAAAACCAAGATTACAGCAGTTATAGGGCATTGTCTTCACTGAAGTAATAAATCAAATTGCTTAGATGGTCTTTGAGGACCTGAGGATTGGGATGCATTCAGCACAGATGTCTTCTGCTGGTTGCAAACATCGTACTGATAACAGGTGCCAGCTTGAAGAAAGACATTTTTTGTACTTTCAGAAAACTAGAATCACTCTGGGCTGAAGTGACCATAAACCACAAGTAACTGAATGTAGGCCAAAATCCAGCACACATAATCACATGTTCTGATTCAATTTCCAACACTCAACTTTTATGAGGTATTTTGGGGAATCAATAGCTGTATGTCTTTTTCTTCTGCAAATTGTTTTCAATGATTTTGATACATGAGCTAGGCTGGTTTGCTTTTCCCAAACTTTTTAATGTTATATGTAAATCCCAGTAGCACTTATACATCGATTGATGTCTTTTCCTACTGTCAATGACTACATTTCAAGCTTGTATTTTGCTTCAGTCTGCTATCCAGCATTTTCACTCACAGTATTTATTCTCTGCTTTTGAGTGTATTTCAAATTGTTTGTTTTGCAGACATATTACCTTCTAGAGGCAGAAAGTGCATTACCACTAATGTCAGCCCTCTTTTTAGTTTTTCAGTGTTATTATTCACCATGGCTGCTTCCTGTAATGCTCTTTCCTTAATGGATAAGGGAAGAAGGGCTGCAGTTCATTTAATTGTTCCAAACTTTCTTCTCATTATCTGCCTCTTCACTAGTGAGTAGTAAAAGCAAGTGCATTTCATAGCAATAGGCCTCCAAGCACCTACCACACTGAAAAATAGTATTGCAGATGAGCCTGAAAGGGTAAACACGAAATGCTTTGTCTTCCTGAGACATCGTAAATGATAACTTTTATTTCCTCACTTTTACTTTTTCTCCCTAAGCAAGGGAAAAGTACATCAACTCACCTATCAAAGCTCTTTCTCACCTTGCTGTTTATTTCATCTCTTATGCCCAAAGTTGTATCTGAATGAGAAGAAAATCAATTTTGGAAATACACCTGATTTAAAAATAAATTGAAACATCCTCTGAACTATACCACATATATCTATTTGAAGCAAAACTAGTATCTAACAACTACATTTCCCTTCCAGGCAAGAGAATGTTCACAGGTATCAACAACAAATAACCTGCCTTCCATGGTCAAAATCAGCTTCATTGATTAGGTAAATGAAAAACACAGGACAGACATATTTTGGTGATGAATTTGGATGCAAGCTAATGCCACAGAGAGCAGAGGGATGAGTGAAGATAAGAGTTCTGATCATCAAACAATGCAGCCAGATGATGTTGCAAAATTTTTCATGACCATAATATTTACAGTTACACAGGGACAGAGGGTTTATCAACAATGACTTGAATAAAAATCCAGAATTGCACTAAGGCCAAAAATTCACTTAATGCATGCTACAGAAAATCTACCCCTCTGGTTTCCTGGTGAAACAGAGATAGATGAAAGGCTTCATAAATTTACCTTGAGCTGTCTGGTGTCTCATGTGTCTTGCATCTTTTCTACACATCGACTTGCTCATACCAAATACCTTCTCTAAGTTATTTCTAATGTGGAATGTGCAAGATTTATCAAGGCAAGTACTACTGAAACTACCAGAGAATTCAATCTCTGAAACTAAACTGTTCTATCATTTCAGTCATCACACAGAGGAATTTTTAAAAAGTCTATCACTTGGCAATTTTCATTGAGGTGTTTGAACTTTGAATGATTGACATAAAAGCAAATCAGAGGGGCATTTTCACAACTTGCATTAATTACTTACACTTTTATATAGCATTTGTGTGCAGGCCAACAGACTGGGAGCTACTGTGGCAAAACGTATGGGAAGTGTCCTGCCCTATTCTCAAAATAAGAACGGATGAACAAGAACTGCAATCAAAACTTGTTATTTGCTGATCTTTTCAGAGGAACTTCAAAATGCACAAGTGCATTATTTTTTGGCTGAACATAAAAGCTAACACAAACAGACATGATAAAAGTATTAATCTCAGAATTAGACAATCAGGTCGATGGCACTTTTGACCAGAGGTTGGCCATGCTTCTTCCTCTCTAGGGGAACCATAACCTGTTGGATATGAGAGATTTGTAAATGTGAAAGATCTTAATTAATTGTCACACAGTCTCATATAGCATTTTAGTTGTGAATGAGGACTTGGATAACAATCCCTCTCTCAAGGTAAACAGTTGTGCTCTCAATCTTAAATATTATTTCTGGAAGCTATACCTCATGCAAGTCCTGCCACAGTTTTTCCTTTGTCTAAATCTTCAGCAATGGAAAAGGATGTTTGGATGACAGCCTGCTCACCAGGACTGTTCATTGTCCATAAAGATATCATGCTGTATGGGCAAAAATAATTTCCTTCTAATATTTTTCCATGTAAACTTTTTCTGTTGTCACAATTACTCTGGTTGTTTGCAAATGATGGCAGGAATATTGCAAAGGTGACCTCTCAAGCTGGGGCTGATTCACACACACACACTCCTGAAACCATTCACATAGAAGAAAATAAAATAGAGTCTTCAGTCCCTTTTTATACACAGTTTTAGTTTAGAGCTTTTACACCTCTAAATCCATTCTGGGATGCTATAATTATTTTTGAGGGCACAAAATTATACCATTATAAAAAAATTTGAGAAGAAAATGCAGACCATATTTTGCACACTTAGATTTTGTTTTGAACATTTGGATACTACACAGACTCCCACATCAAAGCATAACAGATACTTTTTGGCCAAAAGCTGGGATGACTGATTGACAGGCCCTAAGAGGAGTGTTTATATGACTTATAAATATTATTATTTGATAATGTGAATACAGTTAAAATCTCACATCCTGATTATTTTTTAAAAAATTATCTGATACTGCTGATTAACTTCATAAAGCATTTATACATTATACTGAACTAATTAGCCCAGAATTTTATTCTGCTCTTCAAATGATGACTATGTATCACAAGTGTAAGATGAACACAAAGAACAAAAAAGGAAAAGGTCACTCATATCTCCTCTCCTGACTCACCACTCCTGTTCTCTTGCAGTCAGCCTGTTTTTCCCTAATGTGGCATAAAATGCCACATCTACAAATTTTCACCAAGGTGTATCAGGTTGCATCACCACAAAAGAATTCATCTGAGATGTTCTGAATATTTTAGGGAAGTGCATTATTTTTAGAGCAATTATTTCTTACCTAAAATGCTTCCCACAAAAGACGACTGATAATTACAATAATAGGTTAACTAATGAAAAGGCAAAGAAACACGAATAATACATTGTAGATTTACAGAGGATGTAGCCTGTCATACAATTTTAGTTCATTATATATTCATCTACATATGTTACTTATGTAAAGAACCTTCATTTTCTAACAACCTCCCTATGCTGTTTGGCAAGATTTCAGTATATGTGACTGTTTCACAACTGCAAGGAGAAAAATGCAGCCAAATACTGAAGAGATGATTAACAGTATATGCATTCAAGTGTTTTAAAACCTGCACAGGAAAACATATTTTGGGGTGGAAAAAAAGGGGGGGGAGGGGGAAAGGGAAATCTCCCTGTGTTTTGCTCACAATATTTTAAATCTCTGTATTTTTTCATTATTTCTATTTTTCCATAGCCTCCTAAACTTAGAGTTGCCTGTATATGCACAAAAGATAAATCAAATTAGCATACTCCCATCCTTAACAATTGTTTCTCCAGCAATTTGTGCAAGACTAAAACAATATCTTTTTCCATTGCTAGGCAGTTATTTGTTGAAAAATATAAGCATTGAAGACAACAGGACTAAAGAGTCGAGAACAGGAGTAAGGCATTCACAGTCTAGTTCTAAGCTTCTAACACATTCTTGAGCTGGGGTTCAGAAACTCCCTACTAATTCTATAATGGTTAGATAAGCAGACAGAATGTTTCTGTAACAGGATATCATTACCACATCAGTTGTCATCTTTTTTAATGGCTATCACTCGAATGCCCACAGAACCCCCATTAACCTCTCAAAGCTTTCTTTCAAGAACTATTTAACTTAAAATTCAGAGAGGATTTTCTATGTATAATCTTTTCTTTGCTTTCAAAATCTTGCTAAAAAAAAAATCTAGAAAATAGTCTAGCTGCAAATAGATGGATACAAACTAGTGCAGCATTGTGTGTTTAATGTTCTGTACTAAAATACGGACTCACAGCAATGACTAATATTTTAACTGTTTGCATAGTAACAATAATAATATTAAATTAGTAAATTATGGACTATCATTTCACTATTAGATTAAGAACATTTCAGCCAAAAGGACAAGTCCAGTCCTTGCTACTATTCCTTGCCACTTGAGTCAATCTCCTTGCCTGGTGCAGACACTGGATGTTCTCTGGCCCAGTGACACGCCAGTTCAATTTGCCATGCCCACCAGTGCTGTCCCTGTGGCCACACAAGCCTCAGTGCTGGTGCAAGGGAGACAGTGGCATCATACAGATGAGTTCAAGTCTCCAATCTGTTCAGTCTCCACCTCTGTGACAAATCTGACTGATAGAGGGAAACAGGCTACAGCAAAAGTTTTCAATAAACACCCAGACTTAGCACATAGCATTTTCCAACAGAACAGTGGTTTATGAGATAATTCCTGTCCAGGGCTACTTCTGTGCTAATTCAAGCTGACATTTATTCCATTTAGCCCAGTTTACATCTGAGAAGTTCATAAATATTCAGTAAAGGGGCACTCACAGAACACCTGGATTTAAACACCTGCTCATCTGAATACACGAATTTCAGCTACAAAATTCAAAAACGAATAAAAAATTCATTAACAACTTTTATTTCACAACATTTAACAAAGCTCAATAGAAAAACATAGATGTGCCAAAAAAGAAATAAAGTTATTTTATATATTATAGAATTTAAGGGCAAAAGTCCAAGTTTTCCAAACTGACATCTAAAACCCATCTCTGGTGTCCATCCCATGGGAATAGTTTCCATTGCTTCAGTATGACTGACTGACATTCAACCTTTTGAAAATCAGGCCAGTTATATTTAGGCACCAATCCACAGACTTGTAACCTGATTTCAGACTGTGAAATTTAAATTTACCCCAATATCTAGAGAAATCCATTCAATATTCTTGTAAATAACATTACTAAAGAAATTTAAAATTTCAGTCTACACATACTTTCAATATCCTAAGGACACATTTTCAACCAAAGGCATAATAAATGTAATGCAGATAATAAGACTTTGGCTTCTCTTCTAGCATTGATCCTATAGATATTTTATTCATTTTCCATGTGCTTTGAAATATAGAAGTTTTGTGATTTTGAAAAGAGAGATGATGGTAAGAAATAAAATATGTGTACAACAAAAGAAAACCAAACAAAGAGTGTGTTCTCTCTTCACAGAAATATGCTTCTCTACTTCACCGAATGATCAAATAATATTTGATCTACAGTGACATGAGCATAAGTCTTTCAGCATCCAGAATAATAAGAATATTAACATGGCACAGCTTCCTTAGCAGATGCCATTAACATAACAGATCCAAAACCAAAGTTGCACAGAAAGCAAACAATTCCATTTCCCACAGATACAGTATTATGGACACAGCAGGTTTAGTGTAAGATGGACTACATGCTTACATATTAATATTTTTAAATGTGTGATGTTACTAGAGTTAAACCAATCAAATTAAAAACCAGCCCTGCTGTGGAGGTAATGCTATTTGTCTGGCAATCTTTGTATGTCATATTGTGATCATCATGCAAAAACTATACCTGAGGAGTTGATACAACTCTCATTCTCTGCAATAACCAGTTCTCCAAAATTAAAATGTGTCAGTATTTGCAGAGAAATACTATCCCTGGCAGAGACTGAGAACATCATTGAACATACAATTCCTGAGACTGGCCAAAAACTAATTTCCCATAGGTCTAGTCATGGCTCATGGGGTTTGCTATCAGAAAGATCTGGCAAACACAAAGGAGAGCACAGGTCAAAAAAGAGAGAAACCTCACAGCACTCTGGACAGTCCTGAGATGCCTCTGAGTGCTGAACACCCCAAGACACTTGTCTTACACCAGACTCTGTTTTCTCAGAGGCACCTGACTATTCTACTGTGTCTGTGACATAACTCACCTGTACCTCCTCCCAAATTCCATGTGTGCTTTTATCCATTTCACTGAATAAGAAATATTAGGTAACTAACCTAATACATTCCTCCCAGCAGCAAGGACTTCTTGAAACAAGAGCTTATGAATGGTACATAATTCACAGAAGACAGCAAGGATGAAGGACTTGCTGTAAATTTCATGATGGAAAAAATCTACATTCACTTCCCACGATCAGTGCAAAGCAGGTCAAAGTCTTCATTAAATATATTATTGACTCTGAGATACACAAGTCAAGGTAAGAATTTAAAATCCTTCATGCTCTATAAACTCTTAAAATTTCAGGCAAATCTCTGTTTTTCAAAACCACACCATCAACTACAAAAAGTACTGCTACTTTTGTCCACTTCATGGTAGGTCTAGACAAAGGCAGGTTACAATTCATCTATAAACCAGAAAAGCAGGGAAGAACATATTTGAACTGGAGAGTAGATGAACTTCTAAAAGAGCTCTTTTCCAAAATAAACTCTTTTATACCAAATATTTTTTATATTATTGGCAGAAGCATTTAAAGAAATTGTGGTGTCATCTGATGGCAACTCTGCTTCCCTTGTAAAGGACTCTCCATCTCTAATAGAAGAGTAGTGGTATCATATACTACATGAAGGAAAATAGCTTAAAAGCTGTGAGAGGACCAGAAAGAGAAAAATGCTACACACACTTGTAGTGATATAAAGCTGTAATAAAAGCTGTCAATAACTTAAATGAAACAGAACAATCCCTTTATCATCAGTTCTTCAACAGTATCACATTTGCTCTGTGGTTTTTACGTGGGAAAGAAACAAACCCTGCTTAAGAAAAATCTTAGCAAACTTTTGGTATCACTGCAAATATGAAATATTCTTAAAAAATTTTACATCCAGATAGTTTCATCAAAGACTAATAAACCATATAAAGTATATTATACATACTTAGTCCTTTACAATAATTTCTCTTGAATGCCAAATTTTTTTAGAAGTCATATGCAAGGTCTCATCCTACCATAAAATCCAGATGAAGGATTATATACATTTTCAATTCTAGACTAATTTGGAATTAATTTTAATTACTTGCTATTCACAGCAATATATAAAGTATGTCCCCTTACATATGCCCAGTACAAAGGGCACTAGAAAATACAAAGCTGCTTCAATTGTCTGTTATTTTGGATGATATAATGATGCTCAGAATTTTACTGATATTTTATCTCATTTTTTCAAATTCTAGATGAAAAAATAGCTGACATACAGGAAAATGAATGCAAACAAAACTATGTGTGGCAAATAGATTTTATTAACTAAAAAGTCATGAAGCTTGATAAGAGAACCAAGTGTATTATTCAGCACTGAAATTTCTAAAATTATGAGGAGATGGTTCATGAACATTCTCATTATGTTAATCCAGACTCCTTCAAGAATATCCAAGATAAAAGCTGAATCTGACAGAAACTATTCACGGCTAAGCAACAGTTTCTGCCTTTCCATATCTGAAGCCCATGTTAGTTCTACAAAAATGCTTTGTTCCTAATCTCCTGAGTTGTTCTGCATTACACATGCAAAGCTGATTCTTGTATAATTTGACTGAGTTAAAAAGGTAAAACAGAAAAAGTTTATGTCTTGTACAATTATAATAGAAATATGTATCTGAAATTCCATTCAGGTGGTCAAGCAAGTGAAGCAAACATTCTTTTTTGCAGAAATTCTCATACAGTTTTAAATGCACTCTGGTGAGCACATCATGATTAAACCATCAGCAATAGCAACTTTGTGACATGACTTCAGGTATTATTTCTTAAACAAAGTCAACATTTCTCATCCAAAGAAATATACTTTACTTCTGCGAGGATTTGAAGACAATTCTTACTGTGATTTTCAAAGGGACAACACTGATATCAATTTTGCAACATGTTTTATTAATTATCCCAATACTGATAAAAGAGTTTAAAGAATTATTCTAGCATTATAAAAAATTCTCCTCTTATCAGAACTTCACGTTCCTTAGTGTTATAGCATAATTTGTAAGCCTTAATTAAAGTTGGCATTAAAAAAGTCTCTTGTAAGCTGAAAGCAGAGTCTTTTTCTGTGCAGTTAGCAACATTCCAACTCACATCCATAAATATTTCTTAAAACTGTAGCCAATTTTTCTCCCCTCCAGTAAACCCACAAGAAAGATGTGAACATCTCAGGGAACAACATATTTACATTTTTAATCTCCTCATTAGACATATACTATATTTGTTCTTAGCAAATAAAAATACACTTTCAGAGAGGGGAAGAACAAAAAGAATCTATAGATAAATCTGTAATTCAAGATCATTGATACATGAGAAAATTCATTTTTTTCTTCAAGTGCACCTGAAGTACCTTACTCATAAGGGATGAGCCACAGCAACCACTATAATGCCAAACTACAAAATCCGGAGGGAAGTTCTCTCAAAACAGTTTTGCCTTATAACTTCAAGGAACTTATGCAGCTTAGAGTTCCCTGGCTATCCAAATAGCACTAAAAATGTACAAAATTTGTATACCCACAGTGATTATTATTTTTTCTCTTACCCTAAATTTGAAACACTGCCTCATGGATTAAAAGTAAACCTTCTTGCAGAACTGTGTCTAACTATGGCTACTCATTTTAGTGTAGCTTTGAAAGTAAGTGCCTGTAGAAATTCCAGTGCAAAAATAATACAGTATGTAGCAGCTTATCTTTTTGTCAACATGAGACATGAAGAATGCTTTATCTATAGGTCCTTTGTTATGTTGTACCAGCTACTGATTTCATCCTCATGTCCTATTCTCCAAAACATGGCACAGCCAGAAATTCATATGCACCATTTCAGAAGCATTTGTTCTCACAAACAGCTTCCCAGAGATCATGGAAAAAAAAAAATGGAAAAGCAGCAAAGACTAAATCAATTTCACAACTTATAAGCAGTCACAAAGAAGAATAGTGACTACAGATTAAGAGTAACACTTCAGGATTCTGGCCGTATTCAGGTTCAGTGACACACAGACTGGATCATTCACAGAGAAAAGCTCCCCTGTATAGCTTTGCTGGAAAGTAAGACATGCCATGTATTATCCTTTTCCACAAAAGAACATTCCTGGATCAACATAGACATAAATCTTTATTACTCATGCTAATCCTTACACTTTTTGATGAGTTACCAGCAAGGGATCTAGAACTTAAATGTGGAAGCTATTATGGTACAAAGCACATGAACATGGGCATCATTTTGCACTGAACAGCTCAACATTTTTCAAATGTAAACAAGCTTCTCTTTCTGGAATATATTTAAACCAATGTACCATAAAATTAAGTATAATAAATAATGAATTAAAATTGAGTAAAGGGTATGAGTTCTTCTCCTTGGGCCACTCCAGCAGGTGGTTTTGTTTATTCTCAGGTTATACATTGATCACACCTTTTGGACAACTTTCCCTTTGTGTAAGACAAGACTTGTATCCAAACCAATTTAATCAAATCCAGTCAGTAATTTCTTTAGCATATAGTTTCATATAGCTTTATATAGCATATAGTGTCATATAGCATATAGCTATATGAAATATAGCTATATAGCTTTAAAAATAACTCCTGGTTGTAGCATTAACAACAGCCTGCAGTTATCAACCATTCACAGGTACAAGGACTAACAGCAGTATTAATTGCAATACGGTTTTTAGTGGAAAACTTTACTTCTCAATTTTTGTGATCAACTAATTGTTTTAAACAGGGAAATACAATACATTTTGTTATAAATGTGATTTCCAGGATGGATGAGCCCAAATAAAGAATAGATGAGTATATTTGAAACAATTCTAAAAAAAAAAAAAGAAAAAAAATTATAGGTATGTCTGCAGCCAATATGATTATTTTTTATACCAGTCTTAGAATCAAATTTAATATTAAATGTAACTCAAAGCTCTTAAGCATATGGAAGATTAAGATTGCCCCAATAGCTAGCAGTCCTTACTTCTAAATTACAATAATAGTATATCATGACATCTTTAAGGAAGTATGAGTCCTCACATCCTTTGTATTTTAGTATCGAGGTTTCAAAAGTGAGTATGGTGGGACAGTAAATTAACATTAATAAAATTCTTAGTCATTTGCTATGTCTGAAGGCAAGTGACATTTCTGATAGGATTTGGTGAGCATAAATTGAACTGACCTTGGAAAAAACCTTAACGTCCTCATGTGCATAAACCAGTGAGGAGCTATCTATATGCAGCAGTTTCACACCTCATGAACTTTTACACATTATTCATCTAAATCAGAGATCCAGATACAAAATCTGGCACTTGGGACATTATGTGGATTTCTGATATTCCTTGGCAAATGCGGAGTTCTGAAATAAATGGTTAGATTTAAATGATTTACAGATGTAGGGGTAGGATAGTGGGGAAGAGGGTTATTGTCACTTTTTTATTCCAGATGCACACCTAAAGTATAGATACTCATTGTTCTGCCTAAATGGTGTTTCAAAACACCACATTTGAGAGAGCACAACGGCATGGAAAGTGATTATACAGAACATCAGTGGAGACTGCAGAATTTCCCAGCATCTGGCACAGCCAGTTAAATGAAGAGCTTGTCATATGCTGGCTTTTCAACTGTGGCATGTCACCTCCACTCTGCAGTGCTACAGTGTGGGTGACATGACACAGCTGATATGCCAGGATGTGACATACCTTTAATTTCACATGCAATACATAGCTGCATCCCCCACTGTGAAATGTTGCAGGGGCATATTTTTCAGGTGATGTTACATTGTTTTGCTTCAATTTGAAGTCCAATTAGCATTTGAGATGAGAGAAGAAATATTAGCCAAGCTGTTTGAATGGGAGACTTTAAATGGAGACTGCTTTTTACCCTCTCATAATGCTAAGCAACATTGCTACCATCATTTATTTTATGTCCAGGAGATAAATGCTTTTTCTGAATTGGACTATCAAATAAGGCATATGGTAAACACATGAGAGAAACCTTTACATAACTATTTTTTGGCAGAAATCAAAACTAAACTGGCAAAACATGTTATATGTTCATCATCAACAAAATATGTGGCTTAACATATTTTGTCAAAATTTCCAGTTATATTTTCACACAGAAATTACAAAACACCCAGAACAAGACTGCTTAAAAACATATGGCAATGGCAGAAATACCAAAGGGATATTAGTACCATGACTGCAAATCGCAGAAATAATCTTTCAAGTTGTATCATTCAAATTGTAAAATTTCAAAATATAGTCACAAACCGTAGGTGAAACACAGGGTTCTGAAGTAAAGGTTTTGATAGGGCACCTCCTAAAAAGACAAAGCAAATAGGGCACCTCCTAAAAAGACAAAGCAAATATCTTTTAACTTGGCTTTGAAACTTTACATACCATGTTATGTCAATAAAAAAAGTTTTCAGAGTCCTCTCTTTATGAAATTGCTTCTTTAAATAACACCTGCATCTCCACCTCATGTCTGCCTTCGTACCTCTTGTGGGAAGAGTATGTCACATCTTTATTCAAGCAGGAATATAAAATAAAACTAAACTTATGGTTTGAGAGGCTTTAGCACTGACTTGCCAATATACCTCAGCCATTGTCTGGATTCATCTATCCCAAGGTAACTCTGTCTCTGATCCTGCTTAAGTCCTTGCTCTTTTGCTAAAACAAACATGTAATTTTCCTATTCCAAAGAGGGTTTGGCAATCCAAAGGATTTGATCTGTTTGCTACAGTGTGGATCAATACCAACAACTCAGTAATGTTTGACACTACAGTGAGCCAGTGTCCAACTCAGGCCAAAGTAAAAGCAGTTGAAATAGTGGCCCGCCACGTATCCTGTGGCCATTGCAACAATTCCATTGTCACTTGTTTGACACAGTAGTGGGGACGCTAACAATTTGTTCAGTTCTGATACTTCATCTATTCAAATTCTGAGACACATAAAGGACATACATAGGGTTTAAACATGTGTGTAGCCCTATTATTTTTGCACACTTTGAGGCATGTGGAGGAATAATACAATTATTGCCAGGATTTGAATCTTTAAAACAAACAAAAACAAAACAAAAAACTGCAACAAAACCACAAAAAAACCCACCCCCAAAAAATATGTCAGAAACGAAAAAACAGGAAAAAAATCATTACTATCTTCTCAGAGAAGGACAAATGGTGTTGAATCATCAGTAAATGCAGTGTGAGCAGTCTGTAAAATATACGTTCAGAAATATCAGAGAAAATAGTTTTGAAATATAAAAAGAGCTCTGAAAACTAGATACAAGAATGTAAACAGAAGCTACTCCTTTTATTCTGAATTAGCCACCCAACTCAGTGCCATAATTTTCTAAGTAGGTGGAGGAGAAAGACAAGAGAAAAGCTTAAATAACATTTCCCTTTACTCTCCTTCCCAGCGAAGAAATGTCTGAAGAAAATATAAGAATCTGAAAGGGCCCATTTTCTATTGTGTTTGTAAAAGCTGTGATGTATGGTAAAGCCTGGTACCATTTAGCTGTGTTCAAATTTGTGACATTATTTTAAAAAATGAATAATTTATGAAAAATTATAAAATTAAAATTCTTCCCACAACTCCCCTAACAATTTCATGCAAATATCTTAACTGCACATCCCTTGTTCTTCATCTCCTATTAACCCTTTCCAGTGGAACGAGGAGCTCTGTACACTGGTTGTGTATAATTCTAGGCACGAATAGCCTTGAAGTTAAATTTACAAACTGGGACATTTCTATCACAGTGATTATGCAGCAAAAAAACCTCTGAGAAATACATTGATTAAATTATTTGTCCTAGAATTTTAACTGAAACTATCATGTCTTTAACACAGTATAAATTGTATATACAATAAAACCACAAAGCAGTCTATGCACCCCATGAGTACCCTGTAAACACTCCTCCACAAACTCTGGCTGAGAAGTGGACTGGCTGCACATTTATTGGTCTAGTCTTTTCACATAAATCATAGCTGTCCAAAGTCTAATCGGATTTACAGTGGCTGCCAATGTTCCCAAAGGCTTCTGCACTAGTCAGCTTGGCAGTTCCCTAAGAGCAGCCCAGCCACACACTGTAGAGCCTCCAGGGAGACTCCTTATGTTGCACACATCCCTCCATGGCCAATTAAACTGGCTTTGGAGTCACCTTGCACTGCTGGCATGGTGCAAAGAGCCTGCAGTGCAGCTCAGGACCAGGGCCAAGGTGGTGTCAGCTCGGATCCTAAGACTGGGGAATGGTCTATTAGAGAAATTTCAGGTTACTTTCACAGCTCATTGCAAAAGCACCACACACATAACCTTCTCATAAAATAAAACCCTTCCCCATGATAAAAGCTGAAAATGAAAGCATTCTCAACTCAGAGAGAAGCTTCCATACCCAGCAAAGCAGAACTGAAAAATATGATTATAGCTGTTGACTACAGAAATTTCTAAGAGAAGCCTCAGAAAATATTAATTATAACTTTTTTAGGTATAACAGATGAAGAGATATTTAGAAAGATCCTTATTTTAGGAATCATTTTAATGTTTATGTTGCCTGCAAAAGTTCTAAGTTATTAAATATATATGACATTATTCAGTACAGCATTTTTACTGCCATACTACACAATGACATTCCTCTATAAAATGCTGACTAACCAGCAGCAGCTGTTGAAGAACTTGCTGGAATTGCAAACCAACCTTTTTCAGAAGTTTGAGCTACAAGCTGAGAAAGCTGAAATATTAAGGAAAGACTAAATTGAAATAATGAATAAAACCAGCAGCTGATTTCATAGGACTTTCAGAAACTGAAAATTCAAGATCTAATATGACAGTCGCCTGTAACCCCAAGAACTTTATAAGAACATCATGAAATGTGTAAGTACACTAAAAAGACTTGAGGAAACAGCTATTTAAATACTAAGACAAGCATTTCACATTAATTAATGGTGAAATACAAACAAGAATTATTTTATGCAGAAATCTTTTTCATGAATATATACATATAGTATGCATGTGTGTATATATATATATATATATACACATGTAATTGTATACTAAGCTTTTTTGGAAAGATCACTTTGTTAACTGAAGCAAAGCTATTTGCACCACAAACTATAGATGTCTGTATTGCATATTTTTTATCTATGTGCATATATTTGCCACTATTGTCCTTCATTTTAGTAAGAATGTGCTTGGGCTCTGTGTTGGCTAATTAGTTACAATCAGGAAGCTAGAGAAAGTCTATTATGAATATAATTAAATCAAAATGTAGTAATTCTCTTTGAAGCACATTTTTAACACATGTTGCACAGCAATGTTTCATGTTAAGGTACATCTTAATAACAACACCTTCCTGTGAACCACTGGTCTTTTGAAATACTAGAACTATGCTTTACCAGACAATCATTAGTGTCAATTGCACAATGAAAGGATCTTTCCTTGCCTCCTATATTATACTTTCTTTGTATCAAATCATGGCCTGGTGTATATTAAAAATTATTTGGTATATTTATTAAATTAATTTAACACACTACACGATGCTGTCATTTTTCTATGCATAATACACATTCCATTTTGTCATGTACTTATTGAAAGAAGAGGCAAAGTCTCAAGCAGAGAATATCAGACGTAAATTAATACAAGAAGATTATTAATAGCATTGGGACATGGAATTCAAACCCACATCATCTATTTGCCCAAAGGAGAAAGTAAACACTGTAAGACAGATAAGTCTGCAAGTGTCCATGTTTGCTTTCAATAGTGTCCTTTCTCAAATGGAAATGGACAGTATTTCTTTATACTCCTAGGGATCAATGTCTCCAATCCAAATAGCCCAGACAAGGGGCATATCGACAGAATGATTTATGATTGCCATGATGCAGTCATAGAAATAAATGCTAATGAGCCAAGACACCCTGTAAAGCAGTGCATGTCCCTTTAAAAACAATGTGCTTCAGCAACAGATTCCGCTCCCAAGACTCTGCCTTCCAACGCAAGTATCAGGGATTCCTGCAGTACCCTCATTTCATTCTTTTGATCATTTCCAAAAATATACCCTTTAGACATTTTTCAGCCTTTCTAGTACTCTAAATAGCACTCAGAATAAAGCAACAGGGGCATACAGGAGAATATTTCTTTGTCTAAATCCGGTATTATTTTCTGTAGTTGAATTAGTTTTATTGATACAGTTTCATTTGCTAAGTATCAGGAAAATACATTCCATCCAATTAAAAAATAAAATTATTTGTATTTACTATTTAATAATACCGGAGTAACACAAGAAAAACTTTTACTCCTACTATGATGAACCAACAATTAATCAAAAAGTTTCTTACAGTCTCTGTCTCTCCTCTGTGCTCTCAGCTTCTCAGCAGAGTGAACAGGAATTTGAGATTTTGCAGGATGTCAAGAGCAAAATCAGCACTGAGTAGAATTAACACATTTTTCATTGTAACCCCATGGAAAAAAAAAAGAGAGCTCAGTTTTCATATTGCAGATTCAGTAACTTACACTTGTTTGTATTTAGTACAGGATTCTCTATTAGGAGATATATTTTCTATTTAAACAAACTTAGGGGAAAATAAAGGCTTGATTCCCTTATATTTCAAATGGGATACGATATGGATCAGTAATGAATACTAAAGTAAGAGCCTAAGATCCCAGATTTCAGGCTATTTCTAGCTAGATGACAGCTTTTATGTGGACTATGAGCGAACCTTTCCAGTTTTATGCTTCAGATGCCCTATCTGTGATATAGGAATTAAAAAAAAAAAAAAGTGTTCTTTAGATGTATTTCCATATATTTAGAAAATACCAGGCATATGAAATGCCATAATACAGTCTTGGTGAGATAACAAAATTATACACTAACAAACACTACCTTATTAAAACTCTTAAGTATAACTAATATAACAAGGTAGGTTATACAACCAACAGTTTCTCCATTTAATGTGTCGTGTGGGACACAACTGAATACAGGCAGAAAAGCATTTGCAAAAACAAAGTCTTAAATAATTTCAGTGCAGTTGAATACAAGAGCCAGAAAATATAAATGAGCAATAGGAGTAATGGCAAGATTTTGTTTCGGTTTTGATTCACTCAGAGATACCACAAATGACAGCATCCATCATCTGTAAAAATAAAGTTGGAAGCACACAGCTGCAGAGCTGTGCAGAAGCAGGCACAGTGTATCCCTACATGCCCTGTAGACCACAACTCACTCTAAATCCATCCATCCAGCAATTAGACACTGCAGCCTGAACCTTCTGTTATAGAGGGCACTGGTACAGATTGCACTGAAACTAATAATTATTCTCACCCACACCAATTCATAGCACATAGAGGAAAGAATATCTTAGGAACCAATTATTAAAGGCTTTCCAATCATACACAACAGTGCCACCAGTTACATCACTGTATATTTTTAATTAATTTATTCCAAGCTTTCCCAGGGAAAATGAATAACTATGCTTAGATAAAAACTGCTTTATTCTTACAGGAATATTCATGAAACACCAAAGTAATTGTTTTGGTATGAGTGTTGCTAAAACACATGGAGAAATGTTTTGGTATGAACAAGAATATTTTCTTCCATGTTCTCTCTCTTCTAATCGATTATGTTCACAAAAGGAAACAAAACTGCTTGCTGGCCTGCATGGCAAAAGCAGCAAGAAGGTAACCAAAGAATGGAGAAGTGATTTTGAGCTGAGCAAGTGTAATAAGCTGTATTTTCCTATCCTTGTAAAAATATATAAAGATAAATGATATACACTTGTCAAAGAAAGAATTGAACATTTCTTAATGCTGACTCTGTTGCAACTTACATTGGGCTGCAGCAACATCTCTTTACATTGAGTTTGCATTTGCAATAGAGAGCAAACAGATTACAGACCCTGCAGGGAAGTTAAAACACAGTAGATTTTCCTTCTATTAGAAAAGAGACTGATGAAAACCGGTCAACACGGGATGAGGAAACACCTATACCAGAGCACCTGTTGTTCTTCCTATGTGAAGTCATGTTAGAATATCTATCCATTGTAGTATTTTTTAAACATGAAATTCCATGTCAAAACTATGAATTAAGCTAATGGTTCATGAGAAGCTGAAAGATTCCTTTTTTCAGCACTAGAAGTTCAAAGGGTTTATTAGTTGACCAGCCCTGAGATAGACTTCCCTTGGAAGCAAAACCAACAGCATTACTCAGCTGTGCCCCTACATCTATGAAATGCTTAACAGCTGGGCAAATGCATAAAACAAAACTGAAATAACTACAAAGGCAGTTCAAAAATGTTTCACTTTAAGAAATAAACCTCTAATTTTAATACCTTTTTTAATCTCAACAATTAAATGAGTCATGTTTTTCTTTCCACTGCTCTCACTTGTCTGACCTGTCATGATGTGCAATATCACTATTACACCAATTTACCATTAACATTACTACAAGGCAATAAGATTGTGGAACAGCAGATCCCATTCTCCACTCTCGCCTATGACCCCCTTGGGCACATTCAGGCACCTTCAGTTCATCACAGCAGCAGCCTGGGAGACACTTGGCAACTTTTAACACTTAGATTTTTCCATTGTATATTTATAGCAAGTGGAAGTGAAAGCACAGAAATCAGGAATTTGTGTTGTCAAGGACTCAATATGGATTCTTAGACTACCACACAAATGGTCTATAACTATCAAAAGGCATAGATTTTCATCCACTTAGCTCTTAATATAGCTGAGGCTAAAAAAAAAAAAAAAAGGCATCTAATATTAACATGAAGACATTGAGACATAGAAAGTTAGAAAGTTTTACTTCCTAGAGACACTTTTGTCACAAGCTTCTTATCTGTACTGGTATCTTGTATTGGCTCATTTGCCCAAAAAGGTCCTCAGAGTGCGCTCAGGAATGATAACTGCACCAAGAGGCCTTCCAAGAAACAGCACCCCCTTTTGTCACACTGTTGGAGGGACTCCCAGGTGTGAAGTATTTCATTAACTGTAAAATGCATTGTATCAACACTAATGCAGCTGGTGCTGCAATCAAACCTACCTGTAAGGTCTGTAAGAATTCCACCATGTTTGGCAACTATGATTAAATGATACCTCTTCTGATTGTCAGAACTTTTGGTTACCCCAAAGAGAAATTGGACTACAAAAGGTATCCTGTCTACCATGCAGATACAGTGGGTTTATCACATCTCCAGGAAGTGGCAATGTCAACTTTATGTAATCCCAAACAAAAAGCTAAAGTGAATTAATAACCTGGCAGGTGTTTTGCACATCCCTGTAGGCAGCCTAAGGTTTCTGTAAGCCCTGTTGGTGTTGATGCAGAGAGAAAAAAATCAGCAGAGAAGAGTTTCTCTCTCGGTGCTCTGGAGAATACTAAAGAGCGATGCAGATATGGCCATTAGGACTGCAGCTAAGTGTGGCTGAAAACCCACATCCAGGAGAAGTGGGCTCCAGGGATTCCGTGGGGGTTACTTAATTTCAAAGCTATTGGTCACTGTCATTACAGGGTGAAGTAGGAATGACTGTAACCCAAGGTAATCAATTTTACAAAGTGCAAGCACATACAGGGTCTGGACCAGAGTTCTGCAACTGATGTATAGAGTTAAAATTTAAATAAATAAATGGAAGACAGCAGGATTTGGGAATTTCTCTTTCCATGGGACACCCATTTCCACTTTGATGCTACACTGGAACAGTTGTTCTTCAGTGTTATATCAGCACAGGAGGAATAACTATCAGCATGCACTTACAAATTCTCAGGCGAGCGAAAGAAAGGTCAGCTGCTACTAAAAGCTTCAGATCTAGAAGACAGGGCTCATTTAGAAACGGCCGTTCTATAATTTACTGCAGAACTGTATTCCAAACACACTGTTTAGCCAGCATTCCCGCACTCCCTCTGCTCTCCCACCCGCTCCCGCA
Source organism: Calyptomena viridis (assembly GCA_013390005.1). Lineage (NCBI taxonomy): Eukaryota > Metazoa > Chordata > Aves > Passeriformes > Eurylaimidae > Calyptomena > Calyptomena viridis. Next base: position 79,793 of record WEIV01008711.1, on the reverse strand, counting down.
GGAGCAGCGCGCGCTCTTCCCGCGTAGTGTGGGGGCACCCAGTGGAGAACAGGGAGCGGCGCAGGCAGGAACCGGGAACAGGCTGCTGGGAACCCTGTCTGCCGTAACTCGGGGTTCCTGCAGTTTCAGTGCTGTCTCTTGGCTGTCAGTTCTAAGTTGTCATTTAAAAAATCTTCACAATCAATACCCGACATTAACTATGCATTTTAATCCTCCTCATAGCAATGTCGTCTTTGCGATTTGGTTGGGGGTTTTCTGTGATTTGGAAGGATTAAATTACATAAAACCACAGAAGGATTAAACCTCACACTTTTTCTTCTTTAATAATCACAAAAATCTCAAAAAAAAAAAAGCTTCTGTTTTATACTTTGAATAAAGATTTCCTTTTCCATTCTGTTTTCTGGTATGAATTTATCTTCCTTTCTTTAAAATGTACTGTAAATGCCAAACCAGAGGAAACAGCTTAACGGAAAACACGTGCATGCTACTTACTTGGGTGACCCTGAGACAAGGGCACCTTAGCAGCTGCTCTTCTGAGTAAAATCAAAACAATAAGTTTCTTTTCTTAAAGAAACATTTTCCTTAAAATATTCCTTTATTATACATCTTGTAACTAATGAGATCCTCACAAATCTTTATCAATATAGCGAGGGAAATAGTTTAAAAGACTTAGTTTCACATCTTTCTAATACCTTTTAGAATTATTTTTAATTGAATAACCACTACTCAGAAAAGTGATAAATTCTTCTAGCATTATGTTATCTCCTACATTCTTCATCTGAGCAGTGCAGCAGATGAAAAACAAGGAAATAATTACAGCTCCATAATTCTGTGGGCAAGCCAACACCAACCTAATGTCCTAGCAACACATGTTTTTCATAAGACATTACATATCAGCTGGATTAATGGATCAAAATGTTGGCCCTCTTCTGATGTCAGAGGCAGAAGTGTGTGGTGCACAAGTCTGTTCTGTGTGCTTTATTCCAACTGAGAGCTTTCCATCAACAGAACAATTCTCTACTGATTAATTACAGCCAGCATCTGACTCCTTTGTATCACCTGAACAGTAAAAAATGTCAGATCAGTGTGGAGATATCTGTCCTTTCATGTACCTGTAAGTGAAACCAAAACTACACGATGTACTAGTTAATTATTACATACTTTCTATGTAATTCTTGGAATAAATTAATGAATCACAGCATTAAGTGGCACTAGAAGTGATTGATGGAAAGGAATAGCAGATTACAATAGAACAAAACAAACAAGGAAAAAAGACACAGCTTCTCCTCATTGTACCTGATATTTTTGGTTCATTTTGGAAGTTCAAGTAACTTAACTTTCTTTGACTGATTTACTTTAAACAAACAAGATAGATATGAGAATACTTTTAATAAATATTTTCTTTTTCAAAATGGATTTGTTAAAAAAAGCATAGACATTTCACCAAAATGAATATTTTCTAAAGCCACTTGGAATAATCCAGTGTAAGCCTTCAGCTAACACTTTTGGAAAACCATCAAGAATACTTCAGAGATATTTTTTTTCCTCTGAATACCAATAGCCAATTCAGTAATCACTGCAGAATTATATTTGGTTTTCTTCCTCATATTACCCGGCACTTTTGAAAAAATTGTTACTATATTGCTGCATCATACAGTACTAAAAGGTCCTTCAAGTTCTCTGCAATCAAATTAAGTTTTCACTGTTTAAGATAATTGAGAAAACAAAACTTGCTGTTGATAGTACTAATTACTCTTTTTATTCTTACTTATGCATATATAGTATTATTTAGATCAGCACGGGTACACAAACAGATCCTTGTGGACTTCATGAGTAATTTCATCATGAGCATTCATAATTTGCTCCTTTTCTCTCTTTAAAAATAGTATCTTAAATACTCTTCTAACTATTATTGAACAGCAGCAATGATCCTTTTTCAATGATCCTTAAAATGCATGTACTTTTGGATAAGCAGAAGTAAATCTTAATGCATATCCTTTTCACTTTGACAACTTGATAGAGGAAGACACAAAGGTAACAGGAGTATTTAACTACAATTCCTTTAAATACAGGTCTTGTCTCTTTCAATAAGCACAAGTAATCACATATTCAGTAAATGTTTAAAATAGCCTTTCACTAGAAAATCATTTTAAGAGAGATATGCAAAGTCTTACTTTATATGACTAAAACTCAACAGATTGCACTAGCATTGCAGCTTTACAGCTGGATCTCTAGACACTCATTACATTTTGTGAGCTGTTTGTACTGTAGCTTTTGATATTCTTAAAGGATTGACGGCATCCATTTCCTTTCAAATAGGGTCGTTTTCAATTTAGCAGCATTCAGCAACCTGCAAATCTGAGTCTGCAAGGCACTCTTAAGAATATCACTTTCAGAGGATGGATGTTTTCCAGGTGGTTTTGCACAGAACCATGAAATGCAGCTGCTACAAAACCTTTGATGAGACATAAGTAGAACAACATCAAAAGTATGCTCCTTTTTGAGCAAATACATGAAAGCACAAAACTAGCTGACAGTATCACATCATGGAATTCATTTGAACTTGCAGACAGAAACCAAGAGGAAAGAATTTCTACAGTCATTGCCTGGAGCATGGCCTATACTGTATGAAAACACAAAAACAGATTTTTAACTCCATTTTTATAGAACCAGACACAAAGCAAGAATTAAGTCTTTCAAGTAGAAATAGATACACAGATAGACACACATATATATGTACAGTATTACTTCTTATTTTACTGTAAAAGCCAAATTCACAATGCAACTCCCCTCACAGACTCCCCCAGCCTCTTAGGAGGTCCAGCATGGACAGCACTGCTCAGAGAGCCTAGGGGAGCCCAGCACACTTACTCTCATTTATCAAGTTTGTTAACAACAAGCTCGGTCTAAAGCGTTACATCAAATATTTATAAAACAGAACACCGGCTACTGTATAAAAGCTCATTTCTCCAGGCAGAAATCATTGATTTTTATGTTATTATACGCTGAAGTTCCTGGCATAAATTTCTTTATATCATCTATAATTTTGTGCAGGTTAAGAAAATTTTAGGTGACAAGCCACTTTTCCAATTTCCCTATGCACATTTGGACCCAGTAGACTAGTCTTAGTTATACACAGGGATGGACTGGATGATCTTATCTGCAATTAAAAATAATATTTTAAAAGTCTATTCCTGAAGAAAACAATATACAAATCACCACTGGAAGTATACTATTGAGAAAAAATTTAACACATTTCTTCAACTCACAGGACAAGACTCTATAGCAGAACATAGATTTAATAATGAATGCCTTGACTTGATAAACTTGTCGTGAGTTTTTCACCAAATTTGAATGCATTGGGCTTTCTCTTGTTCAGAATTTGGGACCACTCAGATGAATAAGAGTAATCTGAAACAACATACCCATATTCTTGCAGAAGTTTATTCCTAGTTGCAGAAAAACACAAGGATTTCACTTTTTAATATACCTGTGGTTTATTGCAAGGAGAAAATTGTTGCTATTGCAGCCACAAGTGCATGTGCCTTGCCAAAGACCAGCAAGAAAAATTTAGCTTTAATTGAACTACAGTAATTGCATTCTGTTTCTACAGTTAAGGATGTCAGCATTTCCACCAAAACCTTTATAACCATGTGTGTAACCTAACTACAAAACATGCTCAAACTGGCAACTAGCACATCTCAGCTACAGCGAATTAATTGTATTTTCTAAATATTTTAAGTTTATTTCACTGCCTTCAGCAGATGTAAACTAGATCTAAGGTAAGTAGTAATTAACCTACTGAGTAGCTCTGCTGCTGCAAGAACTAACCTTGACTGTAGCTATACACATCTCCAACTTTGCCACTTGTAGTCTGATCATGAGCACCCTCTGTACCAACTTAAATGGAGCTTTAATTTTTATGGATTGACCATACAAACTGATTTTTTTCCCACTGAAATCAAAAGAGGCATTTGAAACAAAAAGGCTAAGCAGTTTATGCAAATAATCTTCTGTCATATTTATACTGCCAAATTTTATATTCACAGAAAACCTATATGCCAGTGTTAGGAAAGACACCACTAGTGTGTCTTTCTAGAGAAAAATTCTGAAGATTTGCTTCTTACCTTAGGAAAGGGACTTGAACATCTGATCTACAGGGTCTTTTCTTTTGCTTGTTGTCTTGAAAAAAATCTAGATTATGTAGCAAGGACTAAAGGTGTTAACATTAAATTATGATCAGGAAAAATACTTTTTTTATATGTAAAGTGTGATTTAACTGTTATTTCTTCACTATCTGAGTATTTTGTTTATTTTCACTTAACATATCTTTATTTGTATTTCCTCTTCATTCTTATTGCTGTTGAAAGTACTGTACTCTGTTTCAACCCAATAAACTCCCTCGGTATTTTGCAGTGAAAAAAAGCAATTTTATGGGGCTCATAAAACAACAAAAAAAAGTTTTAGTGTCAGTTACAGCCATAATAATTAGTAAATATTAAGTAGAAAGAAACTTGAGATCTGTTAACTTGCAAGGATTTCTTCCAATAAAAACAGAAACTGAACATGCTCAGTTCACAGATCCTTGGCACAGTTTTGGTGGCTCTTTCCATTCTATTGTCACTTCCCTTGGGTGCTGTTAGATTTTCTGGGAACATCCTTGCCAACACAGAGTGGTCTCACAGTCATTTGCATCTTTCTCTTCCTCAAACTGATTCATTTCTGCTTTTTTCTTTCCATGGCCCTTGCCCTAGGCTTGGCACGCACTTGTGAATTTTTGTGCATTTTACACATTTTTGCAAGCTGAAAAGTAAGTGTCCCAGTTACAGTGCTGAGAAATGACAAAAGGGTGTGAAGAGGAAATCACCTCTACACAAAAGCTGCAGAGTAGCACAGAAGCACAGCACTGTGTCTTGGAATGCTATCCAGAAGGATGACTTGAATACTGTTGTTCTATGTCTGTCTATTGTCAGAATCATAAATGCTCAGCCTGGCTCTAGAAAACTGTACACAAAGCACTTCCTGATGAGTACAGAAGGATTTTTTCCTTGTAGTTATAGGATATTTACACTTTCAAGAATGCCTCGATTGGGAGCAGCCCTTAAAATATATCAGCAATATTTCTGTGACATCTGTCACACACATTTCAGCACAGCCCTTTCCAACAACGCATTCTCATGAATCATCTACTTAAAATCTACCTCATGTGCCAAAGAGATGGTGATAATGGAAACCTGACAGTTTTTTGGATTTGTTACACTGATGAAACCAGGCAATATGCTGAGACAAGTCCAAGCACCCATAGGGAAAGAGATGGAATGATACAGTTGAATTCCATCTGCGCTACAATTGCTTGGCTTTTCCACATAATAAACTAAATTAGTCCCATTACTTCCTGTTCCACACCAAGGCAGCAACTCGGCCACCACTGACCACCTTAAATACAGGGGAACATCAGTTTTAATCAAGTAGCCTAAGCTTGCTGGTAGAACCCTAGAACATACAGCAATCAAGGAGATGGCAACAAAGAGATTTAGATTCAAGATGATACATATTTCCCCTCGGTTTGGGGGCTATCAGCAACCACTCCTTATCAGCTAAGTGCTGAAGTACCTGCAAGACATTTTAGAAACACTTTTTAATAAATAACTTGAATTTTTCTAGTGAAAAATCCTCAAAAGATAAGAACCTGTAAGAATCTCTGCATTAAGCCAGTCAGCCAACTCAGTACTCCAGCTCCAATAGATACCAAGAGAGAATGTAAAGGAAAAAAATTAAAAAATAACTTGGAACGGTAACTCCAAAGTATATTCTCCCAATTTCCACCAGCTTGAAGTTCAGAATTCTTTACCCAGAGTTGATATACTTGTGCTTTCCCATCCTTCAAGAATTTTTCTTTCACAAATGTGTATAGCCACTTTTTGAATTCACATAGCACTACAACATGATAGAAGGGTTCCACAGCACTATTGTATGGTGAGAACCACATACAGCTTTGCAGCTCTTCTGTGCCAAAAACCTGAAAGTAAGTGGAGTTCCTTCTGCGATGCACACTATGATGGAATTATTACAGCATGTACTACACACAAATTTTCCATCAGTAATTTGCAAATGATCCCTGCAGTGAAAACCTGTTGTACAGGATCTGTCAGGATACTATTAAATAAGTGATGCCCCAGCCAACCTGCACATTTAGGGACTAACTGGATCACTGTCATTGAGAATCTGAAGTGAACTGCATTTGCACCTGCCAAAGCAGTGAATACATGTGCATTAACTACAGGATCAAATAAACAGAGATGTGCAAGCTGCACATTCTTTTAGTGAAGAGATTGATGAGAGTAGAATAATGTGAAAGGTCATTTCAGAAGATAAGACAGAAGATATTCATGTTTGAAATGTATATCCAACATCTATAAGTGCCTCACATTACATTGCAAATGCTCTCATAACAGAGCATCATTACAATGAGCCTGTTCAAATAACACTAAGGGCTGACAATTTTACCTTACTGACCATTCTGTAATTTTTCCATAATTGTTATTTTGCATTATAGCCCACAAGTAGCAGAATCTGTCATAGATGTAATCTTGAAAGTCAGTGTTATTTACAAAAATACACACTTTGTCTTTTAACAGTTGTGTGTTTTATTTGCTTGGGTCTTTTGACAGTTTTGATATCACTTCTACCATCGAGTTTGCAAGGATGCAGTGAGAACATGACAATCAAATTTTGTTGCTCTGCAAAATTCTGAAATCCCAAGATGAAAACCCAAGTCCATTATCTGTAATTATATCCTTTGGAAACACATGCTAGGCAAGCCATGTCGTGGGAGAAGATTCCATTACTGCATGAAAAAATCTACTTATTTGGAAAAGCCACAAACTATCATAAGGTATACTTGATTTTTTTTCACACAACCCCACTCTTGCCAACTTGCTGAAAACCGTGTTGTAGATCCTGCATTGGCCTTACCGGGTTTTATGACTAACACTCTCTGATCTATAATGAATTTGCTTTGCAAAGATTAACTTGCTGGGAAAGGTCAAACATGGATTGCTCTTGAGGGCCTGGAAATTCTCCATTTTTCAGAATTCTTTTCCCTAAGATTTTCACAGAAAGGAACAGCACATGCAAAAGTGACCTGGAAAAGAACTTGTGGTTTTCACATAAGAATACATACTAGCATTAAAACGAGAGACAGAAAGGTAGTTATTTTCTGTTCCCATAATAACCATAATTTTGTATTCATGATGACAGCCTACTGGTAATTATCTGTTAGCTATCTATACATACACACTGATATTTATACTGTTTTTGCATGCCATTTATTGAATGTAGGTTTTATATGACATGGTCACTAAGCTCCAAATGGGCCAATATATTTTGTACCAAAGTCAAAATGCAGTTCCAAGTAATGGCAATAGCTGTGAACTAAGCAAATTCCCTAAGAAGAGATGGTCAATGCACACAATTTAGATTTTATATCTCTTTCATTCACTTTTATTGTAGTTATTTTATTTTACTTGTTGTTAATTTGAAACATTGATCCTTTGATTCTGCTTATAAACTGCTCCACCTTAATTTAAATACAGGCATCAGGCAGAATTCCCTACATTCTGTATTACAGATACTGAATGCAACAATAGTAAGAATAACATCTTAAAAGGCTTCATATAGTAAACATAATTTATGCATTTTTGGTATACTTATCTTATTACAATAGTGGCTTTTAACCATGAAATGCACTTTTTCTTTTTTCAGTTTGCATGATTTCTATCTGAAAGGTTTGAAAAATTCATCCTAGGAATTATTTTTCACTAGTCTGGG
>WEIV01008711.1:44458-68259 GCA_013390005.1 Calyptomena viridis | reverse complement strand
AAAAAAGGAGAAAAAAAAAAAAAGATAGACGGCACTGTCTTCTTCACTTCTGTGTAATCAACAGAAAGGAAAGACATTAATTAAGTCAGAATGCTGCAAAACACATCATCATGCCTGATGGCACTTAGGTCTGATTTGGTTAACAATAATAAAATAAAGATACGTAAAATAGGATGCGTGTTACAAAAATCAGAACTCACATAACTTGGCTGCTATGACAGATATCAGATTTTTAAAATAGTATCATTAACAAAAGAAATGGAGAAGTAATTGGAATATGATTTCCCATGACACAATGAACACGGTCAGATTAAAATGTCCTGTTTCCATTCAAGAGGGTCTGAGGACACATAGTCACTAGTGAAACATATAATATAATTAATCAGATTACCTTNAGCTCCTGCAAAAAACATTAACAATCTATAGGAGTTCTGCAGAGTCACAGCAGGTTTAGGACCTCAAAGAGCCAGATGATTCCAAACAGCAATAAATTCTGATAACACAGCTCTGTAAAGGCTCTGTGCAACCCCATTTGGACAATTCAAAAATAGAAGAATTAAACTGTTTTCATGACGCAGATTGTGAAAACTGTTTCTACATAACACATGGATTAACCACTTGAGCCAAGAGAAATACTTATGCCTTGTACTAGCCAGTAGAAGCCACAACATAAGTGTTACAGAAACTGATGGAGGCACCAAGAGCCATTTACATCATAGGGAAGGTCTACTGACTTCTGAAGATGGCCTGAGTTTTCACACCAGCAAGGAGACATAAGTAGCTGCAGCACATACATAACCAACCACTTGCACAGAAAACACCTTTCTCCCTTGTTTCTATATTTAATTTTTCATTTCTATACTTCCTCTATTTTCTGCTTATCCCAAGTATTTTGTACTCAGCAGTGGCTACACAGATGCCATAAAATACTGAAGGAATTAACTACTGTGGTGAGGATAAGTGCATAATTTTCAGGGTATCACTACAGATCACATATTGCAATGGAAACCTACACTTGACAGCCAGTGGATGGAAGTTTCAGGAAGGCCATCAGAAGGGAAGCAGAGAACAACAACCAAACTTAAAGAAAGACATAAAGAAATGCATTTTACACTGATGTACCAAGAGAATTATGGATTCTCACAATATAATGAATACTAATTCTCTAGGACAAAAATCCCACTATAGAATTAGTTCTTTTGTTCTCACAGTTAATATCTATTGAGCCTAGTTTGAAGCAGTTCTGTTTTCAGAGTACCAGCTGCACAGAGGGAAAGTTTATTTGATGAAATGGAGAGGGTTGCAATCCCTGTTCTGTCCCTTTTAATTCTGGCTTTTCAAATAACATGAGGAACCCAGGTGGAAAGAATCGCTCTGCATGTCTGGCCATGTGGCAGAAAGGAAAATGTAATTGATTATTCTTATTAGGGAAACTGGTTTTGCCAGAAGTATCAAGTCCGCTCTGTTTCATTCTTAAAATATAATAATATAATATTTAGTGTAGTTAAATATTTTATCCTTATTTTATACATAGCTTGAGATGACTGTAGGTACTTCAGTGATAGCAATAATGAAAATTGCAATGTGAACCTAATTAGAAAGCTAATGGAAAAGGAGGGAAGAATGCTGTGATGAACAACTCAGATCTTTAAATGCTGATAATCCATACACTGTCACTGCTTCTGTCAGTAAAATGTTAAGAATTGCCTCAAGACCATCAAAAGAAAGAATGACTAGAAAAAGGCTGAGATAGTAAACATTAAGAGATTCAAATAACAGCTTCAAAGACTGAAAGGAACAAGTTGTCTTTCAGTTTTTCTTTTATATAAGTCTAATAGTAAATTACTCTTGAAGAAACATTATTTTCTGAGTGCCCAAATACTGGATATATTCACACACTGGATATGTTTGTAAATGGACCAGAAACTGTTGAAGCTCAGGCTCAAGAAAGATACAAACAGTATGAGCAATTTACCCATTGGAAGAGACCCCCAGATTTTATACTGCTGGTAAGAAAACACTCAGAAGGTATCTCCACACTTGTGTTCCCAAACACATGCTCTTCAGTATTATACCTGGAATCTAGTAATATTTGTAGAAATTAGCTAACTTCCTGTCCAATTATGAAATTTTCATGCAAAAGCATAGATTGCATAAGATGCTATTAAATTTTTATTTCAAAAAATTTATTAATGTAGTCAGATGCCATCTGAAAAACAGCTTTAGAAAATTAACCTTGGGGGAGAGGAAAAAAACACCTCAAAATCAACATATGATACTGTCAGGCAATGAAACAGCTGAAATTTGAAGGCAACAGAATCACTTTTCTATACATGTAAAGCTACTAATCCAAAGTAACAGAAGGAACTTTAAGAAGCTATTAGTGAAATTTCTGTCTCTTTAGAACGGCTGTAATTGACAAAAGAAAGAAACCTGACAAAATACAGCTCACTGGTTCCAGAACTTAGATTCTGCCACTCAGCATTAAACAAGTGAACTCTGATGAGACCAGTCACATCACAGCAGAAAAGCAAGTGATGGCCAAAACTAGTCTCTATCAATTTATTTTTAACTTGCTCTCAGGAGCATGTTTTGAACAGCTTCAAGAGGACAGTCTGTAAACAAGTTCTTTTTAAAGTTTATTAGCCTAATAAAGCATTGTAATCCACTGTGAGTCCAAATCTTTGGAAGTTTTCCTCATGCCGTTTTAGTTGTTATTTCTCTGATTAGGACGACAGTGATTCACGTAGCTGGCTACCAGCCCAGAAGAAAATCTTGTAACATAAAGAATTATATTACAGGGTGAAAGTATAAGCCCAGAGGAACAAATCATCTTTACTCTCTTTCCTTAATTACTTAAAATTACGAAAGTATTAAAGGGTGCGGAAAGGGTCTTCAAATAAGGAAATACACAAGAAAACATAGAACTTCATAACCAGTTGTATCTTGCTTACCTTTCTGCCACACACCTGGAGATTTTCTGCACAATGAACAAAAGTAGTTGCCTCAAGCCTGGCATCCTTGTCCTTGTTCTCTGGCAACCATATGAACAGCCAAATACCGAGCTCTTCTCCCTCGTTACATGTTAGGGAATGTGTGTGATGTGATGGTTCAGCAGTAAAACCCATCCTAGAGGGTCATGCTGCAGGTGAGAAACATTCAAAATCACCTTCTCCATGGGTCACACCCACACAAAGCATTATACAAATTATGTCTGACACCATTTGGAAAGCTTTAAAAGATAATGCAGCCCTGCTGTTTTGGCAGTATTTAAGTTCCATGGAGGTACGTGCTTAATAAGGAAGCCAGCCATGGGACCTGCTTGTTAAAATCCTTGCATTTGCATGCTGGACCTGACTTCACTCTCACAATTAACTGATGTTCACTGGTTCCATGTCACAAAGTGTGAAAGTGCAGCACAGTATTATCCTGCCTTGGAAACAAGTTAGACAAACACTGCTGGGACAGCATGTGGAAAATGCTGTTAATGATGAGAAACATGAAGCTGTAACAGACAGAATAAGAGAAGCAAATATTGCAAAAGCCTAATGACTCCTTGTAATATCCATAAGAAAGGCTGCAGATTCTCAACAGCAAAGTAAGCAGCAGGTAGCAATGATGACTGGAAGGTCTCTGAAAGGATTTCCAGGCATCAAATGCCTTGCTGTAGCTCTTGGCAGTACCTGTTGTCAAACACTTCAAAGAAAAATATGAGACACCATATGAGATAAATACAGGAATAAGCTTCTTAGTCAAATATTTTGGCTTAATTCCTACTAGTTGGAGATTCAGACATGATTGCCTATATCCTTGACTGTTTTTAAAGCATATATTAAAACACTATTCTTAGTCAAAAGCATACAATTCCTTTTGATTCTCCATTTAATAGATTTTTTTTATCATCCCCAGGGCACCAAGACTGAAGGAATCCAATGCCCAAGGAAAAATGTCTCTAAATTCACCTCTACTTCTTCTGAAAGTGAATTTAAATTTGAAAGTAGCCTAGAATGCGAGAATTCTACTATGAGAGCATAAAATCTAAAATGCTTGAATGCAAAGCCTTTTTCAAGAAAAACAGTCTTGCAATGCTGGTTTTGGTGGGTTTATTATTTGAAGAACAACAACCTCCTTCTGCATTGAAATGCCTTCCTGTCAAGACAACATAAAGGACTACTTGATATCTGTTATCACCCACTAATTTTCACTGTCACCAAATGTTTTTGTTACCAAGGAAAATGAAAAACTTTCCACTGCTTAATCCATTCATATTTTTATACATTTCAACTCTCTCATTATTTAGTTTTTCAGATACTTGGCTATTACTATATATCTATTACTACAGACTTTTTATGTCTGACTTTGCTTCTAGAAGAAATCAACTCGAACAACCTTCCTTGGTACTGCTATAATGTCTTCTTTTACGATGCAGTAATTAGAACTCAACATATTACTTTATAGAAGAACTTAACAACAAATTTTATCACACCATTACTTTGTCTGATTTGCATTCTTTTTCTCTAAAACTGAAGTGCAGCTTCAAGCTGACTGGGTGCTGGAGAACCTTAATTTTTACTATAGTTACTGGTGAATAAAATTAGCACTTATGAATTCTTTACAAGGCTTTTATTCTTCCTTGAGCATGTAAACCAAGACAATTCAATTGCAATTAATTTTCAATATAAAGGGGTTACTGGGGATTCATCTGAATGTCCTGAATTTGTTTCAAGTTTAAAACCTAATTATTTAAGTCAAGCAGAAAAGGAAGAATTTTTAAAGTCATGACAAAATAACTGTAAAGAACTGAAACCAATGTTTTGTCACCCAGTCTGATAAAAGTAAACAAAAATATCAAATAAGTTTATATTCAATTATTTCTTACTGGGGGTTAGCTCTGCCTCTGATAGCAGGCTTAAAACCCAACTGAGCTCAGGTATGTTATGTTCCAGATTATGACATTTAATGGAGCAGACTGAATTAAATGAAAAAAAAAGTGAAAATGCAGTAAATAGCATAGTAAAGAGTGTCAACTGCATTTTAAAATTGGAATCTTTAGAGTCCTCTATCACGTGATGATGTCAGATATTCACATAAAAGCTAAACTGGGGAGGAGGTATGTGTTCTCCAACCAGATATTACATAATACTTCTCCAATTAACTCCACTATGAAAAGTCTCACATGTGTTTTAATTGATTTTATCTAGCAATTAAAAAACATTTTAGCAACCACCAAGATGCTGTACAGCATGGCACATCAACTTTCTGTGAAATGTGGAATTATTTTGAGGATGTGTTGGCCCACATTATTTCTAGAGTTTGTAGGGAATTTTCTCTACCAGACAACCACTGCTTTAAATCTATCTTTCAGAGGAGGCAGTCTGGTTTTTTAATGAATCTTCTGTCATGGCTGTGCTTCCCCTTTACATTCAGTAAAACCAAGAATGGCAACGCTGCACACAGAGAAACATCAAAATCATGAGCAGTAACAGTGGAGTCAGAATGATACAACCTCAATGCAATGGGCTTTTAAAACCTCTACAGAATCATCATGGCAACACTACTCCAGACTACACAGCATCCACATCCTCCCAAACACTCCCAGCTTCTATGTGCTTTCTAAATAGCTATATTATTTGCAGCCATTTAAAGGTGTTTTGATTGCATTAACATTCCAGTAAAGTAATCAATTTTCAGAAGACAAAAATTGATATTAGTACTCCAAAAGAACCATAACATGTCTTCAGAACAATGTGTCAGTTACCACATCACCATTTTATTCACCAAATAGACTATGGAATTGGCTTCATCCACCTACTTCTGACAAGTACCTTAGCTGCTACTTTTATCTTGGCTGTCAAGTCTGAAGCAGTTGAAGAAAGTTCAACAGCTAAAGCAGTATATCAAGCGTAAGAGATGCCTCTAGCAACAACTAGGGCCTTGTTCAATTTGTCACCTTATTTGCATTGCCCTTTCTAATGCAGTAAGAGACACTCCCACAGTTTATGTTAGTCTTGTCATATACAGCTTCCATTGACAAGGTGACATTGCTGGTTGTTATTGCTGCAAAGAGGAGAAAAAACAAAGTTTCATGTGCTGAAATCAGTTGATTCCAGAACTGCATAGCCACACTCCATCTCTGCCAGCTGCCAGTCCTCAGTGTGCCCAGCATGAGAACAACTGAATTAAATGACCATGCCCACCCTGCAGGAGGGCTCCAGCTGCTGTGCAGCCTCAGCCTGGCTTTATCAGGAGGGATGCACTCCTGGCACAGCAATAGTGTGCTCAAGTGCCTACTGCAAGACTCCAGATGCATTATGTATTTGTGTTGTAGTGATTTCTAAAGATACCACAACAGCATAGTGGCATCATTGTCAGTATTAAAGTAAAAACTGGAAAGTGGAAATAGCCATGTGAAATCTGTAGGTGTGCTTACAAGCTATATTTTAAAATTCTATTGGTAGAGTTAAGAATAGTGAGGAAAAAGGATAATCCCTGACTTGAACATTTATTCTTCAAGTTTCATTGTATTAGACTTATTTTCACTAAACAGAAACTCCATTATTTTTAAAAGACTTCAGAAAAAAAGGAAAACATGCAAAAGCATTGTGTGTGTGCATACGTTCACAATTGACTCATCGGGTACATGACGAATCAAATTCTCAGAAAGTATAACAAAGCAAAGGATATTTGCCTTAAACCAAAACACTAACAGAGCCTGAGACTGTTTTTGCTTCCTCTATTTCACAGATGCACACATATTCTCAAGAAATCATACAAGTATGAGAATAAGCAGGTCAGTTCCGTTTCAGGCTTTGCCATGAACTTAGTGCATAGGTTTGAGGATGTGCTTTTATTTTCTGTTGACCCAGGACATCATTATCACTATTTTTCCTATGTGCTATACATCAAAATGTCCTTATTACACTTATTTATGCTCACACGTTTTTCATTTACACCAAAAATTTGCCAAAGGCTCCACTAACAAAATAGGAAGTCTGCTATCCCACTAACTGGGAGAGGAATGCAGGAGTGGAGATAAAAAAAGAAGACAAACCCCAACCAACAAAGCTCCAAATCATATGCAAACATAGAAGCATTTCTCCAACTTTACCAATATGAAACTTGTAACAAATGCCCCAATCAATACACACCTGTGTAGTCAACACTGGACCTTAGCCCGGTAAGAATGTTCCATTTATGCATTACCTAAATGTCAAGTGGCACCGGGCTAAGGATTTTTTTGTAAAGGAGCATCCGAATACGCTCTGACTGCGGTGGTAGAACGTTTGCGGTGCAGTTAAACAAAGCTGATGGCGTTATTTCACACCTGCGCTGCCACCCGATGGACAGTCAGAGTATCCCCAACCCTCAAAAACCGTGCACGGAACAGCGCTCGGTACTTCCACCCATTACTGAACGCGCTCCTTCTCTGCCCGAACATTAATTGTAGCACACTGTTCGCCCTGTGCAGAGTGCGGAAGTTTCTTTCTAGATTCTCATACAACTTTAAATCGAAGACCATCAATTTTATTCTACTAGGGGAGGAAGTCTTTGCTGTTAAAAATATGTAACGCATACAGATAGTTTTCTAAAGAAATATAAAAGCGCAGTTCTTTGGAATTCCTCCAGCATATATTTGTTTTTAAACTCTTAACCATAATAATTTTGAACTAAAGCCTCACAATATTTCTTTTTCAGATATCAACAAATTGTATAAACATGCAATTTGCAGACCACTTCTGTTATTAGAACATCTAGTCTCTGTCCCAGCCAAGGGAAAAAATAGTTCATAGCATTATATGCTTATGTTCTTGACCTGATTTAAAGACAGGATCAGAGATGCTGATTTTGCAAAATGTATCTTCCAATTGAAATCTGCACAAGATATGCTCATTTACTGTGGGCTTTGAGTTAAAGATATCTCTGTCTGAGGCACTAAAGAATAAAAAAAATTAGGTCTTCAATCAATTATTCAGAACTGAAGCTACTAGAACAGGTAAATTCTTTTTGAAATTCTGACATTAAATCAATATAATTTATTTCCAAGAAGTGAGTTCCAGCTCTTCCACAAACAGCTAATTATTTCAATTTTTTTTCTAAGAGCTGTTAAAAAATAGAATCCCGTGAAATATCCTCCAAGTTTTATGTTTATGTTGCAATGAACATTCTACATTTGTAATGTGGAGTTTAGAAGACCTTCTCACTCTAACACATACAGTATTAATTGTGTGCATAAGACAAATACATGACAATCAGCTCTTTTATGAATACTTCAAATCCAAGTTAAAATTAAATTAATAAATCAAAATTAGGTTTTTAATGTTTCCATTTAAATTATGTGGTGGTGTAAAAGGATAATCACTATGTGAAATAACTATAGACCAGCAAGAAAAAAGTACCTTTTCTATTTCCATTAGTAAATGTGGCCAGTATCTTGTAAATCCTCTTCAGGGCACTTCCTGTGTTTAGTCTTCAATTCGAAATTATTTTCTCTTAAAAATTCTACATTCACAATAAAAACATATCATAAGTTTTAGACAGTACAAGAACTGTTCATGTTGTATCACCACTTCTCTATGCACACAATTTTCTAATTGTCTTGCATCACAACTAAAGTTCATCCCTTGGTATGGAAAGTGCTATCAAAATAGTTGACTCAAGGTTTCACCATTTCTCATGAAAAAATAGAAAACATTGCTAAAGCACAGTAATATGCTACTTGGACACCAGTATTTAGGCATTAATGCAAATACACAACTCACAAGGAATCAAAACATACAATTCTACACCTGGAATAGAGCCTAAAAAAATAAGCCACCTAAAAATGGAAGATATCCTGTTTAGTATAGGTGTTTTCCAATTACTTACCTTAATGTATGGCTTACACTACTCTTCACAGCATTACCCAGATATTGACTTTGCATATTGTCAAATAATCACACCTGCTCAGTTTTCAAATAGCACCTCAGTTAACTGTTGGCTCTTATGCACCTCTGCCAGCTCTACTGCTTCAGAAGCACCACCAGCTCTACTCCTCGCAGCACTCCCTCTTCAGAAGGGCAACCCAGCCAGTCTGTATTTCCACTGCTCACTCCCAAAATGCCTCTTCTACCTGTTTTAAGAACAGGTGAAGGTGCATTTCATTAAGACCAGGTGCATTTCATTAAGCAAAGGTGGGGTCACTGAGAGCTTCCAGTGCCCAACAGCTGGAGACACCCCCGTGCCCCTTGGGAAGGAGCAGGTGCTCAGAGTGGGCCAGGGCCACTTTGCCAGGGCCGTGGCACGGCCGGGATGGGCTCCCACCACAGCCCGGGACCTCACCTGCTGTCCCCACTGTCCCACAAACTGCAGCTGCACACGGAGAATTCTATTCCCATTCCCCTACTCAGATCCCAGTCTTCCCGGCTGATAATGCAATGCTACCATTGACTTTTAACCACACATTTTCATGTCTAAAACTTAAATATGGAAATAAAAAAATAAATAATGTGTACCTAAGTGTATTAAAAGCACTTAAAAATACTAATATTTTCATGTATCATTGTATAAAATGCTTGGTTATTCTGCTACTGTTAAGTGGCTGGACATATTTTCCTGGAAAAACAGATGGTTAGGAATACACACACACACTAATACTCTCAATTTAAAATGTATATTTCTTTCATTTTATTCACCAAAAATACATTTCACAGAGAAAGCCTGCACTGTAATTATATAATCTTAGGGCACTAAGACATTATTTATCATTACTTTATTATTAAATAAACCAAGACTATTTCACATTTTATTTTACTTTAAAAACAAACAAAAAAAACCACAAAAAAAACAAAACAAACAAACAAAACAAAAACAAAAAACAAAGCACTTGAAGAAGTCACTAACCATCTTCTTTGTTGTTTTTTTCTCATTTGGAAAGCATAAAACACATTGTTCATTTCTGCATGATTAACGTATTCCCTCTGAAAGATAATACATTTTAAAAGGCAATTAATTTTTTGAACTCTTATTACATTAATTCATACAGCACAATAACTGCATACAGAGCTTGAGGCCAGATGGAATAATTACCTGCTCATATTCAGCTTCACTACTACTATGTTTATGTCTAAAGTCCAGAGAAAAGTTTGGACTGTGATGTTTGTTTTTATACTAGCAAGAGTTAGTGTGTTTTTTCAATACATAATAAAATTCACAATACTGCCTTTATTTCCAGTTAATGCCATTACTTTCCCACTTCCATCCTCTTTGATTTTGTCTTCTTCTTGGTAAATGCTGTATTTACAACTTGTGCAATAGTTTTTTTAATTTGCTGTTTTGTCTCAATGTCTAGTGAAAATAATTATTAAAATTATGAAAATTATTAAAATAATTTAAAAACAAGACTATATCATGTCCAGGGTAACATATTAAAAAAGGTACACATTTGTCATATATTTTCCCTAAATACAGTGATTTTCCTATCATAATAAGACACTATATTACAACTTTAACTTCAGAACACACTCTTGTGTTATGCCCCTCTTAGCAAAGGACTTTAGCTCATCACTAGCTTTAGCTTTATTGTTAGGAAATAAATCTGTTGCAAAGGAAGTATTAAAGTGTTTTTACACTCATTTTTTACTGCCTTCTCCGGCAGAATTAAATATCTCATGTACTAGTTTAGCTTAAGAAGAAAAAAAAAAAAAAAAGAAGGTAATATATTAAATTTGTCTATATAGCTGTATACTTATTTCCAACGTCACATGCATAGATTTTCCCAGCGAAGAAACAATAACCACTATTTGAAGGGCAAACCTTTTATAAAAATAAAAAAAAACACATACGCTCAACTTTGGGCTGAAGGTTCCCACGAACATAATGGGAATATACACAGCCACACACCTATCATGAAATGCAAGGAACAAAAGTTCCCTTAGAGAAAAGTGCTAAATACTCTTTGCTCTTTTTCTTATTTCTACTGTTACTGCAGCTAAGAACACCTGGTTTCTACGAAACCCTGACAGACTACCAACTCCTGTTTCGTGTTACTGCTGCTAAAACGCTTGTGGGACACGACACAGAAACTCCGGGACTACTGAAATAAACGTGTTTTAAGGCGAAGCAGAACCGCCCGTTCTGAGGGAGGAGACGCCCCCACACGGCCCCCGCCGGGAGCGGCTGCTGCTCATGCGCCGCCGCCCGCGCNCGGGCCCTCGCTGGGCAGAGCCGCCGCCGGGAGAGCCCGCGGGGTCCGCCTGCTGCCGGTGTCGCGTCACCCCGCGCTGAGCCCCCCGCCTGCGCTGAGCCTCGCCTGCGTTAAAACCGCGCTTAGGGACTTGGGAGAGTCCGAGCGTGTTCTGCGAACACTGGGAGCATAACGGCACTTCAGCCACGGACGGGGAAACACGGCACCGGTGCTTTTTGTAGGTTTCCCGGACACAGAGATCGTTTGGTGTTGGTCACCCCATTACTTCAAGTGCTTGGGAATGAAACTCGCCGCCGTGGCCCATGAAGTGAAGTTTCTCCCTCCCATTTGCAGATTCTGAACTCGGCAGATACGTTTTCGTGTCTGTACTGTGCAGTGTCACACACCGGGCATCACTGCATGATTTGTATCTGGGTATGTTACAGGACAAGTTTTGGATAATCGGAGTCGGGCTCCTTGGAGTTTGTCATCTATAACAGATTTCTTCTGGTCAATAGCAGATTTTGTGGTTCTCTTGTAAGTAGAAGTTAATTCTTTCGGTCAGCTTTATTTTAGATTTGCCATAGGCTATCAGTAGCACAACAATAAAAATGTTGTATTTGCTGTTTAGCATTCCATACGTGTCATGTTTGACTATGACTACGTGGCTTTGGTTATTAAGCACTGCAGTATGCTCAGTAAAAAGGTCATGAAAAGTGATGTAAGTTCTTGGCAGTTCAGATGAGTTTTCTTACATTTCATATATTTTGATACTGCAAAAAGGAAAAGCACATACTTTTGTTAAATAGCTACTGTCTGATAACAGATCAAGTAATTAAGCTATTATTTGAAGAATTTCTACTGGTGACAACAAATTCTGGCTGTGTAAAAATAATCACACAGCAGTAATCCCAAATTTATGGCCCCAGATGAAAGCCAGTTCAGAAGGTTCTTCTGAGGTATTCAACAGTTCTTGATTATTTCAGTTACGGATTTATACTGTATGCATTTCTTGCATATGTACCAGAAAGCTAC
Organism: Calyptomena viridis; assembly: GCA_013390005.1. NCBI lineage: Eukaryota > Metazoa > Chordata > Aves > Passeriformes > Eurylaimidae > Calyptomena > Calyptomena viridis. Next base: position 56,063 of record WEIV01008711.1, on the reverse strand, counting down.
ATTTTATAGTTTGAGCCTCAGTGTAATTTGGCATTACTTCAGATTTTAGTTTCATACATAGGATCAAAATTGCTAAGATTTAAACAGCGTTGATCTGAAGAAGATACACTATTCACTCTTCACCACTACTTACGTTTTTCAGGCCATTTCTTATCTTGCAGTCAAATACTGATCAGCTATATCTAGCAGTCAGTTCATCTAACTCTTGTTTTATTTTTCAGTTTCCAGAGCATTATTCAACCAGATTTGAGAAGAAGAGGCTACACATCTTCCTCCTATTCAGGATACAATGACGGAAGAGGGTATTTTTTTTATATTCACACCAGTTCTGATCTTTTTCCTATCTTAGCAAAATAACATGAATCTGAGTAGATTAATTGGCTTGTGTAGGAAGACTAAAATGTTGATCTGCATGTTGTTAACAATATACAGCTTTGGACAGATGCAGTAACAAGCTTAATGGTCTCTGAAACTATTTTTCAAGCCTGCCTGATAGATAAGGTATATCTTTGTTGAAATTCGTTTCTTGGACTTGCTTATACTCACCATTTGATTTACATTACCTCTGTCATTTCATGTATTCCATTACCTACAAATATAGCAAAACAGTTACAGGAATATCATTTCTATAAACACCACAGCCTGTTTTCTAGGATTCTGTACAAGTAACAGCTGTAAGCCTTCTATTGCAAGACAGGAGTAATGGGAACAGTTTGCCTAAGAGAAGTTTCCTAAAAGTGGGACTGGGGTTTTTTTACAGCTTTTCATATGAAACAACTTTTTCAGAGGTTCTGACTTTCTAATTAGTGTCATTTAGAGACAGTGTTAGTGTATTTCTAGTGTAAAGACAATAGAATTGCTTTCTTTTCAGGCCTCCAGCACATCCTCGCCGTAGGATGGGCCGAATAAATCACTGGGGTGGAGGCCCCAGTCCCCCACCAATGGCTGGAGGTGGATGAGGAAGGTAATTCCAAATCTGCTGTATCCTGCTTTGAACATTATGGGGAGGGTTAAATAACAATAATTCAGGGTTAAGGTAGAATATCCTCCTTTTGCAGAAGGTACCAAAACAGGCAGATAATCAAAATTATTAGACACCTACAGTAAAGTGGAAGAGAAAAGGGGAGGTAGGAAATGTTAAAAGATTTTGGCTCAGAAATGGTGGATATGCCATGTGTTAGCAAAGATTTTTGAACATAGCTAATTAAAAAATATTTATAGCTTTTCATCTTTTTTGGCTGCTAATTTAAAGACCTGACCAGATCTGAAGCAACTGAAACTTTGTTTGCATTTCTAATAGTTAACATAGGGCACATGAGGGTTTTTTATTTGAAATAGCTATTTCTTAACAGAAAAGAAGGAAAATAATAAAGCTGTTAAAAGACATAGTAATTTTTTTTCCTGTTAGAGTGATACAGTTATGCAAATCCTGAATTCTAGCAAAGTATAAAAATCAAAATTGCTTAAAAATGGAAGCAAAAGCCCTGGTCTTTACATTTCTTTCAGCTGCCTGAACTTGAATTCTGTTTTATTACTTAGTTTGGCTGGTGGGAGTGACATCTAATACTGAGTGTATACACAGTATGGTTTAATGTACTTTAAGACCTAAGTAAACAATCCTTATTTGTGATCAGTCACTCCCTTTTGTTACCCTAAGGAAAGTTACCAAGTAATAAACCACATGCAGGCAGTTAATACCTGTAAATCTCGTAGGGAAGAGTTCACAATCCAAAAAAACACATATACCACTATTTCAGTTCCCTAGAAAAAGGATAAGCTTCTTCCAAATGGGGAAAAAAAAGGGTTGTTATAAGGTTTTTTTAGTATTTGACTAGACATCAGTAGACTGTGGGGATGGCTTTTATCACAGTAATGTGTAACCTGCTCAGGAATAAAATTTGAAAGTCTTTAGCTTGTCTCATCTAGCTTAAAAAAAAAAAACACACAACATTTTAAATTCATACTTACTTAATTTTATCTCACAAAGGAAGGCCTTGTTGTCTTTAAATGTACTGCAATGACTTTATCTTTTAGGTAAATGCCTGCTGAAGAGGCAGGCACAATTGTACACATTTGCAAGATGAAAGGAAGAAGAGTTTAGAGGAGGACCAAATGTGTTTGAATATTGTGAATGTGTACATCTGACTGGAAACTGTTCTGTGATATAAGCAGATAAATGAAGTTGTACTGGGAACTCCTTCAAGGATCCAGTGTAACTGAACCACAGTTTTATTAAATACATGTTTACTGTCTAAAGTCTTTGTATAGTTTCTGAATATTTTACTGTAGTTGCAAAGTAATAAGTAAATTATATTTGGCTTGTCACAAGGCTGACTTTCTCATCATTTTTAGAAACCGAAAAATCTGAAGTACAGGAAGTCCTTTGCTATTCAAATGAGGAAGAATACACATTTATAGTTGATACAGATGGTCCCTCAAGAGCCAAACAGAGCAACACTTCCTAAGAAGTTGTGTATTTACCCTGTTTTTTGTCAGGACAACCATTCTGTACTTTGCTGTGTTTTCATGGTATTGATACTCTAAAAGCTCTTTAAAAAATGTAATTTAGAAATTACTTTGTTTTATGATACTTGCTTTTTACAAACTTGCTTCCTTAAGGTCTATAAGGGGTTTTATAACAAACACCTCTTGAAACAACTTTCTTCTCCATTATAAGCTTACTCAAATGTTTGAGTCTATTTACTGTACAAATGTCAGTAAAACTTGAGGGTTTTTTCAACCAAATTAGGTCTCATTTTTAATACATGAAGAAAAGGGTAGTGAACTCAGAGTGCTGATGAGGAAGAGTTATTTTCTTTTATCTTCCAGTTCAGGATGGAAGTTTCTTGGGGTTCATTTGGGATTTGGTTTGGGGGCACAGTTTGGTTGGTTTTTTGCGAGGTTTGTTGTTGTTTAGAGAGGGCTGCATCTATTTGAGAAAACATTAACTGACAAAAATACAGATTATTTTCTACAAGGTGCCAGTGCAAAATTTTAACTTTAGCTTCCCTAATAATCTCTTGTTAAGGAAACTCCTGTCAGACCATCCAGGAGCTGCTCTGGCAGTCACACCCACAACCAGCTGAGCTGGGATCAAGGCCCTTTCACAGCAGGTGGCTCCTGCTGGACTCCCCTCACACCCCACTCACACACAGTCAGACCAGTTTTCCTTACCAGCTCGACCCCAAGTTTTCCATAGCAAAGTCTGATGTCTGGATCCTTAAAATAATTTAATGTTGGTGCAATAAGTACATAGCTAAAGCTGTTGCCTCCAAGGAGGGACCCCAAACAAAGGAATCCCTGGGCTTTTATACCCTTGCAGTCTATCCACGGGAAAGTCTGTGGGTCATGGGCTCCTGCCGTGTCAGTGTCTGCTCACCTGGCCGGGCCACAGGTCCCCGGGCCCTTTGTTGTGCAAAGAGCCAGCAGTCACCCACCCCCAGGGCTCCCCCTGCACCTGCATTGAATGGATTCCCCAATGCTTTCGGCAGGAAATGAAAACACCCACCAATGCCCCTCGCTTAACAAGCCCCTCCAGGAGCTCCCACTCCTGGTACATGCGCTCAACACAGCGTTACCGTCTTTAGACTTGCTCAGTTACAGCAACCGTCGCCCTTAAAAGCCAGATCCCCTCCAGAGGCACTTGCTGCCCGCACACCAGGTGTGTACAGGCAGACTGGCCATCGTTAGTTCACAGGTGCGTCCCGTACATCAGCTGTACTACGGGCTTTACAGGGAGCCGTTAAGCAACATGTTAGGGGGGCTGCTGTCACCCCTCCTGCAAACCCACCCGCAGCAACAGCCCGGCCTTTGGCTGCGGCTCCACCAGACCCGCGGTAGCGGCGGGGGTGCTCCCCACGCTCCCTGATTGCAGGGGCCGGAGCAGGCGCTGCCTCCGCACCCCAGTGCGAGACGACCCTACCAGGGGCATCGCCGAGGGGCCGCCGAGCCCCCCCCNGAAAAGACAAGGAGCGCGACCGGGAGCGAGAGCAGCGCGGCGTCAAGCGGCCTATCGTCCCCGCCGCCGTGCCCGAGTCCCTGCAGGAGGTGAGGCCCGGCCGCGGCCGTTCGGGGCGGTGCTCCCTCCCCGCTGGGGCGGGCCCGACCCGGGATCGGCCTTTTAAAGGCCTGGGGAGGGGGTGTGGAAGCGCCGGGGGTCGCCAGGTGGGCGTCGGGTGATGGGCGTGGGGATTCCGTCTCACTCCGTGCGCGTGGTGCCGCTTTCAGCAAATACAGAGCAACTTCATCGTGGTGATCCACCCCGGCTCCACGACCCTGCGGCTCGGGAGGGCCACGGACACGCTGCCCGCGGGAGTCCCGCACGTCATCGCCCGGCGGCACAAGCAGCAGGGGCAGGCGGCCTACAGGGACAGCTGGCTCCTCAGGGACGGCCTCAATGTAAGCCGGGCACGCACCAAAATCCGTGTGCTAAGTACCTACTTCTGTGGCATTTTTGTCTGTTGTATAGTGCATGTATTCCCCTCGTACTTTGTTTTTCCAGAGAAGGGTATGTCTCAAGTTGAACTGTTTTTCTTGCTTTTAATGTGGTGTAGTTGCCACCTACTGAAATCATTAGGTTTGCACCACTCTATGCTTGGGTTTTATGTGATCTGTTGAACTTAATCTAATTGATTGATAGATTGAGGGTTTATACATGTTGATTTCCTTGGACTGTGTTCTGGTACCACACTATTTCTGTTGATAGAATGGCAGCTGTAGGATTAGAATTGGACTGCTCTATTTGTGAATGCATTGGTTGCAAGTTGGTTTGTGACTTGGATACTACAGCAAGTAATTTTAGTCCAGCCTGCTCAGAAAATATATTTAAACATTTTTGCTCCTACTTACTAGTTAAATAGATAATGACTTGAGTGCATCATGAAGTCCAGCAGTCACTCCAGTCAGTTAAAAGATTCAAGTTGACTTTGATAAAGAGGTGGTGGGAATTCTAATATAAAAAATAGTTTCTTTAAACATAAGCACAAATTTATTTTGCATTGTACAAACTTGTGTACTTTCTACAGGCTGTCAACCACAGTAATGATTTCATTGTTTAACCATAACTTCAGTATCACCAGTATATAGACATGTAGTTGGAAAGTATTTACATTGTATATCTGGGGTTTTCCTTAGAAACCTGAAAGTACTGAGCAGAGACAAAATGGCCTTAAAATGGTGGACCAAGCAATATGGTCCAAAAAGATGTCAAATGGAGCAAGGCGTATACCAGTGTCACCTGATCAGGTAACTCATTCTTAAGATTCTATTAAATTGTTCATTTTTATAGTCCTTTGCTGTGATGCTGTGTTTTAGTGGACAAGAAGAACTATACTTTATACAGCAAATATGGATAGTGCTATTGTGTGATTTAACTCTGAAAATCTGAGAAAATTCAGATTTAAAATGTTTCCTTGAGGGCTCGGGTTGAGGGGGTGTTTATTTTTTCTCCCATGCATAAAAAGTGACTGGTGAAACATTTAACAACAGGATTTGTTTTGATTACATTTCAGGCCAGGTCGTACAACAGACAGATGAGACCAGCTATTTTGGATCACAGCTCTGGGACCAAGTGGACAAACACATCAAATCATCCTGAATTTTTGGTAGGAGAAGAGGTAAGATTGATTTTTTCCATATGTTTTAATGTAGCCATATCATCAGAAGCAGTTTGATATAAGTGAATATGTACATAAAGTTAGCCAAGCAATACATGAGAAACTGTGGAGTAATTGAATATTTGTTATTGTTCAGGAAGACCAGAGGGTTTCCCCCATTGCCTAACAAGTCCCTTGGATCCATTGCTCCTATAAATCAGTGTTTCTGCAGGGACTAGGTGAGAACTTTGTCCATATGACATAAACCAGAGAAAAGGCGAGAAACTGTAAAAGGATCAGTACATGGAATCACTGCTGAGTATTCACCAGGTATTCATGGGCTTCAAAGAGTTTAAATTATTTTAGTTTCTAATTTGAGACAGTGGCAAACTATACCGTTATATTCAGTAGATGTCCATGGATAAGAACATTAAAAAAATTTAAACAATGTATGAACTGTGTTTTAATATCAAACCCTGTTACAAAGAAAGCCTCTATATTGCTGTCACATTCATCTCAGCACTGTCTTTTTGTATCTGCTTCTGAAATAATTTTCTTTCTAGTATGGGTTATTAATCTTTTGGAAAAAACAATGCATTGTCTCCTGTTTGCAGGCACTGTATGTTAATCCTTTGGATTCTTATAATATACATTGGCCTATTAGAAGAGGGCAGTTGAATCTCCATGCAGGACCTGGTGGCTCCCTCACTGCAGTGTTAGCAGACCTTGAAGTTATATGGTCACATGCAATACAAAAATATCTGGAAATACCACTGAAAGACCTAAAGGTGAGCTGTGAACAACACATCTATGTGGGCTAGATCCATTTCTATACATGCTACTGTAAAAGATAAGCAACTTGTTATTGATAACCCCTTGCTGGTGTTTTTCTTAACAAATACATTCTGCTGGTGAGCATAGTTCTTAAGACTTCCATTGGAATTTTGTCCATTGGAATTTTGTTGATAGAATTGCTAATAAGGGGGTTTAGAAATCAAATCGTAGACATTTCACAGTCTTAGGCTTGTTTGTTTGGGTTTTTTTTGTTGACTGAGGAAGGGTTGCCTAATACTTACATAATTCTTTTTCCTTGCCAAGTAGGTGTTTTTCTCATACCTGATGTACTTTTAAACATTTCAGTGGCCTAGAGACTCTACTTGGCATGTACTTTGAACTTACTCTTTTAAGTATTAAAAACTTTCCTCTTTTCTATAATTTTGCTTTTTTTTTTTTAATTACCTATATATCATGCTTTCTTTCTTAGCATCAGATGTTCAAGAATGTAAAGAGAAACTTAATTTGAGAGCTGGCTTTAATTTACCCTTCTTGTCTTCAGTACTACAGATGCATTTTACTAATTCCAGACATCTATAATAAACAACATGTGAAAGAACTGGTAAATATGATCCTAATGAAGATGGGCTTCTCAGGTAAAACCATGTTCAAGCAAGAACTTAATTATTAATTGCACAAAAATTTTTTTTTTCCTTTAAGGCACATTTTTGCACATCAATCCCAGTTTGGCTGGGACTAGCACCTTCATCTTCTGCTCTTCACATAACTGTTGTCCCTTTCAAAGGGGCAGAATGGTTGGCTAGCATTGAAACAAGTTTTTTGGTTTGCTGTTACACATTCCAGGTGTGGGCTTCTCATTCAGCTGAAGCAAAAGTAGCAACAGTCAGATTTCTCAAGTATTTCTAAAATGCACAATGTACTACTTTACAGAGTACTGACAGTATTCTCAGGTTTAAGTATGGGCTTGTGATACAAATGTACTCTTTCACAGAGCTAAAGGGTTGAAAGGAAAACGGGGGGGAAATTCATCCTTATTTTATAACTACTTAAAGAACATAACTAAAATACTCATGGTAATGCTATTTTATTAAAACTTGGAAAAAATTTAGGAAAACACTTCATGTGCATCTGATAACCAAGACCCTGCAATACTGGCTAAAAAATAAAGTTTGGAGACAATATCTTGAATCTTGAAAAAAAAAAAAAGATCATTTGATTATAGGCAGCCACCCTGCTTTTAGCTTTTCTGAGGACTTTTAAAGGCTTACCCAAGAAAAAATTCTCAAAGTACTTCCCACCCCCTCTTCCCTAAATATACAGTCTTTCAGAGTCAGGCTGTTTGTATATCTTTAAAAGATACTAAAATATCCTTGAAATGTCAGCAATGTGACTCAGAAGTTTGGCATGAATTTAATACAATTTTTTCTCATATTGCTAGGAATTATTGTACACCAGGAGTCTGTCTGTGCTACCTTTGGGAGTGGTTTGAGCAGTGCATGTATTGTGGATGTGGGGGATCAGAAGACAAGTGTTTGCTGTGTGGAAGATGGAGTTTCCCATCGCAACACCAGGTATCTTAATCGTGTGCAGAATTGTTACAAGCATGTACTTAGTTGCTTACCAAAGACCCAACTTTAAAAAGTAAAACTTTTCTATACATATTGGTTGGGTTTTTTTACTGTTAGCCATGTAACAGGGTCAACTGTTAAAATATGAACCTTAGGGAATCCTGTTGTCTTTAAAATAACAAAACAGGCAGAAGTGCTCAGAACTATATGGTGCTCTGCGTGAAAGTCGTGATCCCAGCATGTCTAAAATCTTCCCATTATTCCCGTGCATGCCTCTGCAGGTGGCCAGTATTTCAGCAAATAAATAAAAAAAATCTTTTAATTCCTGTGCTTTAGGCTGTGCCTGGCATATGGAGGATCTGATGTGTCAAGGTGTTTTTACTGGCTTATGCAACGAGCAGGATTCCCATACAGAGACTGTCAGTTAGCTAATAAGTTGGACTGCCTTCTGCTTCAGCACCTGAAGGAGACATTTTGTCATCTAGACCAGGTGAGAAGTGTGTTCTCCAAGTAAGACTTAAAGAATTCAAGAACTGGTAAATAAAATCCATAATTTGAAGAGTTTTACTACTTTTTGTTGTTTCTTACACTTTAAATAGATTATGCAGCTTAATAAATAAAAATTTTTGTTTCATTGGTTTTGACCTTAGGATATTTCTGGATTGCAAGATCATGAGTTCCAAATTCGTCACCCGGATTCTCCAGCTTTATTATACCAGTTCCGATTAGGGGATGAAAAATTACAGGTGATTTTTTTATTAACAAGAGTTACATCAAGCTTTCAGACTGAGAGGCTCGCTTTGTTTTGGCCCAGTGCTGCTAAGTCCACATGATTTATGGATTGTTCTTAAATTATTCTTGTTGATAGTTCTAAAATAAATTCCTAAAGATGTGAATGGGCCTAATGCAGCACTAGGGGATGCACAAGAGTTCCTAACTGACTTTAATTGGCATGGTTGTAGCTTCAACTGCATATCATAATTATCCTTCAAGTGCAAGGAATTAATGCTGATTTTGCAAGTTTTTCAGCTCACTATTGAATTTTCTAATATTGTAACAAACTGCTTTTGAGTATTTATCATATAATGCCAGAATCTGTACAGAAGTTTGTACACATGTACAAGTGTATTTGTTGGGCTTCTTTAAATTATACAAAGCAGAAGACACTTTAGTCTTTTCTACTTGGAAAAAATACCTCTATTAAATTTTGAAAAAAATAGAAAAATGCTTTTGTAATTGAAAATTTTAAAAAAAAGAAGAACTGTGTAGTAAACACATGCCCAATCTGTCATTCTTCAGGCTCCAATGGCTCTATTTTATCCAGCAACTTTTGGAATTGTTGGACAAAAAATGACAACTTTGCAACACAGGTCACAAGGTGACCCCGAGGATCCTCATGATGAACATTATCTGCTAGCCACACAAAGTAAGCAGGAGCAGGTGTGTTATTGCTGGTTTTATTTTTCATTAAGTATCACCTAATCGGGGAACAAAATGAGGATTCATTAGCTCATCTCAGAAACCAAAGTTTTTTACCCAGGTCAGAAGTATTAAAGATTAAATTTAGAGTAAGGAATTATGGATGTCTAGACAAGTCTTTAATTAGAACTGTGCATTTTCAGAGTCTAAGAAGGCTTCATATTATAGGATTGATCAATCTGACAGAGTTCAAAATAAACCTCTTACTTTGAGCTTGGGGATTAAAATGAAAATAAGATGAGGTAATAATGCAGTGCTTAACCTTGCTGTGCAAAAAGGCAAAGGGAAGTACAGTGGTGCTTAGTTAAGTCTTTGTATTGTTGTGTAACCTGCTGAAGATGTTACATTTCTCATAGTTCAACTTCTTTTCTCATTTTTAAGTCTGCAAAAGCTACAGCTGATAGAAAATCTATGTCTAAGCCTGGTGCATTTGAGGGAGAATTGAGAGGCCAAGCATCAGACATCTCAGAGAGGATTTACCCACAAGAAGTGGAACTGGGATCTTCCCAGAGTGATTGTATGATATCTGGCAATGATTCAGAAGAACCTTTAACTGCACACATGTCCAGGAAAACTGCTATTTCTCAGTTTGAAGGCAAAGCCTTGGGCCTAGACAAAGCCATCCTTCATAGTATCGACTGCTGTGGTAAGAATTACATTTGTACACATCTAAAGTATGCATGTCAGTGTGGATTTATGCAACTCCTATATTTTATCAAAGAAAGATGTGTGTCCCTAAGTTTTATCATCTCAAGAGTAGCTACACTGTTTCTTACATTTGCATCTTTGTTGAGGCTTCTTGAGCTACATGTTTTGAATCCAAGCAATAGAAATAGAATTTTAAAAGCAAACATCAGTTTCTATCTGGAGTGGCTTGCACTAAATTAATTGTAATACAAATACAAGCCCTATTAACTTTAAAAATCACATGTATTTCTATATATCCATCATTCCAGCATCTGATGATACAAAGAAGAAGATGTACAGCTCCATCTTAGTAGTGGGAGGAGGTCTTATGTTTCATAAAGCTCAAGAGTTTCTTCAACACCGAATTCTCAACAAAATGCCACCTTCTTTCAGAAGAGTTGTTGAAAATGTTGAAGTCATCACAAGACCTAAGGTAACTACTAACTGAGAGCTAAATGGTCAATAAACTATAATTGTTTGAAATCTTTGAAAGATTAAAATTACAAAAATTATTTAAAATCACAAAGTAGTTGGATATCTGAGATGTAAGAGAGTTTTCAGCTAATAACATAGCACTGGCCAGTTACAGGCAGGAAGTTAAAGGCAGAGCAAGAGTGTTACTGGTATGGATCACTGAAGTGTTTATTGGCTAAAGTCTCTGTTCTTAAAGAACCAGTTAGTACTGGCCCATGAATTTAACCTGTCTCCTCAGAAAGAAATTGTGATGTTTTTTTGTTTTTTTGGTTTTTCTATTAGTATGAAGGTGAAAGAAAACATGTCAGTAAGAGCAATTTTCATTTGGCATTAATCAGGCAAAACTTGTACATTTAAAACTTGAGGATGTTTCAGAGCCTCCATTGCTGAAAGCAAGAGTTTCATGACATGCCTAGAAGGCATCTTAGAAAAAAGTGACTTCTCAGAACACCTTAAATATTCTTTGAATATTTTTATCTCACTATTTTTTCCTGGATAATATGGAAAAACCTTTCTCCTCTGCTATTCACCAGGATTCTAAGTGATGACTACTGTCGGAAAAAGTAGAATACAACTTTTGGGAACTTTGCAAAATGAGAGCAGTGATTATGTACGATCTGTGTTTTGAATTTAGGATATGGATCCACGTTTAATTGCCTGGAAAGGAGGTGCAGTTTTAGCCTGTCTTGACACAACTCAGGAGCTCTGGATATATCAGCGAGAGTGGCAGCGCTTTGGTGTCAGGATGTTACGAGAACGAGCTGCTTTTGTGTGGTAATGGATGTGGTTACAGTGGGACCTGCTTAACTCAAGATTCCTTTGCCCAAANCTTAGTTAAGGGAGTGCTATTTGGTGTAAGAGATTCCATATTTACTCTCCATTTAGGAAAAAGACAACTGAAGGAAAAAGGCTTTGCTTGCATTAGCAGGGAGTGAGGGAGAATGGCAGAGATGACAGAGCAAACTCGCGTGGCCAAGGACCAGATTTCTGCACTCAGAATTTGAGGTG
>WEIV01008711.1:7840-32479 GCA_013390005.1 Calyptomena viridis | reverse complement strand
AAAAGACATTGGCACCTTCAGCTGAGACCAGTTTTGAATTAGTCATGTGAGAGTCAGCTGTGTGAACTTTAGACTTAGACATATCCCCATCATCTTTCTCTTTACGCAGCAAACTGTTCTCCATGGGTTTGGTTGTTCATTTTCCAGAAGTTTCAGGGTTTGTACAGCCTATTACAAGTTTTCCTAAGAAGAGTCAGGTGTATGGGTCTTCCCATCGATTCCTTGAGAGTGAAAAAACATACTTTCCCAAATGGTATTTTACATAAAATTGTATATAATTGCACATAGAAAACTTTTAACATTTATCAGCAAATTTACACCTAATTTCCTTACAGAGTTGGGCCTTAAGGGCTCATATGTGCTTTCACAAACTTTATACTGTAGAGTTTCACCCCAAAAAATTACTACAGTTCCACCTTTTAGTAAGAAAAAGCTGATTATTACAGCGATTCATATTTTCTTTTAGTGAAAAAACCCCAGACATTCAGAAGTCCTATTTTAGGAGACATGCCTCCAAATCCAGCAGTTTTTCACCTTAGGGACAGCTGCAAGTGAGTTTCACTGTCACACATTTGTTTTGTAGAGACATTGTCCTTGATTTGGTCTGGCAGAATCTGCAGTGGGCATACTCATCATTTCCACTGTGAAGTGTGATATCACTGTCTGTCACAAACTTACAGAGTTTATGAAATTGTTGTTTTTCTTATATTCTTTCCTGTTAGAGGTGGGTGAAGAGAGACAGCAAGATAAGCAAAGGCTTCCACCCTTTATGGGTTTGGCAACTACTTGAAAACGTTTGTCATGTATCTATCTCAGGAACCAGGAGCAAATCAAAATCAGAATGTATATAATACACAATACTATGCCATTTGGTTGCATTCAAAGAATAGGAAGACAGCAAATTTCAGAGAATGTTTATTGGTTTATTGACATTGTTGTTAGCTTTTTGGATAGTGAGAATGGGTAAAGTTATACCAGGTGTTACCTGCAAATGACTGACATTTTACAGGTAATAATGCTTACATCTTAATTAGCATTTTTGTTTGTTTTTCTAGGGTAAAATACTGGATTTTCGTTAGAAATTCTGCAAAACTGATACTGTCAGTAAAGATGTCATACTTAGTGAAAGGAGTTAAATGGTGGAGTCCTGTGAATAAGATGTGCAAAGTAACAGGAAGCCTGTTTAAAGCACACACATTAAAGAACATATTGGGCATCAATGAACAACAATTCAAAATTTCACGCGCATCATCTCAACTTAGTTCTGAAAAGGCAAATTCTTATAATTATGTCATTGTTGGAGCTGGATCAGCAGGGTGTGTATTGGCCAACAGGCTGACAGAAGACCCCCTCAGCACTGTGCTGCTTTTGGAGGCAGGCCCTAAAGACACCCTTCTAGGCAGTAAGAGACTGATGTGGAAGATTCACATGCCTGCTGCATTAACATACAACCTCTGTGATGACAAATACAACTGGTATTACCACACCACCTCACAGAAGCACATGGATAACCGGGTCATGTACTGGCCCCGAGGGAGAGTGTGGGGCGGCTCCTCTTCCCTCAATGCCATGGTTTACATCCGGGGCCACGCAGAGGATTACAATCGATGGAGCAGGGAAGGGGCTGTAGGATGGGACTACGAACATTGCTTGCCCTATTTTAAGAAGGCACAGACACATGAACTGGGGCCAGATCAGTACAGAGGTGGAAACGGACCCCTGCATGTGTCAAGAGGGAAAACAAACCATCCTCTTCATCAAGCATTCCTGGAGGCAACCCAGCAAGCTGGGTATCCCTTCACAGATGATATGAATGGCTATCAGCAGGAAGGATTTGGCTGGATGGACATGACTGTACACCAAGGTAAATCATGAAGGGATCCTTAAGTAATTTCTGTTTCTGAGCCATCAGTGGTACTTCTGAAATAATTTTGGAATGTGAACATCTGCACTGAATGCCGTTTGGGCACTCTGTGTTTGCACCTTGTTCATGTCACAGCAGTTTGCTTTCAGTCTAGTGTGTATTTCATTGAAAACTGCATTTTCAGGCAAGCCTTGGTTCGCAGTTAAACTATGTCACTGTGAAATTTGTCATGTTAAAATAAAATCTTTAGTTACTGTTTCAAATCACATTTGCTTTGAACTGATAAACCCTGTGAAGGCCTTCCCTCTGTAAACATCCTGGTGGTTATTGGCCAAGATCTGAAGAATACTGAGCATGATTGTTTTGATGTTTAATGTAAATATACATTGTAGGTCAAAGATGGAGCACAGCTAGTGCTTATCTTCGCCCAGCCATATCACGCCCAAATTTGTCAGTTGCAGAGAAGACACTTGTAACAAAAATCTTGTTTCAAGGAATGAAATGCATTGGTGTTGAGTATGTGAAAAATGGGCAAAGGAAAAAGGTAAGATATTTTTATTTTCTAGTTTGAAAGGTATGAGTCAAAGCAAAATTAACCCTTTTTTAAAAAACAAACTTCTATTAAAAGTGACACTTTACTATGCAAATTGTCTGTTTTTTGGAGGCTGTGTTGTCTCTTCCAGTACATGATTCCTTATCAGTTATTTTACAGTAGGTGAAATTTCACCTTTATTGATTTAAAGATTAATTTCTCCATCATATTTCCATCTCTCAGTACTGAGGGGACAAGTCATAACTTGATGTTACACAAGAGTGTTTTGTAAGATGTCTGACTGGAACCTCTGGTGTGATCATTCACTGTCTCAGCATATTGACTAATGTGCTGTAATGCTGATGTTTCTGAAAAACAACCCTGAAAATGCCGTTCTGCCACAGGAAATCTGTAAAGGCCAGATACTGAAATCTGAATGGCTTGGGGGATAAATAACGAGTCATTCACTTCTACTTTGCCAATAAGTATTGAGATAGTAATGGGATGAAACATGGGGTAGTAATGAAACATAATGATGAAACTTGCCTTATGGTTGGTTGTGGAATGAGTATTTTTCAATCTCAGTTCAACTTCCACTGAATTTATGATTGTGTGGAAGGAAACTTGAGTTGTCATTTCAACTTAACTCTGTGGAAAATCAGTTCCTCTTATGCCTCTTTCAATCCATTGACTTCTGTAAGACCTAAAACATTCTCACTTCCCGTAACAGCTGGTTATGTAGTGTGTAACTAGGATATTGCCTAAAAGGGGTTTATGTGCTAATAACCTAAGATATTTAGTCACAAAAAATTATAAAACAATTAAAAAGTGTAATAATAATATCCTAGAGAGAGTAGAGAAGAAATTTTGATGGTTTGAGTTTGGTAAGCCTTGTAAGACTCAGCAGACAAGTGTTCTGTAACTGAACACCTGCTAAAAGTTAAAATGCAGTACAGATACACTGCTCTTTAATTTTCTAATGCACAGAACAAATCTGTTGTTGTCTCAGTGGATTGATTAATCATTTTAACAATGTAAAATAAAAGTTGCAGAGCATTTAATTGATTTCATGAGCTATTAAATGTCTGTGAAAACAGTGTCCCTAATTGCTGTCCTAGTGCCATTACTGAGATTAATTTTGTTGAAGAAAGTCTTGGAAACCTAATTACACATGATCAAAGACTTTCTGAATACTGTACCATACGCAGGCAAAATTCTTTAATTCTTTAATTGCTATGAATTTTCATGCATATTAATATATGTATGAATTATACATAGTGAATGATATATATTTAGCACATATCATACAAAGCACACCTTCATAGCATTTCCCTTCCTTTTTTTTGCTCCACGGCATCACAACTGCAGGATTTGTCTTCTTTTACTTTCTGGAAAATTTTATAACTGTCAGGATAGAAGAGCTAATAATTTTATTGCATTACGAGCATCAAGATGAAATACTTGATTATATTAGAGCACTTCTGTTTTTACAGTCTGTTTTACATAGAATCTGTTTCACATCAGTCATTAGCAAAGTCAAGAGATCACCAAAACCTGATTCAAGCATGAGTCAAAACCTATTCACCAGCCAGAGACTTGTTATTTCAGTAGATGTTGAGATCCTAGAGATCTCCCAGGACTTCAGTACACTCTCTGACAAAAGCAGGGAAGGTAGATTGAACATTCCTGGAGTTTCTAAATTCAGAATCATGCTGAAAATAGTATTTTAAAGGATACAAATATTTAAATGTATCATAGACTAAATAACCCATACAAAAATGTATCAAAGTCAGATTTTCCTGTTACATATTAACTTCAGGCACCATGAAAGACTATATGGGCTGGGAATAACTGCAGTGCTGACTTTGCAGTGAGTTTAGTATGAACAAGCATCATTTGAATGATACTTGAAACAAATTGGCACCAGTTCTGTGTGTACCATAGAAAAATGTAAATAAGCTATTTTTGTATCACATGCAAAATACAGATCTAAGGATTGATTCAGCAGGCACTGATATGCTCTGTATGAGTCTTACCATACTAATGATTGCCCAGAGCAAAACAATAACAAACACAAATAGCAGCACTGCCCATCTGTCAGCAATACCAGATAAATAGTGCGAAAATAATTTATGGAACCTTTTCTTATTATTACATTTTGATCCTACTCCAGCAACAATCTCATTTGCCATCATTCTGTACAACTGAGGATTACTAAAAGTTAATATGCCTTCCATACTAATCTGTTAACACTCTATAGCACTTTTTAATGTTGCCTTAAAAGTTAAATGTCTTACCTAAAATAAAACCAAGCAGCTACTCATAATAGCACCTTCCATTCTATGAAAGTGGAGGATGCAGGTGAGCAATACCACATAAAGAATCATAGAATTAAGGTTGGAAAAGACCTCCAAGATCACCAAGTCCAACCTTTGACCAAGTGCTGCCATACCCACTAAATTATATCACAAAGTGCCAATTCTCCTTGGTTTTTGATCACTTCCTGGGTGGTGACTCCAGCACTTCCCTGCAGAGCCTGGGTGTTTTCTTGAACCCTCCTGGGTTTAGCTTGGTGATGAGAAACAGCTCAGGGGCATAATTGTGTGTATCACCTATTTTCTCCTCACTGTGGCCACACTGATAGAATAGAATTCATGGATAAATGTTACAGTATTACTTTTGCAAGTGTATATATTCTTTAACACATTGGATTAGCTTAGGTAGCATTGGAATGTGAATTAAATATAAATTTTTGAGTACTTTTTGTTTCTTCTGTAGTGTTAATTGTTCTTTTTTAAGGACAGGTGAAAGTTTTTTTTTCTGAGGTGCAAGAGGTAGTATTCAGTTTGTAATCAACTTCCTAACTCAGTGTCTATACAAAGGATATCTGACATTTCAACAGGCCACATTCATGTGACCAGGAAGGATGGAGCACTTGTGTGTGTCCATGAGTCATCTCACTGGAATAGAAAGGGATAGTTTGAACATGATTGGGTTCACCCTCATCATCCTCTTTCAAAGAGTAAAGGGAAAAGGAGGAGAGTATCAATATTTTCTTACTCCACACAGTTTTAACAATGAAAAGCACTAAAGGGGATAGTTCTGATCTTAAATTTAGGAGACGTGGCAACAGGGAAGAGGTAGCCCCCAGATAAAAATGGCACAGAGAAAGATTTTGGTGTTCCTAAATGAGAATGTTTTGAGGCAGAATCCTTGGAAAGATGATGTACCAAAACATTTGCAGAGAAGGTTCTAGGAAAATAACTACACAGCAGAGCAAATTGAGTCAAAGGCAGGGGAATAGTTTAACAACCTATATCATGACCAGCTCAGGGCTCAGACCAAACTGTTTCATGAAAAAGTCTGTCAGCAAAACAGAATTAGAGATATGCCTGCAGACAGTTTTCTTGGTAGTCCTTTAGTGATTGAAGGGCTTCTAAGGACTACAACGAGCTAAAGAATCAAACATTAGTCTTGGGTGAATTAAGAAAATAAGCTCTTGAGAATTTTTGAGCCAGCATGTCTCTGAATTCATGATCTTCCTCAGGAGCTTCAGTTTTAATTTACAAACGGTTATTGAGACTGGAAGAGAGGCTTAACTGACTGATCCCACTGTCATAGGTACTTTTTCCCTGGCAAGTAGGACAGGAGTTTATTTGCAGCCATGGTTCTGGCTGAGCTGAGTGTTTATGTGCCACATGGTTTGAACAGATCGCAGGGATGGGAATAAATACAGAAATGATCAAAGCAAAAGCTTAATTATTTCTCTCTGCGGAAACTTCTGGCAAGATAGGAATATGTTTAGGATGAGGAAAATGTGAGGGAAGGGTGTCTAATCTGGATCAGAAAAGCATATCCGAACAGAAGCTCATGACGTTGTTTTCAGTCAGCTCAGGCTTAATAATCTAAGGGCTTTTGTGCTCATTTCCTTTTAGGTTTTTGCCAATAAGGAAGTTATTTTAAGTGGAGGTGCCATAAATTCTCCACAGCTGCTTATGTTGTCTGGAATTGGAAACGCAGATGATCTAAAAAAACTGGGGATCCCTGTTGTTTGACCAAACTGTTTCATGTTTTTTTCATTCTTTTAACCTTTCATCTTCCTATGGATGAAATTCAATGACCATTAAATAAAACAAATCATGAAATTCAGTTGTCTTTCTGTGAAGTTGTGTGGACTGAAACATGTTTGTTACAAATCACTGGAAAGATGCATTGATTTTGTACAAATCAGTGGAAAGATGCATTGATTTGAGAAATGAGCAAGAAACTCCTACATTTTCTTCACTACATTTGATAGTGAAAGCTGCCTTTCTGAAGACATACTTTTAGGTTAAGCAGCATACTTATCATTAAGAATTTTGAATGAGTTTTGATCCACAACAGATTGTTTAAACTCCCACTGTTATTCAAATATAGAAGGAATAACATGAACTTTTCCTTAAAACTAGAAAAGTAGTACCGTATTTAGAAGTCATACATGGCAATTTTAGAACAAGTGATATATGTGCCATTTAACTTTCTATTTTCATTCTAGTTATGCTATGTTTATGTAAAACTTTATTCTGACATGAGCAAAAGGCTGGTCTTGGTCTTAGTCACCATTGCCCTTGTAAGAGGTTAGTTTAGTTCCCATTTTTGCTGTTTCCTGGTGTGTAATTGATCAGTGTGAAATAACCTTTTCTCCCCCACCTTCTTCACCCTCCTCCCCCTTTCTTCTCCCACTCAGGAGTAGGCCAGAACCTCCAAGATCATTTAGAAGTGTATGTCCAGCAAAAGTGCACCAAACCTATTACTCTGTATAGTGCACAGAAGCCACTTAACATGGTGAGGATTGGTCTAGAATGGCTTTGGAAATTTACAGGTATGAAACAAGATATGCAATCATTCTAATGTTGATTTAGAGTTATTACAGTCTTTTATTAATGAATGTTATAATCTGGGAGCCTTGATATATAATTATTTTTATGCTCTGGGAAATAATTGTAAATTTTAAATGGACTTGAACTATTTCTTTTCTTCTAAATCAGAATATTTTAAAGTTATTATATCTTAGGTAGTGAGGGAAGTAATTATACATAATTTTTAACATTTCTTTACCTCATGCCAAGAAAAATTCTATACTTAAAAATCAAGGCTACTGAGAAAAAGTATTGAAAAAAAAAGAAAAAAAATCTATTTGAAATCAATGTAATGTCAATAAAAACATATTGTCAAACTGAATTAAGTTTTCTGTATAATCGTCCCAAAAGAATTTGTTTCTCTGATCAGAATCCCTTAGGCCTGCAAATAATCCAAACTGACTTTGGTTAAAATGACAAATGCATTTTATAGTAAATCAGCTGTAAGTTGTACCTGAAAAAGAATCTGTAAATACAGTCCTTGATATCAGTAAAATACTTTGGTCAAAGTTGAGGTCTTCATCACTTGCTGAATTACTATGTTAGTATCTGACAACTTACACTGGGTATATGTGGCTTTTTTCCTTGGAAGTAAATATTGAGGGCTAACTTATGGTTCTAAGTAGATGTGAAAATAGCATAATATGGGGCACACAGCAGGCTTTTCATCTTTTCCTTCAGGGTAGGACTGCACATCATGGAGTGTGCAGCAGTATCAGGATGCTGCAGTCAGTTCCCTCTGTGCCCGTAAGGATTCTGGGACCAAATCTGCCTCTGGAGTCAGACCCTAAGCCTGCCAGTTACAGCCAGATAACTGTAACAACCTGCTTTCAAATAAGTGGGACATCCAAAGTAATGCATATTTACATTTATCTATTCAAAGCAGATGAAAGTGATGCATATTACTTAAATTACAAGCTGTTCATAATCAATTTGCATTCCTTGCAATTGACGCTGTATCTATAAATTATTCATAGTAGTGTAATTAAGGGTTAAAAAGAAGTGGATTTGTTGGCCTCCTGAGATCTTTTAAAGGCATCTTCTCTCTTATTTACACTGTCTAGGTGAGGGAGCCACTGCCCACTTAGAATCTGGTGGTTTTATCCGAAGTGAACCAGGGGTTCTTCACCCCAACATTCAGTTCCACTTTCTTCCTTCTCAGGTGATTGATCATGGTCGGGTGGCTTCCACACTGGAAGCTTACCAGGTGAGTTGAAGAACATGTTCCAGTAAGGTTTTGTAGCCATTAGCAAGAGGGCTTACATTCCATTATAAATATTGATAATTTGGCTATATACTGAAAAATACTTTGTTCAGTATAATACAAAAGTGTCAGCTTAACCTTCTGCATTTGAGGAAAAAAAAAAACCAAGCTTGTTATTTGATATTGCTACCAAAATTATGTTTATCGCCCGGAAAGTAAGCAAATACTGAATTTCTGTTTAAGTATTTGCACTACTGAAGTGCCATAGTGCTGTTGTTTAGGATACCTAAGTGCTACTCAAAACTAAAACAAGCTGTTACCTATTCCACTGCAGTTTAGACAAAGGTTTAAGTGAAAATGTATGAGATCACGTATTTATTCATTGGCACAAATCCAAGCCCCATTTTTAGATTATGATCTTGATTCAAAAGTCTCTGCTAATTCTGGGGAACTGTTACTGAATGTACATGTTACTGTCTCTTTTCTTCAGGGAGGATAGTAATTTGGTCCAATTGCTGATTGTATTAGAATGCTCTGCTACTACTAAATTGGAAGAGTTGCATTTTAAATTAAAAGATCAGACATGAGTTGATACAAAAGGTATATTTCCTTTGCCTTATGGAATATTGTATTTACAAAAAATTTATGTAAAACGGAAAAATGTTCAATGGTACTTTCTATTGTCTCTGTTTAACATTTACATTTGCTTAATTTGTAAAAAAAACAATGAATTTGGAACTACATCTGGTGGGATTGTGTCATGAGTACAGCATGGGTGTTTGCAGGTCCATGTGGGACCCATGAGGAGCACAAGTGTGGGCTGGCTGAAGCTGAAGACTACAGACCCAAATGACCATCCTATCATTGAGCCTAACTACCTGTCAACAGGTAAATGCAGCCTCTTCTTGCTCTGATCTCAACTTATTTCCTGCCTGTTTCAATGGCAGATTTTTTTATCTACAGTTCAGAAGTGCTGGTTGGTACATTGTTACTTACATCTAATTCATAAAAGTAAATGAGTATCAAGAGGTCATTGTGCAAAGCACTGTATAAACCAGAAAGAATTCCCTGCTGGGGATGCAGTCGGAGCTCCCAGTATTTGCTGTGTCATTCTGTTCATTTCACCCCCTCCTCTGCTTGTGAGGGGGTGCATCTCATTTGCTTCTCTGTGCTGAAACATGGCCATGGCTAAACAGTGGGTACAGCAAAACAAAGAGCAACTCCTCAGAGCTCACCTATTCCCTTGACAGTTTTGTTCATGGTGAATGTAAATACTTTGAAAAATATTCTGCTTTGTTATGGCTTTCAGCAATAAGGAAGAGAGTTTCCCTCCAGCCTTTTTTCTTCTATACTTTTGTTATTGTTGTTATGCTTTCTGTATGTATTGCTAAATTAAAGGTGTAATTAAAATTTTTGTATTTTCTCTGTACAGAAAGAGATATTTGGGAATTCCGCCAGTGCATCAAGTTGACCAGAGAGATCTTCGCTCAGAAAGCTTTGGAAAAATTTCGTGGGCCTGAAATTCAACCAGGAAACCATGTTCAGTCTGACAAAGAAATAGATGCTTTCATAAGGCAGAAGGCTGATAGTGCTTATCATCCTTCCTGCACCTGTAAAATGGGTCAGCCTTCAGACAGCACTGCTGTAGTTGATTCCCAAACTAAAGTCATTGGCATTGAAAACTTGAGAGTAGTAGATGCTTCAATAATGCCCAGTGTTGTCAGTGGAAATTTGAATGCCCCAACTATCATGATAGCAGAGAAAGCTGCAGATATAATTAAGGGCCTGCCATCACTTGAGGAGAAAAATGTTCCTGTATATAAGCCCAAGACCTTGGAATCACAGAGATAAATAAATATTGTCATCCTTTCACATCTTTTGCTAATTAAGCTTTGATCAGCATGTGGGTATTTCACACTGAACATGCCAACATAATAAATATCATCTAAAATATATCCTATTAAAATAACTATTAATTTGAACCTTTTTTTATTAGACTATCTACTAATTTTTTTTTTTAATCAGATGTCTTAAGCTGCTTATTTTAGAATCATAAAATATGCTGAGTTGAAAGGGACCCATCAGGACCATTGAGTCCAACTCCTGGCCATGTGCAGGACACCCCAAGAATCACAAAGTTAAATATGACCTTTTGTGGTAAATTCAGACTTTTTGTTAAAGGGAAGCTGTTTCTAAATGACAAGACAGTTGTGCACATCAGCCAGAAATACTGTGCACTTGCATGAGGAACAGAAGAGATCAATGTGTGCTATTTTGATGATCATTCTGACACACCTTATTATTTAAAAGAAGGATTATAACTGCTCTGAGAATGTTACACAGGATAACAGCTCATCAGTTAACTGTGCTCAGAGTTTGTTAAATGTTGTTTTTATGACAGGAATGCACAATTTACAAATCCTCACTGAATGTTAGATTTCACTATACTCAGCAGTCTTAACTGTATAGTATTCAGGAAGTAGACATACATTGTATATATCAGAAACTTATTTTTCTAAAAGTTGTAGAACTGGAGCTAGTATTTATAAAAATCCAACAGAAAACTGGAATTTCTCCTTGTTTTTTTTTCACAAGGAGCTTAGTAGAATTCCATTTACAATTCAGGTTGATTTAGTTGTACCACTCTATCATTTAGCACACTAAGAAATCTGCACTTCCTGTAACATCCTTAAAGTTACTGGTCTTTGCTCAGAGATGATTGTTTGCAGAAGATATTTCTGTTTTCTGTGTCAATCTGACTTTCAGGTAATGATTTTTAAAAAAACAAATGTAAAGAAACTGAACTCACTGAATGAAATTGAATCCTTTGATTAGTTTGTATTTATGAAATATTGTAAAATAACTTCTGACTAAGCAGCTGTCAAATTATAAAGTAAAGGTTTCTGCAGCCTAAGTTTGGTGGCAAACAAAATAAACTTTTTTTCAGAAAAATAAAGTGGAATTTTTCACCATTTGAACAGATTGTAAAAAACCTTGCTGACTCAGATGTTGGCTAGAGGGACAACTGCAGATGTTTAAGGCAGATACTTGTACCTGGAGCTGCTCACTGTAAGGCACTGATTGGAAGCCCTGCTGCTGAGGGAAAGGACTTACTTCATTGGAGTGTCTGCATAAAGACAAACAAAAATACTGAAGATGGAAGGTGATGGCAGTGAACTCTGCTCCAAAAGGAGACAGGTAAACCCTTTCTATGTATGTGATGCATTTTTTTGAGATGAGGGCAAGAACAGGAGTATTTCAAGCCATAGGTGATTGATTAGCTGAGTTAGAGACAGTTCATCAGATGCAACTCTGTGTTTGAGAAAAGCATGGACTGTGTATTCTGTATGCTTTAATGGTAAATAATTTTTATTCAGCACCTGGGCTTTTAAAATTTTCCTTTAAAGGTATTCACTAAGTGTCTTAGTGTCATTTGGAATATAATGAGGATACTCAGAGTAATATATACTGGTGAGACCACAGTTGAGGGGGGAAGCAATTTGGCACGAGAGAATACTGAAGTTTCTGCATTTGCAGATTTTCAACATGGGTTTCCACTGTAGGCATGCAAGATGGCAATTATTATGCAACTGCAGAGGATTAGCTAGCCACTAGCTTACACAACTTACATCACTGAACACCTACAGAGCCACCCTCTGCTGTTATGTGAAGTTCTAAAAAGATGAGTAAATAGCAAGGTTAGGTATCCATGCCAAACTGTCTTATGTTCAGGTACACATCACTGCACTGAGCAATCAGATAATCAGACATTTCTTCTGAAACATCATCATGTTTTCTTGCACTCATAGAACCTTGCAGATTCCTCCCACTCTAAACACTTAAATATTTTCATTGTTGTGAACTGCAGTTGCTTTATTAATTCTCACTGCTGTAGAAGCTGAGGCTCCTTCATGACATTCTTTCCATGCAGTGCTGAAGAAATGGCTGAAAGCTTTGTTGCCCTGGGGAAATCTTTAGGTAATGCCCATCTACCATTAGTTTCTACTGCTGAGACCTGGCTGCTGATATTGAATTCCTCTTAAAATTGTTCTGACTTCCAGCAGAATCAAATCTGCCAAGGGATACTTAGAACAATATCCAAGATATTCTAACATGCCCTGTGAGCACTGGCAGTCTGCTTAGCTAAAATTAACCATCTTTGATACCTTATTGGATTGCATATCACAGGCTGACAATTCCAGAGTTTTACTTATTTAACAAAATAATACAGTATGATTATTCCCAATTCTACCCAGATATAAATTTTTCTCTAAATATGCAGATGATACTACATCATGTATTCAAAAACAGTTAACTGTAAAAGCTGTTTGATGTAAGAATTTAGAAGTTACTTGACCTGCCAGCATGGCTTGAACCAGCGATGGTGCTGCAAGTGAGAACTCCAGCATTTCCAGGGGGATCGTTTGCTGCAGATGCTTCAGACAGATGAAGGTCTCTGGCTGGGGACAATGAGATTAAGAAAGAAAAGTGACCAAAAACATTTCTTTTGTACACACATTTCAGTTCAAGTTGCTTTAGTAGAAGTGCTTTTAAAAGCAGCAGGAAATAGCACTATTTGTAAAACTGCATTATATTTAATTTACGTAAGATTTTGTACACCAGAACTTCTGATGTTTCAGCAACTTAAAAAATCCTTTCCAAGTGTCTGATTTCAGTTAGTCTGCAACCAAATGAGGCAGCTATATAAACACTGGAAAACTGAAAAATGGGCTTGGAACATGCATTTTCTATAAAATAAACAGAAATTTTGAGGAATAATAGAAGCATCTCTACATTTTATATTATAGCTAAAATGAAGAGCTATTGTAGAGAAAACACAAGCACATCTTATCCCAGTATTATACTATATTTAGTCTCAATTCTTCTGCCATTTAGGCTCCAAAAAAACCCCAGTGTTATTAATATATTTTATAGATTCACTTTTTCAGTGAATTTACTTGACAATGTTTCATTCTTTACTAATGTTTTCTGTCATTATGTACATATATAAGCAAATCTGGAGAATTATAAAATATGATTTAATTGTTGAGACAACTTCTAGTTTTTCTGTATTGAGTAATTAATATGACTGGCAGTACTTTAGGGGTGCCAGTTGTGCATATATTGATTACTTTTTTCCATAGACTTCTTTAGTAAAATTCAACAGTATTTCATGTGAACATACATATATATGTTCTCCCTAAAACCATTAACTACATAGAGCATAGTTTGAAACTAAATTTCCTTCATTGTTTATTTTTGCAAGTAGTTTTTTCATAAAATAGCTTATCTACCCTAAAGAGTCTACTTGCTAAAGACTATTAGAGGCTAAGGACTGACAACAAGAAAATGCAGTGAGGTCAGCATATTGTTTTCTGTCTCCTTGGACAAATCATTAATTAATAAACCTGTCTTTCAGTTCATTTTGCCAAACCTGATGTGCTGTCAAAAGTCCATGCTGGACAAAATACAAGTCTGGGAATTTTTACTCCTTTTTTTGAATGGTTGCTGTTTCTCATAAAAGACTTCCATGCTGTGATACTGTAGACTGATATCATATTCCACACATCCCATCCCATTCTCCAACCAATGCAAACAGAATTTAACCTTTGGAGCTACTTGGTGAAAAACTATTAGCAAAAGGACACCCAAGTATAATAAAATTATTACACAGTTTTATTTTGAAGAACATTTTGCATTTGTTTTAATACAAAATGATGTAGGTCAAGAAATAATTTACAAACCTTTAAGTTCTTATTCTGGCATTTGAAATAAGAATGATTTCAGAGGAAGTCTGTAAGCTATTCATAGGAAACTGTCATTATATACAAAATGTTTATTGACATGTTTTAAACATCACATTTGTAAAAATGTGAACTGGATTGCTATCTAGCATATGAACTACAGGTAAAACCTGATAAGATAACTTGTTAGAACAAGTCATTGTTATCCAGTGCTAACAAAATAGACAGTAGCTTTCAGTGTGTTTTATTTATCCTCCAAGGTCATTTCAGCCTCAAAGTCATTTCAGGGTTTTACTGCATTGTGAACAATATCGAAGCCCTCTCTTGATTGCATAAAAATAAATCTTTGAAATAGTACACATAGAACAACAGAAAGGTAGAGGCAATAAAATAGTATACTTTTTATATCAAGGTTTTTGGTTTTGTGTAGAATCATTTTATCATATTTCTTTTCTTTCCAAGCAGACAATGTAGGACTGAAGTAAAGCACGTGAAATATTTTTTGCCCAAGATGCTTCCTGTGTCAAATTAGGGTATGTAGGTATTACACTTTGTCAAAACTAATCGTCTCATGACCAGTAACACCCTGGCATGAACTTGTTGTTAATTTTTTTTTTTTGCATGGGATTAATACAAAAATAAAATTGGAGCTTATTTTTCAGTCACAAAAGTTGAAATAACTTTAAATCTTTTACCTTTCCAAGTATAAGACTGTAAGTAGTCAACGGTGCGTCCCTTATGCAGAGAGATTCTTTTGACTCAATTATTAAAAAAAAAAATCTGTTCTGTTGCCAAGTTCAAACTTGACACTTTATCCCAAAAAGAGATTTACACTGAGAGGTGGCTCTATTTAAATATTTATGCTATAGATCTATATATTCCAAGTAAAAATACTTCTATCTAGAATTCTGTGGAGAGTTACAATAATTAGGATCCATAAATATTGCTGCAGTTCAATGACGGTACAATAATTACAAAATATAGAACATCTCTTTACAAATACAAATCATTGTATATTACAATTAATTTACAATATTTTCTACTATATAATTTTTAGCAAACTATCTTCACTAATTCTACTATAACCTGGTTGCAAGTGCATTAGTAAGAATGCAATTATTCCAGTATATTTTGCCCTTAACGTGATAGTCATAAAACAGACTATCTGAATGATATTTTCCTATGTAAACTGATGTTACATATGACAGATTATTCTTTATATAACTTCTTTTTCCAACAATCTCTAACATGTAGAGCATAACAAACTGTATTGTAGAAGAGCAATAAGAAAAGAAATCAGGAGGCAAGTTTGAAAACAATGTTAGAATGGATATGCAATGAGTAGCTGATATGCTGTCGAGCACTGAGGTAATGACATTAGTGGTTGTCATCACTCATGTTGCTGTTTCCCACACCATTTTGTGCCAGACCTATGAAGACAATTTCACTGACAAAATCCTGCTCTACTATGAAGGACAGCAGCACAAGGTTGAAAGACAGGCAAGATATTACACCTCAGAATCCTGCTCTAGCCCTCGAAAAACTGATTGTCACAATCTGTTTGGTTTCAAAATAACCTTTTTCCTACAGAGGAACTGAAGATTCTGTGGGAGGAGACTTGACATACTGCAGCTCTGATCACATTTCGGCAACCTGGAGATAATAAATTTATTAGTTATGGCTTCCTTGAGGTGTGACATCACTCGTACAAAACTTTGATTGGTTATTCACTCCAGCTAGTGCCTAGCATCTTTGAACCATGAGGCACTTTTTTCTGTTATTAGAATCCTTTTCCTTGCTAAATACTATAAGCTTGTAATGCATATCATTTCATCAGCTAAGTCTTCTTCGTATCGTCCCGTTTCCGGTTCTTCGTCGCTGTAGCCAGGACCAAAATCTTGAAGTTCATAATCTTGTCTGCTTAAAATTGGAAACATATCCCCATTGGTCCCATTGCTGATATTTCCATTGAGAAGGTTACTTGCTGCACTTTCCATCTCATCAATAGTCATGTCACATGCATCAGCAATCTCGTGTTTTGTAGCAGAAACAAATTTCGGGTCCTTCGCATACCTTCCTAGGCCTTCAGATATCAGTACCTGGCAGATGGAGGGGAGAGAGAGAGACACACAGTGGAATTACAGAAGAACAGACAGATCATAACAAAGGTTCTCATTTGTGGAAAACACTAGAAACCCCTCGCTGAATCACTACATCAACCCACAGCAAAACTCTACATGTAAAGAACAATTAAATCAATAATCAGAGGCCTGCAAAGCACACCATGTCAGGTATGTGATAATGTAACCAACACTGCAGTACATCTGGCACTTCTCTTTAGAAATTTGGCAGTAGCTTTGCTAAACATGAATCATCAGGCTGATATGCTAAAGACAACAGTTAAGACATCTCAGACTGTGCGATTAGAACAATTGCCTGAGTTGTACTGAATCCAGTACTTTAGAGTACATGGAAAAAAGATGTTGCATTCCCATTTGCAAAAACATGTAAAAAAATGTATTGTTTAGCTCATAGCAACAGAAAGGAAGTGATAGATGAAAGTAACAATGGTAATTATGATTCAGAAATGCTGTACGCACTTTATCTTCGAATCTTTTTTAATATAAAAAGGGAATTCTTAACATTTTTTAGTACACCTACAAATCAATCCCTGTAGTTGTTATTCACCTTTCTGTATTTATCATACAGTTTTTCATCTTTAATCAGATTGCTGCAAAAATGGTGACACATTTGTATAGAAACAATAGAGAGAACAGGCTTATGCATCATCTTTTCCTTATTGCCATGGTGGAAAGATGCTTCAGAATTGATCCTCATCTAGGAAACTTAAATTTCAAAATTATGAAATATCTGCAGTGCTCTGATTAATCTCTCACTAATGTTGATTTGGATTCAGTAGAAATCCTTTACTACACGACAACTGAGGAGATTCTCCTCTTTACCTAATACCAGTTTGAGGCTATGAAACTGAAAATGTCACATTTTCAGAGGGCCCTTGTGAACTGAATTATTTGCTTTTTAAAGTCAACACAAAAACTGAACAGACAGGTACTCTTGGCAACTTGAGAGATTTCTGTAATACTCACCGCTTCTACCAGACTGTCTGCACTCCTCTGCTTGTCACTGTGTTTATGCCTAAAGTCATTGGGTACAGTTAAATTGGCTGGTGTAAATGTTCGGTAGGAAATCTCAGGGTCATCTGTGTACCAAGAGCTCCTATGCAAGGAAGGCAGGCTGCCATTCATGTGCTCTGTGGAATCAGCCCTGTCCACCTGGATGAGAGGTGTGTAATAGGGAGAACGGTCCCTGTTGGGAGGGGTTGCAGGTGGGGTAGCCCAGGAACGCGTTGAACGACTCGGGGAATGTTTATGAGCTTTGCTGGAATCCAGACCTGCAACAGCCATGACCTGGTAAGGGGAAAAATTTTGCAAGTTAATGATTTCAAATGCTCAGTCATACTCATTTCAGCAGCTAGTTCAAACCAATTTTTCAGGCAGCAGCTATGCAAAATTAGCATTTCTGATGCGTAGTAGCCATGTAAAGGAGGAACAGGACTGAAATTGGTAAATTGACAGGATAAAATATTATTTTTTCCATCTTTACTCATGTCACAGTATATTAAAGAAAGCACTTCTGTCCTGCAGGGACAGGATAGGGAGCTGTCAGCATTTCCCAAGTTGGGCACTGACCTCAGAAGATATGTATGTTGTACTTGCAAATTCTCACAAATGGAGCTGAGTTACCACATACGAAAAGCTTAATAGACAGCTGCTGTATTGTGCAGTCCTGGTCAAAATTCCTTAGGGCATCCCAACTCTTGGTGGACACTTAAAGAGTCAAAGGGACAAGCTACTCGTTCTCAGTGTTTTGTTCAAGGTCAATGTTTGAGAAGCCTTGTGTCCAGCTACTTCAAGCCTATGCTTGGCCTAGAAGTCACCCACAGCAACTAACATAATACACTAGAGTTCTGTGTCAAACAACAGTGAAAGTCAGGAGTGCAATACAGAAGCTGGAAACATCTAACTTAGGAGTTTGTTTACCTGCTGTTGCATTAAGTGAAGTGGCAAAGCAGTGCGATGGTGAAAATTAGGAGACAGTGGTATGTCATCTTGGCTACTCTGTCGGCGGAGGCATTCGAAGTTAAAGGAAGATCGTCTGTGTGCTACAGGGAAACCAAAATTCATTAGGAAAATAAAGTATTTTTCCTCAAAGTCTATTATTTCCAGAATTCCAGTGTAAGTCAACTATGACACAAATAAAAACAGATTCCCCTGGTGAGAAAAAAAGTTATGCTAACAGAAGCAAGCAGCTGGTTATAAAATAAAGAATATATTCACTATATGAGCAAAAGTAGTCCTAGATAGAAATCATACAAGCAGCCTAACATGATGGAATTTTAAGCAGCTGTTTCATAAAACAAGCTTGTGTGATGCAGCTGGCTGGTTCAGACACCCAGATGCAGAGTTCTGCCATAAACTGCTCTGAGTTTCTTCCTTCTTCCCCATGGTTTCAAACTCTTGATTCTAATGAACCAGACTTCCAAAGCGAATGCCAAATCCCCAGTCCTTGGAAGCAATATGTGCAATATGAAAAGTCATATCCAAGTCAAAGTGGACTCATGTTGTCAGTTCCTGATGTTTATTCTGTTACTCAGGAAAATGATCAGCCAAGGTCTCATTTGTTATGTACGTTGTAATTCCCGTGAATGCTAAAAAGGAAGTAGAAATATGAACTGAATCAAGATGTTTGGCTGATGTGGGAATGTTGCAGCTGGTCTTGGTGAAAGCCTGCAGAACATTGGGAAGCTTCAATGTGAAGAAAGCCTGGATGCTGAATAGCAGCTGGAATCCAGATACATCCTCACAGTTGCAATCGTCATAGTGGAAAACTGGAAAGAACCTGACTGTACCAAGAAATGACACAATGTGCTCTCTTGAAACTAATTGAGACTATTCTTGGTATCTTTTTTCCAATACCAAGAATTTTGTGAACAGAAGAGTTAAGTGCTACAGATTTCTCATCAGACACTTAATGCTGGATACTAACAATCAAGGTTCTTTAAAGAGCCATTGGACCAAAACAGGCACCTGCAGGAGTCCGAGTTAATTGGACTCGGTCCAATTAATGCAAACTTTGTCTCTCTGTTCTTTGTCTGTATGATCAATTCAAATTCTAACATGCTAAATGTCCCAACACCGAAACAAATAAAAAACAACCCCAAAAGTCCCCTCATCCAAAACATGACAGTTCTTTGCAGATGCTTCTCTGCAGCAAAGAGTCTGAAAGAACATCTTAATAATTTCTCAGTACACTTCTGGGAACTGCTCAAATACTTTTGTGATGAGTTTGGTATAAAAAAAATAGAAAGCTATTAGTGGAGGTCCATTTCCTAACTGCAGTTCTCAATCAAGGCACTGTATATTAACGTGGACTGAATCCATATGCCAGCAGAAACTGTTTAGTGCAATGCTGCAGGTCCCTTTATGTTTTTGTTTTTTCTTTCTTTCTTTCTGTGAGAACATCAAGGCTTCTTCCCAAAGCCAAACAGCCCATACAATAGTTACAAATAATAGGTTTGAGCTTCTTTTAAAATCTGCTCAGATACCAAGTCTCTAAAATTCCTCAACTCTGTTCCTGAATATTAAATAAACTGTTATGACAGAAGGCCTCACTATGCTCTTATGATATTATACTGGTGAAAGTCAAAGGACTTGCTAGATTACCCTTACGCAACTTAGATCACAACTAGGTTCTCTTATCCCAAGATATCAAATACCCTCTTATCTAGTACATTTATCTAACCTCCTGTAGATGAGATAAAAAATATAACTTCCTCTAAAGGAATATCTGCCAAACACCATCATTAAAACTTTATCAGAAAAGTTAAACGAATCCCAAAGACTGCAGTTAGAGAAAGCTTTCAACCCTCCCCTCACAACACTTTCACGAGTAGACTCAAGAGGTTTTTATAAAAAGGTGATTCTCCTGCAATGTATGCAATGGATATATAAAGCCTGTATCTTTTTCTTTGATTTAAAATTCCTCTGCTATTAGGAAAGCTTGTAGAAAGATTTTTTTTTAAAAAAAAAAGCTATACCTGCATTTTCTTTAGAGTGTCTGAAACAGGACTGAAAACCATTTCCCTGCTCAGAGTCCCTGTGGTCATCCTTCCAAGGATAAATGGACTGTGGCTCTGGCTCCTAGACTCATCAGAATGGAAGACAACTCTCCACCTCAGAGCAGATAAAATGTGGAAGCTTCCAGAAACATTCCTGTATTGTCTTGCCTGGATGGCACTGGTTAGATGGCATCATCCAAAGATGTGACAGCCCTGGCTGTGCTGACCACCCTGTGACCACCCTGGAGCTGAGTATTGTTTCTTAACCATCAACAAAAAAGAGCCTTAAGAAGAGGTTCCTTTTGCACTTCAAGCACCACCCCAAATACTTCCTGTCTAAGAGGTGTCAGAGATCGAAGACCAAAATCCAAGAGTTTTGAGTCTGTGCCTGGTTTCACCAGAGATTAGCACTGCTAATCTCTGCAGTATGGCCTGGAACATGCAAAGACAGAATTACAAGATAAGAAGCATGAGAGCTTGTAAAAAGGCAGATTAAGCTATGTTGTTCTTGAGATAAGGAGAAACCAAGGGAAAGATCTAAGGAGAAGAATAACTGAAAATTAAAGAAACAGGTAAAAATATCTGTTCACAGTGCTATTTCAATCCATAAATTGAAACATTTTCTCCCTCAGAAGAAACACAGCATATTTCCTCATTATTCCTGAGATGCCAGAATAAAGTACCACTGTGACTCTGAAATAAGACACTTAGCTCAGCATAGAACTTATTTTTCACAGTAGCTTGTGAAGCATTTAAAAACGCTAAAGACACTTCAAAAGTAAGGAAAGAAAAAGACAAAGGACTGTCAAAGCTCACTCTTGGTTCTCTTTTGCCTGAAAATCACCCTACTAGAGTCACAAGAGAGACAATGGCACCAATCGAGAGCAATGCTGCACATCTGTAGGTGCAAGTAAGGGGCACACAGACTGAAACCCTCTGCTCAGAGTTTCAAAGCAAAGTACTGCTGCATTCTACCTTGCTCTTTCTTCATTTATCAAACCGAGTTAAAACTAGCAATTAAATTGGTTGTTTTTCTATTACTGGACGAGTAAGGGAAGAAATACTAAAAAGACTGACTTGTACGCTGGGATGCACAGGTTCTCTGACCAGTCACTCAAGATGAACATACATTTCTGCCATACATAATAATCCACTGGCAAAAGTAATCAAGAAATGTTGTGTTTGAAATCCAAGTTAAAAACAAGCCTTTTTATACTGGAACATATCTGGATGCATTTAAATAATTCAAGGTTTACAAACAAATTGTTCTTAATGTACTTACGTGGTGGTGTTGGAGGTAGCAGCCGTCTCCTAGGAGATCTTTTTGTATCATAACAGATCTGTGAATCATCTTCCTCAAAAAACCCATGTGGGTGATGGTAACCTTTTGGTCTCTCAAAATCTGAGTCATGGCAGTGATACCTACAGTGGTAATCATATATATGCCTACATTAAAAAACAATAAAGAAAATGTTATTTCACTGAGTTCCTGTAAATTGATCTATTAGTTTTCTTCTAGATTTTCAAGTTTACTCTTTCTTCAGCAAGATAATAAGACACTACATCATACAATTGCATGACTCAATTTTAAAATCCAGTTCCTGTATGATTTTGAGAGAGTGGGCATACACTTTGGTACTAGAAAAGTTACATAGTTCTCATGTGAAATTTTTATCAAATTATATTTTCAATGAATTTATTCTTACCAGTACAGGCTGAAATGTACTACCTGGTTTAACAAATATCCTCACCTGTTTCCTGACAACATGCTATCATCTTCGTAATATTCTTCTCCACTAAAATATTCCTGCTCTCCCAAATAATGATCATCATTGCAATAGTCTTGGACTTCATGTTCTTCACGGCAAATAGTAGGTCGACGCCCATCACCAGTGTCAGATCTGTAAGTAGCAAAGAGTCTGAAATATCTCTTTATATCAATTATAAATTGTTTATTTTACATGCTGGTCTTTTAATGTGCTTCCAAGGGGAAAAAAAAGAGACAATCATTAATAACTCTCTAGTCATCTAGTTTAGAAAGTGGCATCACAGTAGTACAAAGTACTGCAGTTTAGAACGTGACTAATGTATCTGTTTTTTAAAGATGACCTCCCTTTATTTCCTTATGGTACAAATAGGAAAGGAATAAGGGGATGTTCAGTCAAGTCAAAGATATTTAAGCCATTTTTACCAAATACTCAGTCATTTGAAGAAATACAGTCTCTCTCAAATGTCTGGAGTTTGCCAAATTGCTCAAATATTAACTAGTCCTCACTGAGGTATTGCAAGAAAAATCTGAAATGGATATGCAAATCTATAGACATTAAAACCACTGCTGAATATCCATTTAGCAATGCACTTGAACAGATCCAATTTTAAAAAGTTGTCTTAGAAAATATTCAGGCTTAAGACCAGGAAAGATTCTGGGATCCTTATAAAGAGAACTGTACACACTAACATTTGTCAAAGCTAACACCAGTGACTCTTCCAGTCCTTGCAAGTCAATTTTTAACAAGGGCTATCTTCAGATGTGATCTTTAGTTTGTTGAAAACTGCACAAACCTGCCTAGACTTCTAAAAGGGCTTGAACAATTTGGGACTTTACCAGAATTTTATCCTTTTAGAACAGGCAGTGAAAATTTTTACTTGGAAACTGTCACTTAAGTTATTAAGCATATGCATTGTCATACAGTTAATTTAGAAGAGAAAAACAAAAGGAGAAAAAGGAAAGGAGAGGAACTACTTTGCCCTCTTCAATTATGTCAGAACAATATCAACTCACCTAATATATGTTTCATAGTAGCGTGTTCTATCCAGGTAAGCCATGAAAATGAGAAAGATATTTTAAAACCAAGTCATTCAGAGAAATTCTTTGCTGAATACATCTGTGATGTAACTAATGATGTCACTTTAAGGAAAACTGCTAATTTCAAACCTTATGAAAGTTATATTGCAATTCCCATACATCAGAGCTAGATTTAAATACATCTCATACATCAGCAGGCAACAAAGTTTCAAATTAATTCTACCTAGCAAATGTTTCTTATATTGTATTTACAAACATGTATTTTTGCTTTTAAATAAATTTATAAGTTTACCTCCTACTGCTTGGCCTTCTACGCTTTTCATGATCAGTTCTGGAGTGTGAACGGTAACTGTTTTCAGATCTGTGCTCACGATTTCCAAAACTTGCATGTTTTCCATGATGTTTGGACACATTGGCATTATTGAGATTGGCATTTGTTGAGTTTGGAACGTGCTTTCCTACTGAGTTGTGATGATGATGGTGATGATTGTGGTATACAGAGTTTCCTGCCTGATGATACATATTTTTCTCAGTATCACTTG
This sequence comes from Calyptomena viridis, assembly GCA_013390005.1. Lineage (NCBI taxonomy): Eukaryota > Metazoa > Chordata > Aves > Passeriformes > Eurylaimidae > Calyptomena > Calyptomena viridis. The sequence continues at coordinate 8,750 of WEIV01008711.1, read as the reverse complement.
CAGATGGAATTGAAGGTCGCTGAACATGTAAGGGACGGTGTGTGGTGTTGATCTGTTGAAATGAATCTCGTCTGTCACTGCTAATGTGGTTTATGTGGTTCCCAAAGAGGGCACCGTTCCTCTGTTTTAGGAGAAGAGAAAGAAAAAATTCTATCAGATACCTTAACAGAACATATTTTTGACAGTGACAACTTACTTTTCTCTCCTACATGCATATAAAAGCAGCATTTCAAATAATCTGTGATTTTTCTTTCTAATTTTATGATGCTTCAAATGAGATCTCCTGAAGTGACAGAGATGTGATTGTGAAAATGACAAATTGTATCTCAGAGTCAAATCTACAGTATGTTGTGATCATTATTTTCCATACAACTAAATGTGCCTTATCCAGCTTTCTCCATGTTTTATAATGCAGGAGAAACCTAGATTCCCATACATGAACATGCACCAACTTCCTCAGAAAGGGACATGTCTGCTTAATTTTTGAGAACACTTTGGTGGAATTCTCTCCTGTTCTCCCAGAGCACCAGTCTGCAACAGGCATCACTCACACAGGATGGAGTGCCATGCAACAGCTTGCAAGCATATCTCAAGTAGGTAACATTCAGCTTCAGTGCTTCCATTCTTTCTTCTTGCAGAGGTACAAGAAAGAGTAGTTACTCTTTATGAGCCCTGAGAGTGTAATGGATGGTGAAAGAGAGAATGAAGTGCTAAGTTATGACTATGACATGCAGCTCTCTTTTACACCTGACCCAGGTTATGTAGCCTCCCTGTCTAGCCAGATGTGGGTCTTGGATGACAGCAGTTTGTCTTGAAGCTCAATCTAGAGAAGACAGGAGGTAATGATGGTTGGCAGAGAAATGCATCTACTGATGGTAGCTGTGGCAATGTCTCCAGTGCCACATCCTCC
>WEIV01008710.1:0-13715 GCA_013390005.1 Calyptomena viridis | reverse complement strand
TGGTCACTACAAAGAAGAGATTGGTGTCTGCCCTCCTCCTTCACCTCACCTCCTTCACCTCTTCAATCTCTGGACATTACATGCCATGGTCTAAATACATATAAATAATTTCATACTTTTTAGAGATGNTATCTTCTTCAGAACTGATACACATTTTGTTATCATAGGATGTTAAGCTCTGGGGGAGGGAATGGCAAGGAATAGACGGCAGGTCTTCAAGTTTTTAATAATCTTTGTTCTGATGCGTTCATTTGATCCTTTATTGTTTATAAGTATGATGTATGCCTAAGATGGTGAAAAAGAACAGCCAACCTTTGCTATGTTTCAAGGAAAGCAAATGGTTGGCATAAAAGTAATTTTCAGACATAAGTGTATGTACCTCCCTTTAGCCCATCCAAATTTTACACAAACCACAAAAAGTGCTCTTATTTTATATTTGTAAGCAAATTTTTACATTACTAATTCCGCATGGAATATATACTTCAGTGTAGTTTCTCACCTCTTCAGATTCGTGTTCTATCAACTGGTCCATTAGCATTTTTCGTCGTCTCTTTGCTCGTTGTTCTCTAGCAAATGAATCTTCCTCTACTCGTTTTTGAATTTTCCTTATATATTCAGCATCTGAATAAATATTTAACAGCTCAGTTTTTGTTGGTGCTGTCATTTCTAGAGCTTTTTCCTGCAACTTTGTTTGAAATGATTCCTGCATATCACTGATTGAAAGATTAAAAAGAGAAAGATCACTGACTATATAGGAATTATGGTTCTTAAAGGTGTTTTTATTTGGGTTCCTATACAGTTATGCGCAAATCTAACAAATGCACAACATCACTCTGTGGGCACTGTGGCTACTTCTTGGTGCTCTTGTTACTTGGGTTACTCCTCAATATATCCATACACTGAGTACAGTTTTGCAGTTATTAATCACAGGTTTACATGCAGAAATATTCACAGCAGTATGCGTGACTGTCACTTCTTCTGAGCAGGGTACACATATCACTAAATTGTGACAAATATGATAATATTACTACTAGTTACCATTATTCACAAATAAATCAACATACAGGTAAGTTTCAGGAGGAAAGTTACTTCTATTTTCTTTGAAATGTCTTAGTGTGTATGTACATCCACAACCATTCCAACCTCTTTGCAAGGCTAACTGACCTCACAGACCCAATTATGACAATTAACAGCGAAGAAGAGATGCACTTTGAGCCCCTTCTTGCTGCACATGCATCAAGAAGTAGTGAAGGAAAATTGCTCCATCCCTACTCCAACTATAAGTAAGGTGAAGACACTACTTTTTCCTCAAGTTTACATAGATAGCAGATGTCTGGGGTAGGATCCTGTCTATTCATAACAATCTAATATCCAAATATTACCTGTCAATCACCTGGTTGTGTACTTCAGAGGCATTTCCTGCTATAGACTTCTCAAATTTTTCTATCTCCTTGTACACATTCTGAAGGAGTAATACAAAATTTAATGTTTCCTTTCTCTTCACAAAGCATCATAAAAAACATTCAAAAGAGTAAGTATTAGAGAATTACTTCTATGTCATGTTGGTACAACAGAAATGCTTACACTGAAAATATTTAAAGCATCAGCTAGACCAAGAATAAAGGCAAGACTGTTTCCATCTTCCACCTTTCACTTCTTCCCCTCTTCCCTTTCCCTAGCTACACCTACTTCCATCAGCCAGAATATCCTAAAATGTTGTACCTGTTCATTCTGGAGGATAATTCTGACCTTGCACAGGACTCTAGCAATTTATACAATTCTCACCATTGAAGGATTTGAAACAAGATATTCTGGGCTATGATATGCTTGGAATTTAGTAACTTGAATGTATCCCCAACAGTAACTCCAGCAACTATGTTACTACACTCTACATTTAAATGCACCTGTCGCAGTTGCACAGTTGTAAAAACTAGTAATAGTTGCATTCCTGATGACAAAACAACCCATGAATCTGAATTACAATCCAAGTACTCTTCAGTACTAGATAATACTGATGGGTTTTTGTTTTGTTTTTTAATTACTGCATTGCCATCATCTCTTGATTTAAGACTACTGTTGATTTTAGCTGTTACTAATATTTTTAATGGAGCAGACAGTTTCATAATGTGTTACAAAACAGTTCAAATACTACTGTGCAAAACGCCATCATACACAAATGAGAAAGGAACATTAATGCTTTTATTTCACATATTTTACTCAGTAGACTAGAAGGTAAAACAGTTTCAGCAATCAAATTAATACCTACTTATGGTATATATTCAATAAGAACTTACACTTACTTCAAAACAATTTCTCTTAAGAACTGCAGGATCAGTCATATAAATATTCAGCCAAATTTTCACTGGCTGAATCTACTACATAATTTTGACAGTTATATATCAGCAGCTTTTAAATGGTGTGAGTATTTGTAACTATAAATGCTCCCAGAAATCATGTTTTTTGAGTTAATATAATTAACATTAAAAAAATATAGATGATAAATACCTCTGCTTCTCTTTTCTTCTTTAAGGATTTTTTGTCTTCAATAGCCTTTACGATAGGTCTTGGTGATGGCTTTGGAGTCCATATAGCACCTGTTTGAGTCCTGGCCATTATTTCATTTTGTCTCCTTCCTTCTATATGATGCTGAATATTTAACATCTTGTGTTCAGATACAAAGATTGAAACAACATACAACATATGGCCCTAATATACTACCTAAGTATCTCTGAAGTAATATAGTACTTTAAAAAATATATATATTCATGTATTTATATCTNATCAGGCTCCAAACTGGAGTAAATGAACAGTGCCTTACAGGCATTTAAGGGCTTTCACTGAATTCTAGTTCTAGAATGGTTCCTGTTTCAGGTCTGAATATAGCACAGAAACTGAGAATAACATTAGGTAACACATTACATAATATGACTGATAAACAGTGAGTCTCAGATGATCAAGAAGTAACAAAGATACATTGCACAGATTTAAAGTGCACTACAAATACATACAGGTGAAGGCTGATAAAAGTAGAAAACTAGTTTTTATACAAAAAAAGTCAAAGACAGTTAAAAAAACATCAAAAAAGATACTAATAAATTTTCCTTTAAAATTTTTTTTTTGGATATTGCTTGTATTTTCTTCTCTAGATACAAGACTTTTTTCATTCCTGTTCATGTAGTGACAATAGAACAGCTAAAAAATCACAACAAGACTCTCCCTTAATTAGCCATATCAAACACATATAAAATTAGTCAACTACATATTCAATGTGGTTCAACACCTCTAGGATAGCTAGCTATCTCCTCTATATAAACTGTAAGCTGTAATTTGAATGAGTGTTCCCAAGTCTAAAGAAATTCATTCCTTTCTTTTTTTATCAGAATAGCTACACAGAAGTACAAGATGTCCTGAGGCCACACCCACTAGGTCCCCTTTCCCTGTCTTTGCCTGCTGTTGAAGAATGCTTCATCTTTTTGTCACAGAAGAAGAATGTCACAAACCTCTTTCACAAGGACATCTCAAACACACGTAAATTGTGAAATTTACACTTAGTCTTAAAATCTATAAATATTTTCCATGCATGGAAATATGCAAATACTCTTATTTTAACATTAACTGATTTTAAACAGTAATGTTTTAAAAGTCTCATAAGAGTATATTGACTCTATGTCTACATATTAAAGATTTTCATGCATACTCCTTTCCTTCGTTCTTGTAAACTGTGTAGCACAGAATTAAGAAGTCTTCACACTGGCTTTAACTAATTCATTATGTACCTAACCTTAAGACAATACTTCTTCAGAAGTCTATAAAAAGTAAGCAGTCACCTTTTCAATGTCTTGGGCTCTTTGCTCTTCTTGAAGCTTCTGAGCTCCCTGGTGCTGTGCAATATGTATAGGAGCTATTTTATCTCCTATTGCCTTGGATTTTGTTTCAAAATGCTCTGAAATCTGCTGTAGCTGCAAATCAGCCCGACGTGGCACTGAAGTTTTAGAATGCTAAAATTAAACATTAAGCAACAAAGAGTCATAAACAGTAGCAAAAATAAATAATTTTAAGATAGGTATTTCAAACTGTGTCTTCCTGTGTTAACATACACAGAAAAAAAAAATCTAAACATGTTCAAATACAAAACCAGGAATAGATCCATTGAACAATTTGGAGTGGAAGGGACCTTAAAGGTCATCTAGTTCCAATCCTCCTGCCCTGGGCAGGGACATCTTTCACTAGACCAAATTGCTCAAAGTCACATCCAGCCTGGCCTTAAACACTTCCTGGGAAGGGGCATCCACAACTTCTTTGGGCAACCTGTGCCAGTGTCTCACCATCCTCACAGTAAAGACTTATTTTCTAATATCCAATCTAAACCTGCTCTCTTTCAGTATGAAGTCATTCCTCCTTTTTCTGTCACTACATGCCCTTGTAAAAAAGCCTCTCTTCATCTTTCTTGCAGGCTCCCTTCAGGCACTGGAATGCTGCAATTAGGTCATTTTGAAGCCTTCTCTTCTCCAGGCTGAACCATCCCAATTTTCTCGGACTTTCCTCATAGGAGAGGTGCTCCATTCCTCTGACCAATTTGGTCTCCTCTGGACTTGTTCCATCAGGTCAATGTCTTGCCAGTGCTGAGGAGTCCAGAGCTGGGGGTCTAGGTGGGGTTTCACCAGAGGGACAGAATCCCCATCCTCAGTCTGCTGCCCATGCTGCTTTGGATGCAGCCCTGGACACGTCTGGCTTTCTGGGCAGGGTCACGTCCAGCCTCTCCTCCGCCAGCACCCACAAGTCCTTCTCACCCGGGCTGCTCTCCATCTGTTCATCCCTCAGACTGTGTTGATTGTGGGGGGTTGCCCTGATCCAGGTGCAGCACCTTGCACTTGGTCTTGTTAAACTGCACCAGCTTTCCATGGACCCACTTCTCGAGCTTGTCCAGGTGCCTCTGGATGGCATCCTATCCTTCAGGTGTGGCATCCTATCCTTCAGGTGTGGCAACCACACCACTCACCTGGGTGTCATGTGCAAACTCGCTGAGGGGGCACTTGATCACTTTGCCACTAATGAAGGTATTAAATAACAATATAGACCCCGAGGGGGATCATTGTCACGGATGTTCATCAGGACTCTGAGACATTGACCACTTCCCTCTGGATGTGACTGTCAAACCAATTCTTTGCCCACTGAACCGCCCATCCATCCAATCCATGTCTCTCCAATTTACAAAGAAGGATATTGTGGGAGACCATGTCAAAGGCTTTACAGAAGTCCAGATAAATGACATTTGTAGCCCTTCCCTTGTGCACTGATGCAGTCACTGCATCACAGAAGGCCACTGGGTTGGTCAGGCAGGACTTGCCCTTAGTGAAGCCCTGCTGGTTGTCTCAAATCACCTCCCTGTCCTCCATGTGCCTTAGCACAGCCTGCAGGAGGATCTGTTCCATGATGTTCCCAGGCACAGAGGTGAGGCTGGCAGGTCGGGAGTTCTCCGCATCCTCCTTTCTACTCTTTTTAAAGATGCATACAAGTTTCCCTTTTTTCAGTTACCTGTGACTTTCCCTAATGCCTTTACTTTTCAAATATCATGGAGAGTGGCTTGGGAAAACTACATCAGCCTGTTGACCAGTAGATCCAGTCACACATTCCCTCTGGTAGGGCTATTTCCTGGGTCAGGAAGTCATGCCTCATGCAATCTAGGAGTCTCCGTGCTACTTTCCCAGCAGATGTCAGAGTGGCTGAAGTCCCCCAGTAGGACAAGAACCTGTGAGTGTGATGCTTCCCACAGCTGGAGCAAGAAACCTTCATGAATAGGCTCCCCTAGGTTAGGCAGACTGTAGTAAGATACAGACCTAAAAGGGTTCCCTTTTTGGCCTTGGTCTCTGATTGTTAGCCACAGGCTTTTGATCTGCTCATATATAACCCTCGGAGACAACTCTTCACAATCCATCTCTTGATGTAGAGGAGAATATTCTCTTTCCTCTCCTATGTCTTCTGAACAGCCTGTAGCCATCGATAATCACAGTCCAGCCATGGGATTCATCCCATGCTGCACCAGGGGAGGTTTAAACTGGACCTTTGGAAGCATTTCTTTACAGAGTGTGGTCAAACACTGAAACTCTCTTCCTAGAGAGGTAGTTGATGTCCTCAGTCTGTCAGTGTTTCAGAGGCATTCAGACAATGACCTCAATAAAAAGCTGTAACTGTTGGTCTGCCCTGAAGTGGTCTGGCAGGTGAACTAGTTGATCGTTGTAGGTCCCTTCTAACCAAAATATTCAATTCTATTTAAACCAAAATATAGGAAATTCAACTTCAACATAAGGAAAAAAAATTACTGAAAGGGTGATAAACAATTTGCTTAGGCAGGCTGTGGAGTCTCCAGCTTTGGAGATATTCAAAACCCCACCAAACAATCAAGTTGCTCTAGTCAGCTTTGCTTGGAACAGTGGGGACAGACTAAGTGACTTTCCGAGGCTCCTTCCAACCTAAACCATTCTATGATGCAAATGCCACTCTGAACCTGTCCAAAGACTGGACCTACTCTCAGTTGCTTAACTTCTTTAAGCTATCCCTCTACAGCTGAAGGGATATTTCAGCTCTCTGGTATAATCCTTGCATTGTTGGTAAACTTTCTCCTTGTAGACTATTTTTCAGAAGTGTGCCAGGAAAAAATGTGAAATTTCACCCAGCTGAATTTGATTCATAGCTTCTTAAAAACTGCTCATTCTGATAACAAATAATGGTCTGCATATGCTGAATATTACTGTTGAAAACAAGCAGAATGTCTTTAACAGAACCTACTACATCAATACTGACTTCCTCTTTGGCACCCTTCTTTCCCTTTGCTTTTTTCTCTTTGTATTACCCAGCTTATGATTATTGCTGGCTGGAGTGCAGTATAAATAAATGGAGAGACACGCAACAGAATGAACCAAATCACTGTGGAACAAAGTTATAAATATGTGTCCTTGAGGGGAAATTAGTTTAAGATGATACCTAGATCGTACTGCAGTCTGCAATCTGCACTGATCAAACTAAAAAGGCAGCTGCTGAACAGCTACTAGCCTCTGTTGTAATAATATTTTAGGTCTGGAGAAAGCTTGAAAAGAGAGCAGGTAACACGGAATGACTCAAAACAAAGCAACACGGAACACAGAAGATCAATAACCTATTGACTTGCCGACAAACTGTGTAATCCCACTGTATCACACATAGCAAAGGACCACTTCTTTTCAATGTAAGTATCAGGTTTTGAATAGGAGATTTAATAAGCGGGGAGAGGAAATACGCAACATGCTTGAGAGGTACATGTAAATATGCTTCCTTTTTCTATTTATACAAAATAGGCATAGCTAGTTACCTCTTGATACAAAACACTTTCAATAGACTTAAGCTTTCCAGTGGCTGCGGGTCTCATTGCTTCCATGGCTACTCCAGTGAGCTTCGCTGTTCTCTTTTTTTCTAAAGCAACATACAATTCATACAAAAGCTTTGTTGCAGCCCCCTGCTGTCCTGTCATGATGTCTTGGGCCACATTCTCATTAAACTGCACACCAAGGCGGTGAAGCGTAGGTTCCAGGCGAGAAAAATTGTTAATTTTTGCATCTGCAACCCTATATGATTAAAAACAGCAATAAAAACCACAAAACAAACTTATTTTCAATTCCAACTTTTAGAACTAAGCATGGTCATGATGCTTATTTAATGCAAAGATAGGAGGAGGAAAAAAACCCAAACATGGAAAATTTCCTTAAATAATGTGATACACACTTTGGCTTAGGTTTTATACTGCAGTACATGTAGCTGCATTGATTACTATGCATAACTTTTGGAAAAAACAAAGAACACAGTTGATTATATAAATCCTGATACATGTACACAAAAAGTGCATCTGACAGCAAATGCTAACGTAGGATTCCAGCTAATGGAATATCATCCGCAAAACACACACAAAGTTTGAATGAAGTTTCTATACCAGCTGTATCAATCGCTTGAGCTCTCACCAGTCAAAACATAGGATATTATAAAAAAGTCTGTATTGTCTATTAACTCTCACAACACTTTGACATATTTCTTCTTCAATAAAAAGAAGTGGACACATAGGTTAAAATGAGCAATTTGCATCCAAAACTAAAATAGTGGCTTGCAGATTAATGTTTCTCTTGACATGTAGATTCTCCTGCAGAAGCACTCAATAACAAGACACATATAGGGCAAAAACAAATAATGATAAATTATCCATTTATCACAACTAACAAATCAAATATCATCCAGGAAATCCATAACATCAGTCCAAGTCAAAACATCGTGCTTTCTATACTGCTCTATCACTGAATTCACAATAGTCGCTTCCTATCGACCAGTAAGCTTTTCAGGTCAGCCAAGCTCCAGCATAATTCTACAAAAATGCCCAATTTTACCTGAAGACCTTCTGGTAACTGAGTATTCATCTTATTTCTAGATGAAACTGTACAGGAGCTCATTACTCTCACTAAAATAGTCCATGTCTTATTTCTTACACAACTACATATAACTGCAGCTTACAACTACCGAACATTTTTCTGCCATTGATTCAAGGTTAAGATGAGCCTTATTGTCACAAACTATCTCACATGCACTCTGCAGCAGTGGTGATATCACCTCTTAACTTTTTATTCTGTGAGGTGAGGCTGTCTGCCTTGTCTATTCCGAATTCTCCTTTCTTGCATTCTTTGGTGAGAGGAGTGGCAGCTGCAATCTTCTAGTCCTAGGGAGCTCCCCCATTCATTAGGACCTTTCAAAGATTATTGATTGGCCTAATAGATATTAGGCTCGGGTGGCTGTATGCCATCAGTCCCATGGACTTCTGTATTGCCAATTTATTCAAATGTTCCTGAAACTGATCCTCCTCCATAGGTATATCTTTCTTGCTGCAGACTGTTCTATGAGTCTCATGGGCTTGGGATATCTCAATCTTCTGGATGTCTCAATAGATCCACATTTTCCCTAGTCTTCCTTTTGCTGTGGAGATACTTCCAAAAGCCCTGCTTGCTGCCTTCTGCCTAGATATAAGACAAGGCCTTTTCCCCATAAGGACAGTCAAGCATTGAAACAAAGTGCCTGGAGAGGCAGTGTAGTCTCCATCCCCGGAGGTTTTCCAGATCACACTGGGCAAACAACTGCTGGAGACTTTCCTGTTAGTCTCAGGGGTTTGGGATTTCAGAGTTTTACCAGCAGAGTAGACTAAGACAGAGAAGGCATTAAATACCTCAGCCTCAGCATGGCACTGTAAGGAATATTCAAGAACCTGAGACGGAGGCTGATCAATGGAGACACACTGTGCCATCTCTGATGCAGGAAGAGAACTCAGCATGGCCACTACAGAGGCAGATCCTGGATCTTACCTGCTCTCTCACACACAAGGCAGCTCTTCCTCCTCACCTTCCCAGCCCATCCATCCTAAAGAGCCTATAACCAGCCATGGCAGTACTCCAGTTGTGTGAACTGGCCTTTCTGTGATTGCAATAATAGTCTAGCAACTGTTCACAGGTCTATAATTTCTTCTGTTTGATCCACACGCTGCATGCTTTAGTATACAGGCAGCCAGCTGTGTTGATTTTAAAGAATGTACAAAAACTTAGAAAACGTGTGCTTCTCCCATAATCCCGTCTTCTCAGCACTTCCTTAACTGCATGCATACATTTGGGATGGGAAGTCTTCTGCACTGTTTTGCTGCTCTTCCGCACATCACCCTCCTCTTGCTTGCTGGTCTGGCCACCACTTCCCCACTTGTTTGGGAGCAAACTTCTACTTCCCCCCTCATTCCTAGTTTACAGCTACCCTCACCACGTTTCTCAGGCTCCTGGCAAAGATGCGCTCCTCATTCATTTTGGTCAGGTGGATCTCATCTCTCCTAGCAGACTTCTCTCTTGAAAGAGCATCCCATGACTGTGAAATACAAATCTTTGCTGTTGACAGCAGCTGCACAACCGCTTGTTGACCTGTAGAATTTACCCACTCTTCATCAAGCCCATTCACCTCTCCAGCAGAAATGAGGAAAAAAAATACTTGGGCTCTCATGCTCTTGGCTTCAGGTCTCCCTGGCAGTCTCCTTGGTGCCCCCAGAGAAGAGCAGCAGGCTCTTCTGCAAGGCCTCTGAACAAGTCTCTGCAGCTCTGGACTGAACCCCCAGCACGCAGCAAACCTGCCTGGCTAGCATGTGAGGTCAGCAGATGGCACCCTCATCTCCTGTGGGAGAAAGTCTCCCACTGCTATTACTTACCTGTTCCCCCTGGTGCCCTGACACCGTTCAGACTTCACCAGCTCAGATGTTTTGTTGCACAGTGCCACCAGCCTCATCTGCTACCATGGCCATGAATCCGCAGCTGCAGATCACCAGGTGGAGCAGACACCTCCTGCCAGAAGTCACCAGCTGCCAGTCATCTCCTTTTCCCAACCCCACAAGCTCAGATTCTGCCTGCCTCTCCCTCAGCTCAGCTGTGGGTCCAGATTCCTACATCTGAAGTGTCTCAGAGAAGACCCAGTTCACTGAGCTCGTTCTGCAGCAGCTTGATTTGGTAAGACAGCTCCTCCATGAGCACACACCTCTGCAGGCAAAGCCACCACCTCCCACCGATGAAGTTGTAAAGACTCTGGACATTTCTTTCAGTCTGAGAGAGGAAAAACTGACTCCTTTTTCTGGAGAGAAATCTGACTTGAGGCCTCTGACATTCTGACTATTTGTTCCAGTGGGTAGTAGGTATCATGCCCTGGCACACATCACCACCTTTGCTGAGCATATATATACTCACATATCTCAGCCAAATTTCTAACCACTTCTTGCACCCACTGAAGTACATCTTCCCTAATTGCCTGTCTCTGATTAGCTGGATACAAGAGCTCAAGGTACTCTTTTAGTGGGAAGAATCACAACAACTTGTTAGATGCTGCTAAAGCTTGCTAGAAGTAAAAGCCTCCTGAAGCTATTTTTCCCAGCAACAGCAGGCACTCTAAAGTTCCTCAAAGAGTTACCAGGGGTTTTCCAATGATCACAGAAATTCCTGAAAGATCTAGAAGTCCTAGAAGCAGAGCACAAAAACTGCTGTGCAGAAGTTTTTTTAGGCTGCCTTTATCAGCTTTGCTCAAGGTGCTCTCTTCCAGGTTAGTGGGACTTGGATAGGAAAGGGTGTGAATACATGAGAAGTTGAAAGAACATAAAACCAGAAGCTCAGAAGAAGCAGGAAAATTCCTGACAGCTTGGCACTCGATGTACATGTGAGTCAAGGTCTGACAAAACACAGTGTACGTCAAGGAACATCATGAACTGCATCATCAATGTACCAAGACTCATAGATCTGTACAAGATTTTTCAATTTCATGTTTATCAGTTCTTCTTCATTATGGGTGAAGACATTTACACTACATGTAAACTTATAAGTTCTTGTATGACTTTCTGCCAGGGCTTTACTCGGAGCTTCACAACTTATCTCCACCATTTTCATTTTAGGGATGTAATGGCCACAACCACAGCACAACTCTGCCAATTCTTGGCTCTACACAGCTCTCATGGACAGTGCCAGTATTTCTGGTCTTAGAGACACCCTTGAAAGGCTCTGAACTTTTGGTCTAACTTGCTACTTTCGTATACTACATACTCTATATACTCTATATACTCTATATACTCTACATACTCTATATACTAAATATACTACAATCAAAATGCTACTTTTCTTTTAGAAGTATGATCAATCTGTCTAGAAACATGAAATTAATTTGTGCGCCAAACACAAGTAGCTTTTCAATCACTCAAAAATGTTTTAAATCTCACTAGGTTCTACATGTTTTTCCACTTTGCATTAGCAAATCCTGAGAAAATAGATATTTTGTCTACTTTATGTAAGAGATATGTTATCCATAAGAACTAACCTGCTCTGTGAAAATTGTTTGAAGTCATCCTGAAGACCATATTTGTGTAGAAGTTCTCCTAGGAGGTAGCCAGTAGAAAAGTCTTCTGGAAATGATCCTGGAACTAAGTTTGGGTTTGGGGTTTTTTTTTCAAAAAATAAGATAATTTAAAAAATTCATATATTAATCTTAATACAACTTGTTATTATGTATATAACAAAACTAAGTCCAAACTCTATTAAATAATTCAGAGGAATTTTAGAGACTGACCTAGCAATAATAGTTTTCAACTTACAAATAAATATACTTTCTGTGTAGTTATTTTGCAACAACAGCTTTATGTAGTAATTTCTCATTTTCAGTGTTAAAGTTTAAACATTGACATAATTGTCTTTGAGACTCTGGCAATATCTATAAACTATGATTATCATATTCGTAAAAAACCCATATTACATTACTATTACATCCATATTACATTACATTACTATAATCCAAATGCAAACAAAAACAAAACTAGAACTATTGCAGTTCTCTTCAAGAATCACAGAATACAGTGAATTGGAAGGGACTTACAGGGATCAGAGAGTCCAACTCCTGGCCCTGAACAGGACATCCAACAATCCCACCACTTGCCTGAGAGCATTGTCTAAACACTCTTGAGCTCTGTCAGACTTGGTTCTGTGACTTCCCTGGGGATCCTGTTCCATCCACTCTCTGGATGAAAAACCTTTTCCTGATATCCAACCTAAACCCTCTCTGACTCAGGTTCATGCTGTTTCCTCTGGTCCTGTTACTGGTCACCAGACTGCCCCTCCAATTCCCCTTGTGAGGAAGTTGTAACTGCAATGAGGTCTCCCCTCAGTCTCCTCTTCTCCACGATGAACAGACCAAGTGACCTCAGCCACTCCTCATAAGGCTTCCCCTCAAGGCCCTTCACCATCTTCACTACCCTCCTTTGGACATTCTCTAAGAACTTAATGTCTTTTTTATATTGTGTAGACAAAACTGCCACAATATCCCAGGTGAGGCCGCCCCAGTGCAGAGCAGAGCAGGACAATCCCCTCCCTCGACCAGCAGGTGATGCTTTGCCTGATGCCCTCAGGACACAGATGTCCCTCCTGGCTGCCAGGGCACTGCTGACTCATATTCAACTTGCCATCCACCAGGACCCCCAGGTCCCTTTCCATGGCACTGCTTTCCAGCCTCTTATTCCCCAGTCTATACAACCAGGATTGTCCCGTCCCAGGGGCAGAATCTGGCACTTGTTCTTTTTAAACTTCATATAGTTGGTGACTGGCCACCACCCTAATTTTCTACAGAGTCGCTCCTTCCTTGCAGAATAAATGCTTTTCTAGTGCCAGCACAAGAACTGCCATTCAAAACAAAGTACTGCTTTCTAAACACATCAAAATATTTATCCTTTGGAGTCCTTATTAGCAGGTGAAGATTGAGAGCGCTCGCCTCATGAGGAGAATTAACTTCTGCTAGAAAATTGTCAGGCATTGGAACATGCTGCCCAGCGAGGTGGTGGAGTCACCACCGCCAGAGGCGTTCAGGAGGTGCCCGGGTTTAGGGGTTGCAGTGGCAGCGCCGGGCGGGCGGTTGGACTGGGTTGTCTTGAGGGTCTCTTCCAACCCTCATGACTGTGATCAAAAACGTACCTGCGGAGGCACCTGGACGCCCCCGCCCCTCCCCGCGCAGCAGGACCGCACTCACCCACGTGTCGGGAGAGCTTCACCTCCTGGTTCAGCCACTCGCACAGGACCCGCGACATGTCCCCACCCCTGTCCCTCTCCCCGTCCTCCCGCCGCCGGCTCCGCGTCCCGTTGCCGCGGCGACCGCGCGCG
>WEIV01008708.1:0-33248 GCA_013390005.1 Calyptomena viridis | reverse complement strand
GTGCTATTTTATTCGCAGGAGAGTGGGTGAAAGGCAGAAGGGAAATGAAGCATGTTCTGTTCCACATACCTTCAGTAACTTTATAACTCTGGACGACCTGTTGCTCTGAGTTATAAAAGGATCAAGCTACTTTCAGCATGAGTCACAGCCCAATCTGTTCCTTTCTGCAAAGAAAGAGCTTGCACAGCTCTGGCTCATCACAGTTCAAGCACTGCTTCCTCCTACTGATGGAGAATTCTCTTAATGTTAAGGCTCTTCTTTTTACTTAATCAACTAGTCACTGTTGCCATTCCTGCCGCTGAAAACCACATTGAGTCCTTCATTAAGGTTCGATGGAAAGAATAAACAGGATTTGAATGGGGCTTACACATGAGAAATTTCTGGTAGGATTTGCAAGGAGAGACATTTTCATTGCCCATCTCTGGAATGAACTGCTCATCAGTGTCCTACAGCCTCCAGCGTGGAGTTAAATTGCATGTGATGTGTGTAAGTGTAGCATTCAACAGTGACAGTTCTGCTTATCACCTCTGGCACATTTTGAGCATGCTCCTCCTGGTGTTTACAATGAAGTTTATGCTTATGCCACATGATACAGAATATTAGTATCCAGCACCTGCTGACAAACATGTAGTGACCATCCTGCATCATATCATCTTCCACTTACAGAAATACAGTGACATGTGGCAAGAAACAATACTTCTGAATGTAATGAGAAAAATCCATCAAATGTAGGATGCGATCCATCCACCTCTGCTTGGCTGTGCTTCAGTGGGACAACCTAATGTGACTTTGCTTGTTAAGGAGAAGATATTGATTCAGTGTATCACTTAACAAAAGCAAAGGTAAACGCTAGTTAATAAAAAAAGTGTTGCTGTTTTGCAGAAACCCTTTTCAACTGCCAAAATATGCCAAGCCATAAAAATGAATATAACAAAAAGCATTCATTTACAAGCAACAGCTTTGATTCCTGAGGCATCAGGTGTTTAGAGGGTTTGTTTTGATCTTTCACTCAAGAAATCTAAACTGGGATCACATGTTAGCAAGAGCTGTCTTGCAATGCAAAGAGAGTCAACCTGACATCTAACAAAAGGTTATAGTGCGTGTTCTGCTCCAACAGACCACTTGGACAGCCAAATTCCCTGCCATGTATGAACTTGGAGATTTGGTCATAGACATAAGCCAATCGCTCTTAGATGTAGTATCTTTGTAGCGACACGTTCTTTCTCTGGTAGCATGAGACCAAGGAGTTGTACATTCAAAATTCTAGCCACTGACAGTGGCCATGTGGTATCGCACCTGAAAGAGCTGTAAAAGACAGAAGGATCAGCGGTCTGTTGGGAGTCTTCTTTGTGAGACATAGGAGACAGCGGGAGAGCTGTGGCCAGAGATGAGTTTTGCCTCACGGCAATGTCTGGAGCTTAGTCAAGAAGACACAATTCCTAGGTACCAGTCTCTTTCTCATCACATTTTCCTGAATGTGAGTTGTGCAAACCACCTCCATGCAGACAGATACTGACTAGACTTGGAGTCCGGCTGGATCATTATATATAAAGATAAAGGCTGGTTTCAGAAGGCATCTTCCAGGGAGTATGACTCGCGGTGAAATGAAAGGCAGAAGAATGAGCAGAAGTGGAAAGAAACGTTACACAAAATGGAATTTACTCATGTTGAAAACCACCAGTCTAATACACCTACGGGATGTACATACTATTTGGGCAGATGGTCTTTCTTGTACACGCCATCCATTGGTAATCATATTTAGAATGGCAAAATAACTTACATATAATCCTAATTTAGCTCTTTGGACTATTTTCCCTTTGACAGTTATTTAAAGACACGCATTAGTTATTTTTGTTTCAGTCCATAATCTGGGCTGTTTTCCTCTGAACTATTTATCACATCCCCTGCTAGAAAGCCAGGAGGAGGACGGATGTTCTTTGTTGGGGGGAACAATGTTCAGACAGCCGATCAGCATCTCAGCCACAGAGAAAATGTATTTTCTTAGCAGACGACATGAGATCTGAAGAAAACTTTTCTGCCTTTTGGTCACCAGATGGTGCTCGAGTGCTGGATTAGTGCTGTCTCAGCGACTTGCCGAAGTACAAGGTTCTCTTGAAGCTTTGGGCTATCTTTTTTCCTATCAGAACAGTTTCATTAATCTGCTTTGCAATTCTGATAGCCCCTGGCTCAGGCTTTTCTTCAGCAAAGGTGAATGAGCCCTCAGCCTACTTCTCAACGGCAGTTTTCTCTTTGAATTGGTTAGCTCACAGGATTGGCCTAAAATGGTGGGTATATGGCAGTAACTTCCAGTACTGCTTTCACGATGAGAATTTGTGGTCAGGTCTCTCCACACTTCAGGCCTCATTTGCTTATCATATCTCTTTTTACAGCATGGCATGCTCCTGTAGTGATCTACCATAACAAATCCTTTTCCTGCCCTAGAGTTTCATTCGAGCTCCAGCTAGACAGAAGACCAATCAGGTAGACAACATGTCTGACACACTTCTAGTGACATTCTTCAGGATGTTGTTGTTCCCACATGGAGAGTTTGAACTTGAAGGGTAATCAGGCAATCCCCCATCATTTTCATTTCCCACACAGCACACAAGCCTGAAGGAAGAGTGGGCAAATCCTTTCAGACCTGAAAATCAGACAGCTCTGCATGGGGAGTTCAAGTGATTCTGGTAACCTGGGTTTCCTCTGAATTGCTATGGTTATCCTCTAGTCTAGGACATATTTTTTGTTATAGTGGAAAAACTGCTGCCCTGCTCCTGGAATGTTCCCACAGAATATTGCAATATCCTTTGCTGAAAAGAGATTGAATACATGATAGAACATTTCGTTGCCTGCTGAAATCCCCTTTCTGGCCCAGGCAGGCTGCAACTTCTCCCTAGGGACAAAAGAATGCTTCCTTGATTCTGGAGACTTCTGGTCTGGATACAAGGAGGTAACATTTTCTATACTTGCCTGCTTTATGATATGCTGATCTTTGTGGGTGCCTTAACACGTCACTGAGAGGTTCTTTTCTTTGTGCTTTCTTGATGGAGTAACCGTCTGTAGTCCCAGAAATTCTCTCTTACTAGTCACATAGTAACTGAAGGTTTCACTGCTTACAGTAAAGCCATGGGCTACTTCAAGATTGTTGCTTCAGAGAACAGCATGGCTGGAAGGTGCTGTAGGCCTAGATAGGTTTCCCTTGAGTGGAGACCTTTGCTTTGGGAGATGGATCCAACATGGTTTTAGCACGCAGCTTGCTTCTGCTCTGTGGATCAACATCAGGCTGGGTTCCCTCTAGGTGCATCCCAGCAACGTTAACATTGACTGTACTTAGAGTAGTGGTAGGATAAGAAACACTTGTAGAAGGATCTGCCACAGAAGGTTCTGCTGCTGGAGCCTCTACTCCAAGGTTAGGTAGATTGTATTAATTTTCACATATTTACTCAGAATAATATGGGGTCTTTGAAAGACATATCCAAAATAAATATTCCAGGGTGGCAGGGGGGAGAGGGAAGAAAAGCACAAGGCATTTGCAATCAGTCACCATAGAGTTGCAACACCTTTTTCCATGGCTCTTTTTGCATTTATGTTTCAGAAAAAGCTTAGCTACAAATTACAGTGGCTTTGTTGGCAGAGGATTTGCATAGTCATGAGCCATATGGAAAGGCTTGGGGGAAGACAGAGAATCTGGCATCTGTTATGACAACATTGGACAAATCAGAAAGGTGCTGAAATGGCACAGAGGTAGGTAAGTACTGCAGGTAAGAGAAGGTATGTTGGTGACAGGCAGTCTAGTGCTAGGAAGCAAAATGTCCTCTTCCACATTTACAGAGTGGTGTGTGTCAAACAGATCAGCCTCTGAGCTGGAAGCATGAAATGATATCAAAGCTACAGTCTGTAAAGACAGAACCTTTACTGTTTCCACTGGCCTGATTCTGACACCTCAGAGGAAATCTTGGAAGACTGTCAGGTTTTGCCTATATACTCACCAGATCACTGAGAACACACTGAACGGAACCAGCCATGTTTCGATCAGACGGCAGATGAAGTTTCTTGCCTCACACTTCAGAAAAATAGATACTCACTCTACCCAATCTGGGAACAATAAAGTAATTTTTACACATTAGCCCTGTTCAGTACAAGGGAAATCTTCCTCCCACTTACTAATAGGACTGGTGGCAGCATGGTTCCAAAAACTCTTGGGAAACCTGCCTTTAAAGTAAAATACCTTAGTAAATTACATAATTTAAGCTTCAGCACTTGGATCTGGCTTTGTACACATCTGGTGATATAAACAAATCACTGTATGAAGGGTCTTTTTGGCCTGACTGTTACACAAATGATGCAACTTTGAACAGCTTCCCACACTGGGATGACATGATGATATTTTCAGATCTTCAGGGGAAAAGGAAAGAGCGATGTCCTTTCCCGTCAGATGGCCAATGCCCTGTCATGTGTGGCATTGTGCTGTGTTTTGTCTCCTTAGATTGCATTAGATTAAGTAGAGATATGAAATCTGCTGTTTAAAACTGCATGCATAACATAGACACTTACTGTGACATTGGACCAGGAATTCTACTTCAGAACTACGATGTATTTCCAATAGAAGATTTTGGTGAACAACAAAAAAGTTTCAGGAAACACTTCCAGTACAAATATGTTAGTTTTGAAATTTGAGATTCTTGACATGCACTACTTCAAATCTAGTAGGTCAGATAACAAGAAGCACTTACTTTTACAAATAAACACCCAGATCATGCCACTCAAACCACACATAGAGAATTTATTAAAAGTAGCCTACTTTAGGATTTGCATGACAGGTCAGAAAAACCATGCTGCTTCTTAGCCTTTTCCTGGTGTTTATCTCTGGCCTTGTCTTTCAGCAAGTCTGTTACTCCAATCTCGTAACCTCAGATCATGCAGCAAGATGTCAGAGCAGTTTCTTCCCAAGCTAAGCAGGAAAACAGTACAGAGATCCTCTCTTTTCTGGCATGATTAAACATCATGCTGTATGACTGCAACTTTTTTCTCCAGCTTACATGTATCACAGAATCACAGAATCAAGTTGACCTTTGAGATCAACAATTCCAACCTATTACCTAACACCATCTTGTCAAAATAAACACTGGCACTTAGCGACACATTCAATCTTTTTTTTAAACACTTCCAGGCATCGTGACTCTACCACCTTTCTGGGCAGCCCATTCCAATGGCAAATCACTCATTGTGTGAAGATTTTTTTCCTAACATCAAGCCTGAACTTCTCATGGCGCAGCTTGAGACTCTGTTTCCTCATTCAGAGAGAAGAGACTGACTCTCACTCGGCTGCACCTCCTTTCAGGTAGTTGTAGAGAGCAATAAGTTTTCCCCCGAGACTCCTCTTCTCCAGGCTAAACAACCCCAGCTCCCTTCATAGAGTTTGTGTTGCAGACCACTCACCAATCTTGTTGCCCTTCGCTGGACATCTTCAACCATTTCAATATCTTTCTTAAATTGAGGGGCCCAGAACTGGACACAGCAATTGAGGTGCGGCCTAACCAGTGCCCAGTACAGGGGAAAATAGACTTCCCTAGTCCTGATGGCCACACTGTTCTTGATACAGACCGGGATGCCACTGGTCTTCTTGGCCACCTGGGCACATTGCTGGCTCATGGTCAGTTTCCTGTCAATCAGTACCACCAAGTCCCTTTCTCCCTGGCTGTTCTCCAACTCTTCTGTCCCCGGCCTGTAGCCCTTCAGGGAGTTGTTGTGGCCAAAGTGCAGGACTCGGCACTTAGACTTAAATCTCATGCTGGATGTATGACACTGGCAGTAGTGTCAAAATGTCTGCATCTCTGTCTGCAGGCAGCATGAAAACGTAGCTGATTTCACTCATTCACTCTGTTTCTCTTACAGTTATTCTAATTCCCTTGTCCCTTTTTATGACTATCTATCAACCCAAGTAAAATGAAGCTAACGGAATCAAATGTGATCCTATTTAATAATGGAAAATGCAATTAAAACTCAGAAAGGTATGAAAAAGTACTTTCCTTTTTCACTTTGCTTTGTCATTCAGTGTGTGAAGCATAAGATATCCCTTATCAGTGAGTATTGTCGACTGAATCACAGTAAAGCAGCATTTATATCAAAAGATACAACAATAAACATGCAGTACTTTTACCTCAGTGTCTCTGATTCAAAGCCTGCTGATGTGTTAGGCAAGAGTATATTAAATAAAGCCTATAAACTGACTAAAGGTTATGAGACAATTAAAGAAGAAAATTTCTTTACCTTCTTAATTTTTATTCCAAATCCAGGTTTTGGAACTTGGACAGCTGACAAAAAAAGAAATTAAATTGAAATTTAAATTAAAAATTACATTAAAAATTAAATAAAAAAATTAAATTTAACAACTCATAGTTGATAAAGAATTTACTACAGCCACTGTAACATCAGAAAATCACAGAATCATAGAATGGAAGGAAACTTAAAGATTATCTAGTTGTTGGCAGAGACAGCTTCCACAGTCCAGGTTGCCCAAAGCCCCAACCAACCTTGCCTCAAATACTGCAAGGGATGGGGTATCCAAAACTTTTCTGGGCAACATGTTTCCAGGGCTTCACCATCTACACAGTAAATAATTTCTTTGGAATACCTAGTCTAAACCTACAATCATTCAAGGTAAACCCATTCCCTATTTTCCTATTTATGTTCTTGTCAAAAGTCCCTCTCTAGGTTTCTAGTAGGGCTTCCTTCAGGTAGTGGGAGGCCACACTAAGTCACCCTGGAACCTTCTCTTCTCCAGGCTGAATAATGTCAATTCTCTCAGCCTCTCATCATTGGGAGAGGTGTTCCAATCCTCTAATCATCTCTGTGTTATTCCTCTTGATTCACTCCAACAGGACAATGTCCTTCCAGAGCTGAAAACCCCAGAGCTGGATGTTCCAGGTGAGTCTCGGGAGCAGAACAGAGGGTCAGAATCCCCTCCCTTGCCCTCCTGGCCACGCTGCTTTTGATGCAGCCCAGGATACNCTGAACTTCTCATGGCGCAGCTTGAGACTCTGTTTCCTCATTCAGAGAGAAGAGACTGACTCTCACTCGGCTGCACCTCCTTTCAGGTAGTTGTAGAGAGCAATAAGTTTTCCCCCGAGACTCCTCTTCTCCAGGCTAAACAACCCCAGCTCCCTTCATAGAGTTTGTGTTGCAGACCACTCACCAATCTTGTTGCCCTTCGCTGGACATCTTCAACCATTTCAATATCTTTCTTAAATTGAGGGGCCCAGAACTGGACACAGCAATTGAGGTGCGGCCTAACCAGTGCCCAGTACAGGGGAAAATAGACTTCCCTAGTCCTGATGGCCACACTGTTCTTGATACAGACCGGGATGCCACTGGTCTTCTTGGCCACCTGGGCACATTGCTGGCTCATGGTCAGTTTCCTGTCAATCAGTACCACCAAGTCCCTTTCTCCCTGGCTGTTCTCCAACTCTTCTGTCCCCGGCCTGTAGCCCTTCAGGGAGTTGTTGTGGCCAAAGTGCAGGACTCGGCACTTAGACTTAAATCTCATGCTGGATGTATGACACTGGCAGTAGTGTCAAAATGTCTGCATCTCTGTCTGCAGGCAGCATGAAAACGTAGCTGATTTCACTCATTCACTCTGTTTCTCTTACAGTTATTCTAATTCCCTTGTCCCTTTTTATGACTATCTATCAACCCAAGTAAAATGAAGCTAACGGAATCAAATGTGATCCTATTTAATAATGGAAAATGCAATTAAAACTCAGAAAGGTATGAAAAAGTACTTTCCTTTTTCACTTTGCTTTGTCATTCAGTGTGTGAAGCATAAGATATCCCTTATCAGTGAGTATTGTCGACTGAATCACAGTAAAGCAGCATTTATATCAAAAGATACAACAATAAACATGCAGTACTTTTACCTCAGTGTCTCTGATTCAAAGCCTGCTGATGTGTTAGGCAAGAGTATATTAAATAAAGCCTATAAACTGACTAAAGGTTATGAGACAATTAAAGAAGAAAATTTCTTTACCTTCTTAATTTTTATTCCAAATCCAGGTTTTGGAACTTGGACAGCTGACAAAAAAAGAAATTAAATTGAAATTTAAATTAAAAATTACATTAAAAATTAAATAAAAAAATTAAATTTAACAACTCATAGTTGATAAAGAATTTACTACAGCCACTGTAACATCAGAAAATCACAGAATCATAGAATGGAAGGAAACTTAAAGATTATCTAGTTGTTGGCAGAGACAGCTTCCACAGTCCAGGTTGCCCAAAGCCCCAACCAACCTTGCCTCAAATACTGCAAGGGATGGGGTATCCAAAACTTTTCTGGGCAACATGTTTCCAGGGCTTCACCATCTACACAGTAAATAATTTCTTTGGAATACCTAGTCTAAACCTACAATCATTCAAGGTAAACCCATTCACTATTTTCCTATTTATGTTCTTGTCAAAAGTCCCTCTCTAGGTTTCTAGTAGGGCTTCCTTCAGGTAGTGGGAGGCCACACTAAGTCACCCTGGAACCTTCTCTTCTCCAGGCTGAATAATGTCAATTCTCTCAGCCTCTCATCATTGGGAGAGGTGTTCCAATCCTCTAATCATCTCTGTGTTATTCCTCTTGATTCACTCCAACAGGACAATGTCCTTCCAGAGCTGAAAACCCCAGAGCTGGATGTTCCAGGTGAGTCTCGGGAGCAGAACAGAGGGTCAGAATCCCCTCCCTTGCCCTCCTGGCCACGCTGCTTTTGATGCAGCCCAGGATACAATTGGCTTTCTGGGATGCAGGCGCATATTGCTGGGTCATGTCCAGCCTCTCATACACCAGCACTCCCATGTTCTTCTCAGTAGAACTGGTCTCAGTCCATTCATCTCCTGGATTTATATGGGAACATGCCCCAACCCAGGTGCAACATTTTGCACCTGGTCGTGTTAAACCTTCTGAGATTCATGTTTGGCCCACTTCTCGAACTTGTTCAGTTGCCTCTGCATGGCATCCTGTCCTTCATATGTGCCAATGAATTTATAATAGATTTGGGAAGCTTTTAACTTTGTTCTATTATTGGTGAAACAATAAAAAAGACCAAATTTATAGTAAGCAACAAGAATCAAAACTTCCTAATGATATCTGTGTTTCAGAGAGACATGAGCATGCTAAATAGAGATGTTAACACCTACTAGCACTGTCCAAGACATGTGAAGGAGATCATCAGAGACTCTCCAACAACATTATGTGTTCCTGATCAAAACTTCGGCCTGTATAGCTGCATTCTAGCATGGAGGAGATATACCTGAGTTTAAACCTACATGGATTAGGGCACTAGAGGTTTTCCAGCTCATATTCTCACAAATGCTATAGTCTTACAGTTGCTGAAATATTTTATTTCTAAATTATTAAAATTATTTATTTTTAAACTCTAAAATTAACCAGGCTAAATCTGAGGCCCACAGTTTCCTCAAAGATTAAAGCATCAGGCTGCCTTCCTGGAATTCAAAAATGACATTTCTTTTTGCTCAAAGCTCTCAGAAACAAACACTTCTTTTGCAGCATGCCAAACACCTGGGAATGGACAGAACCCTGACGTGAATGGCAAAGCAATGCACTTTCATAGCTACTTAATAGATCATATATAACATGTTCTAGATTTCCCACACAATCACATGGAGGGTTATGTAACAGGGCGTTTTAAGTGGCATGGGACTATGCTAGTGCAAGAATCATTTCCTTAGCATTTCTGCTTCTAGAAGGACAGAATACAGATGTTGTAAAAAGACAGTGTCCTTTTGCAGTTTCTTCAATAATAAACTATAATGCATCTTGCACACAGCAGAAAGGCTAGCGTTTTAGAAGCACTGTTGTCTTGCATGCAATAGGCTACTATTTAAATATGTAGCATCATGGAAAAGTTTACTTCCCCAATCTTTAAAAACAGCGTAAGATGCAGCACACTGCTATCCAGGTAAAAGAACAACCAGGAGCAAATTGGAGAGGAGCAACTGCTGTTTTGCTGACAATGTATTGTTACAGAACACCGAAACAAGGGCTTGAAAGTATATCTGAAAAAACACACAGAAGCAAAACTGCTTTTTTGCAGTGTGCCTCTTTCATCATGTTTTTAAGTTGGAAGCTAAATGCTTGTCTAACAGAACTTAGGCCAAAATGCTCCTGAATGCTTGTGGAGGATGAAATGGCAGATGTGGAGAGGTCAGCAGATTGTGACAAAATCATCTTGCTTTGTCACCCTGGTTCCCAATGAATGGTGAGATTTGGATTCAAGTAGTCTGAATTTGGCTTTTACTATCTTGGTTTTCTTGCTGTTTCCATGGTCTTGGTTTACAGGTAAGGATGCCAACCCTTCTGTTCTTTCTCCTTTCTTGCTTACTTGTTTGAGCTGGTAACTCAGGGCGATTTTTCTGCATGGATTTGCAAACCTTCCTTCTCAGAACACCAGATTCACATGTGATCTGAGGAGACAAGCTTCTACAAGATAAAACATACCTTAAAAATATCTAAAAATATCTGACACAGTTTTGTGGTCTGTGCTAAAATCTGCACATTTGTATTTTGCAAAGGCCGTTCTGAAGGAGTCAATAACAAGATTCCTGCTCCTACAGTGGAAGTACTTAGGAGTGTATGACTCAGGTCATAGTTCCCATAAAGTTAGCTTCAAGGAGCAATGGATTTTTGTCTCAGAATTATGCAGGCAGTCAAGGACACAGTCCAGCATCCTGAACATCTTCCAGCTGCATTTACTTGCATCAGAGACATGTTAAGTCTTCGGACACTGTAATGTGTGTATTTGCCCACTTTAATTCCCTGGTCTGACGCAGAAAAGTGAAAAACCACAAGTGAGATAATTTAGGCTCTGTTGCTTCTAGATCTGCTTCCCATTGCATGAACTATATATTGCATCGGTATAAGGCAAACTGCATTGACTTTTTGTGCATACTTAAACTGAAATTGACATTCTATGGAAAGCTGTAGGTTTTTTTCTACTAGTATGGATTTCTGTCACATACCCATCCATCATGCTTAAATTCCCATGAGCACAGAATCATCCAGATATTCTGCTATTAATGGCTGTCAAATCTCAGCTTCCTTTGTTATCAGAGGAGAAAAGTAAATATGATATATAAGTGGGACATTTGTTGTAGGTGTTTTGCATATGGCCCAAGTTTTTCTCCAGAGACTTCACGCATCACTAAATCCTGGGGAATCCTCTGCAATATAGATACCAAGATTTTATTGATAGCAGCTTTCAGACATTCATCCATGCCCTTGCCTATCCCCTGGGAGTAGTGCCAAGAAATGAGAGTTGTTAGCTCTTACCACATAGTAGGCACCAATCCCCAAGTCGCAATGCAGTGAAACACAGGCTCTTGATGCTTTGCAAGTCAGGAATGTTTCACTGTGGCATGGCCATGGGGGGAATGCGGGATGCTATTGAATGGCACCTTGCATCCCTCTTTTTTTTTTTGAGAAGCAGAATCATTGGATAAGAATCTTTGCCCAAATATCCACCCAAGACATTTGATTTGTTGGCATAGCAAAAGTACAGAATACAATTCCTTATATCAACTATAGAGTTGTCAAGAACACAATGCTAGAAGAAGTTTCAGTGTGCTTTGGCAGAAGACAGAAAGAGTAAAGACAGAAAGAGTAAAGTTATACCAAAAGAACAGGGCAGAACAGAACAAAACAGAGCTCTCTCTCATATTTCCAAATCTCATATAAGCTGATCAATACCCAGAGCTAGCCACTCGAATGCCATGAAAGTCAGTCAATAGAATGCCATAGATTGGAGATGCAACTGAAAGGAAGGCTTCAATTATTAAAGAAAAACTGTATTGAATTTTCTTTATTCTTTCTTTAGGGGTAAGGATTTTCTGAAATACAAATGAGCCGTGAAGAGGGAAGGCTTTTCTTGGGCTCACCTTTCCAAAATATTTTTACAAATGATGTTTTTTTACAGAGTGGGAGAGGAGAGGTGAAGCCAAACTAAATTTCTATCACAGGAAAATGCAAGAAATATTAGACAAATCTGGATAAATCTGTCACTCTACAAACACACAAGTTTACCTTAAACAGAGGAAATTCATTAAACTCATGAAACCCGGGTGGTCCTAGCAGATAATTATTGATGGAAGGGAAAGGGAAAAAAAGGCAGAAGTCTGGCCTGATGTTTTGAAAGAAATGTCTTTTCTGCACCACTGGAAGCAGCTAGATTTATCTTGTGTATTCAGGTCAGGGACACAGAAGGAGGAACCATTCCTGTTCTCTCACTCCAACCTCCGTGATGTCAACTCTAGCATTTTTGTTTTGGTTTTAGTTGATTTTATAAAAGAACTAGTATTATTTCTGGATTTGAGACCCTCACTGCCCTTCCAAATGCCTTATGCAGTACTGAGATGAAGACTGAAAAGGACCTGTAGCTTTAATAGATAAGGCAAAATTATAGTGTGGTCTCAGGACCACTAAGCTGGAGTGAGCAGTGCTGATCTATAGCACAATGGAGGTAATGGGATAACTCCTGAAACTCTAGGCTGACTTGGACTAGGAATACAGAGTTGTCTGTGTAATTTCTGCAGGAAATTTGATCTGCCACAAAGACCTAATAAAAACATGAGTACTTTCTACAAAGCAGGCTAGCACCAGCTAGTTGAGTCACCGCACCTTGTCTTGGGTACTGCATGTTTCCTTGCATGACAACTCTTTGAGAAGAGCAATGTGGCTGTTTATTAGTCAGAGACACATAGCCTAAAAAGGAAGAGGGGAAGGGCCAGTGTAATTATGTTTAATGAAGTCAAGGAGCAATGAAATGGAACATAGAATATACTTGAAAGAACACAGTAAAGAGCAAATTTGTGCACTGACTTGTGCAAAGTCTCTAGTACTATCTGTGTCTTTAGAGCTGCTTGTAAAACACTGCCTTGTTTTACACCACACTTTCGCAGAAGCATTGAACTGATGATGCATGAATCCCTCTTTATTATGCTCTAAGTTCTGTGTACCTCCTCTGCTATTCTGTTCCTTTTGATAAGTATTACTTCGATGTGTTCTCCCCTTCTGTCAAATTTGATCCTTTATACTCTTTCTATAAGGAACTGCTTTGCTGGAACTGGCTATCACTTAGCTCCTCTCCGAGGGGGCTTTCAGTAAAATAAGTGATTCAAAGGATATCCCAGACTTCTAATTTCTTTCCCCAGATTTATTGGACATTACTGATCCAACAAAGCAAGACTTTAATAAATACTAATTTTCAAAAGCAGTATACACTGATGACATTACAGTACTGAGATTCTGGAAAATGGAAGCACAATAAATCTCTATGTTACCTCTATAATTTGCACTAATGCCTCTTCCTCTCTTAAAATGGGTAGAGAAAGACAATTATACCTAGAAAGTATATATTCCTCCTTTCCAGAACTTGACCAAAGGTGATTAAAACACCAGATGTAGCCTAAAGCCTGGAGTTCTCACCTGTGTTTCTTTCTAGCTTCCTTATTATTTACCACTTACCTGAAAGTATTTCAGCATAGCCCTTTTAATTTTGATTTGTATAATCATAATGTGAGTATGAATAACTCCCATATGTGTATGGTATCCCCAATGGGTATGATAACCAACTAGTTTGCTGTAGGACTGCCCAAGTGCTATGAAAAGCATTAGATTAGAAGAAATACCCAGGAGCAAAACTCATATTACAGAATGGTTATATATTATTGGATTTATGCAATTCGCTTGGTTTAGAAAGGCTTGAATGAAGTTCGAACAGATTATGAAAAGCTGCAGAAGTAAAAATACTTTTGTAATCATGGAACCTATTAAGATCATTGCTTGCTACAGCCTGTGAAACCACTTTAGATATATGAAACAACCAGTAGCTCCCAATAACAGTTACGGAGCTGTCGGTGTTGTTTACATTCAACGTAAGTATCACTAACTTTTTTCACACTATTCAGGGGTAGGTGCAACAAAGCCTTTTTTTGCCCCTTTCAGTCAGCAGGAGGAGAACTCCTCTAACCTTTCCAGCAGGTGAGAAGGGTTTGATTGGTGTGGAAAAATTTGGCCCGTGTTATTCTCTGGTGTTGTCTCCCCATCCCTGATTTCCTTATTCCCCTTTGCTTTATATACTAACAAATTCTTCATCATGGACTCTCCCTTTGCTGGTGTGGCTACATTCTACTTCTGCCTTCCACCTTCTACCAAAAACAGTTACTACTCATAGAAGTAATATGTGTTTCTGAGACTTGAATCTCCCCTCCCCAGATGTAAATACATCTGTTATTGTTTCGTCCTTATCTGGAATTTCTGTATCAAAAATGCTTTGACCCTCCGCCTTATTCAAGTTTTGGTTCTCTGAACAGATTGATTGGATGTAAAGGACTAAAATTCACACTGTCAATACTACTCAAGTTGCTCTTTCTCAGTCCTTGGACACAATCGTGGCTGAAGTCTTGCCCTGCAAAGCTGACATGCAGCATGTACACACAGCAAGCTGCCCTAGGCATGGAGCCTGCACAACTCCCCTTTCAGGCTCAACAAACTGCTGAAAAATCGAACATATACCTGTACCCCCTATAGTATAGATCTATTCCACTGAAGACTGTTGAAGACCTGTTTGTATGATTTTGAAAGCGAAGACAGCATTTACTAGGTATCTGGAGCAGCAACTGGTATAGTTACTGTTCTCACATCTTGGATTTGAATTGTGTTGGTTATGGAGTTTTGTGATTTTGTCAAAAAGCAGCAGCAAAATGCATGGTGGCATACATGTTTATTACTTAATCATTAACTTTTTCTCATCTAATGCCCTACATCACCCAGAAAGAGTCACAGTGTCCTAGAACAAAGAGATGTCACTAAAGTATCTGTATCTTTGGAGTCATTTCTGCTTTAAACCAAGGAGATCTTTAACAGAGAAAGTGGAGTACATACCAACCTGCACATTAACATACAGCAGCATGAAGAGACATGAAGAAGGAATTAATAGTAATTCACTGCATTAAAAAAATTGCCGTTCATCATCTTTTTCATGCTAGAGTTTCCATAGGTGTATACATTGGATAGTATAATTAATACTTTACTACAAGCCCCAGGAAAACAGGCTACCAAATCACCTTAGCCAATCAGAGGAAACATATGGTAAAGAAGCACTTCATTGCGCTTGAAAGAGCTTTAAACTCCACATGGTCAGAAACTCCTAGACAAAGCTTGCTGCATGGCATCAGAGTACAAGGTAGGATACATAGCCCCTTATTTTTGGTCCTCCAAAGGAATTGGACTATAAAATTGAATTAAAAGGCTGCTAGAGAGAAACAGCTCCTTCTGCCCTGGTAGTGGTTCATGTTTCCTCAAGATTCCCTCTACTTCAAGCTATTGGATGCATAGAGACACTTGGAAAATTGTTTCCAGAATGTGCCATGTTGCCCAGCATTGTATCTCACTAGCATCCCATATGAAAGATGGGACATCACTCCCCATAGTCTGGTGGGAAAGCCCCAGTAAGTGAAGAACCTCTCTGCCTCTGGCTGACACCTCCGTGCAATAGCAACTTTCTTCCTGAGTGAGTAATTTTCAGTTTCAGCATTCCCCTGGAGGGTTGGATTTTATGGACCCCTTCCTCATCTATATGCCAAGAAAAACAGGAATCATACCACTAGAAGCTGGTGCACCCACTCTTTCTCCTCAAATGAAAGGTAAGTGGAAAGGATTATGTTATTTCCTTGGATTCTCATCAGTGTGTGCCATCAACTACTATTGGTAAGCCTAAACAGAAGGTTAGTTATCCTCCAGAGTAATTTGTCATGTGGAAGCTGATATTGCAATGACAAACCTTCAGACACAGGGACTGTGTAGACTAGACAGAGATGTCCATGTCAAATGAACCATCAGTGCCTGTATCCTCCTGAGATCAGTGAACACCTGGTTCTTGACACAGGAAATGGCCCACAACTATGGCAAATAGACTTGAGGGAGAAAATTACCATCTGAATGTAGGCTTTAAAGTTAGTGATTATTAATTAGTTGTGGTCCTTTTCCAAGACAAGATACGAGGTTTCTCAGTTATCACACCTGCTTTTTCCATTATCAGACTGCAAGACTGCAATTCCTATTTACATAGTGTACAGAAGTCTTATTTGTAATATAACACAATGTATACTAAGCTTATAGTGACCTCTACACAAATAGTATGTTGTGAAGATCTTGAAGCCCTTGCTTGTGAATGAAAGATGACGGTGACTATCCAGAAGTTTCACATTCAAAAAGTTCACGCTGTCCTGTTTCATTGTTTCTTAGAAACATGTCCTTTCTAATATGAATCAACTGAATTTCTTCAGACCTTCCTATGTCAAGTGTTGTAGGGACATCCTGGTGGTAGAGCATGATCCAGACAAGTATCACATCACTGAACAAAATTATGTTTTTAGGGGAAAACTGAAAAAAAATGCATTCTGGCAGGAATTTTGAAGTAAATTTTAAAACAAATTCTTCAAGGTGGAAACCAGTGGATATTATTGAACAAGGGGGCAACATAAAGTTCTGTACCATGGTTTTGGATACATCAGGTTTCCAGTTCAGGCTCAATTTTATCTGGAGCAATATCCACTAACAGGATAGTTGTCTGAAGGTGAGAAAAATTTAAATAAAATTACCCTTTGGCATGCTGAATATAGCAGCATAAACACCTGAGGGTAAAGCCAGATTAAAAAAAAATACCAGGAATTAAGCTGACAGAGCCGAGTAGCAGCAGAAAAGAATTGGAGAATAAGATATGGGAAATAAACAACTGGCTCCTGCATTGACTGCTGTGCTTTCCATTGCTAGACTAGTAGATATGTAGATGACAATTTAGTCCAACCAAGTGTAGCCACAAAATTTGGTATGAACAAAATTGTG
This sequence comes from Calyptomena viridis, assembly GCA_013390005.1. Taxonomy (NCBI): domain Eukaryota; kingdom Metazoa; phylum Chordata; class Aves; order Passeriformes; family Eurylaimidae; genus Calyptomena; species Calyptomena viridis. The sequence goes on along the minus strand of WEIV01008708.1, from coordinate 16,351 downwards.
TCACAGTACTTTCTGAAGCTGTACAAAAAATCTATTCTCAGCATTAGATGTTAATGCCCTGAGTATTTTGGTGATGATAACTATATTATTTTATAAAAAAAGCAGTCAGTGTATGCATTTGAACAAGACTAATACTTGCTGAGCAGAATGAGAATAAATTAACAGACAGCAAAAGAAATGTTAAATTACACACTCCAACAGTGGAATGTATTTGGTCTAGCTACAAAATGTTTCTGTATGAAGAGAGCACTTTAGCTACCTAATCTTCCTTCAAACCACCTACTACTCTTTATACATTTTCAATAACAGTGAAAGTATGGAAAAAATTAGGCATAGTTTGTAGTGAAAAAAGAAAGGCAGTATCACTTTCTAGAGCAAATGATAACATTGGAAAAATAGATAAGCTTTCAAGCATACTGGGTCTTTTTTAACTCTTGCATTATTCCTTTCCCGAAATAAAGCCATGTGGTAACAGATTTTGTTTCAAGGCTGAGAGCAGAATTATGCTATGACATTTTGTTTGAAGTGGCACTCTTCGTAGACAAAAATCCAGACTTCTCAGGGACAGGGGTTTTGCAACTCAACCTCTATCTGTCCGGTCTTTTACTGGAAAAGACTTGCACAGCCGTCAAAGTTGTCAGTTGGTTTCTGTTAAATAAAGCAGTTTGAAAATATGTCAATGTTGCTTGTGTAGTCCCCAATTTATAACTCAAATGAGCACAACCTATTCCAGCTGAAGATCTCGGAAGATATATTCTGTCCTGACTCACATGATGATCACCTCCAGCAAAGATATTCCATTACTGCCACTGATATTCATTACACTTTCTCAAGACTGAACTGACACCATAAAGGGTAGAGATGCAGAGAAAACAACGAGATCACCTTACTATTTCCAGCTGTGTTAAGAATTTGGCCACTACCACTCCTGATAGAAACTAACACTGCTGTTTCAGTGCGTCAAAGAGTTGGAATGGTCTGGCAAACTATCTTTGACGCAGAAGCATTCCAGACCCTTGTTGAGCCAAGAGAAAAGATCAAATACAACGGGCCTACATTCATGAAAATTACTTGCTGTTTACTTCTGTTGCTAGATCAAAGTTCTCTGTGAAACAGCTTCTACCCCTGTAGTTCTAGTACTTGTGTGGATTGCTTTGGATGGGGTACTCATAGGCTGCAACAACAGGTTTTGTGCTTCCAAACTACCTTGTGGGGTTGAAGTGGTGTCTGCTGAAATGGCAATGCCACACGATGGACAGGCACTGTACATTCATAATGAAAGGAAAAGTTGCAATACTGTTATTAAAATGCGTAAAAAGCATAATCGCTTTCTGATAATACCATGACACCAATATTGTCCCAGAGTGGAAAATGGTAAATAAGGAAAGTAATCTGCCCAATACTGATGAGATGATGTTAATACCACAACTTGCATTTCTCAAAGTGCCCAGATAACACTGTCTGTTCCTTCCATAATCTTTACAATCAAATCTAGTGCTGCAGCACGCTTCTCGAAGTACCCGGAAAATTGTTACTACATATAGAATAAGCAATGCAGAGTCGTTGACTGCCTCAGCACATCTGTGTGAAAGAATCATCCCTCCAGCATGATGATGGGTGAAAGAAAAACTTAGATGCTCTGACAGCCACTCTTCTGTAAAGAAACCTGTACTTAATACCTTGATGCTTACCTACTAATGGTAGCTAAATGCTTTCCGAAGTCAATTCTTGATCTCTTGACAGAGTAGACATTCTTTTCTCCACATCACACCTCCATGCCGGGCCTACCCATCTTTCCTATGTCATTTATTAACAATGTTAAAGAAGATTGCTTCCGCAGTGTATTTTGACAATAGACTGCATAAGTTTTCTATTGAAAAGTAGCATTATTCATCTATACCCTGGCAATAAGATGTTATATGACCTGGTGGCATTCCTTAGAAGTCTCATTCAGACAGAATTTTTCATATGAGATCATGAGTATGTTTGCTTCTTGTGTGAGAAACCCTGCAATGCACAGAATCACAGAACCAAAAAATGGTTTCTGTTGGAAGGAACCTTAAAAATCATCTAGTTTCAATTCCAGTGCCATGAATAGGGACATCTTCCACTAGAAGGGGTTGCTCAAATCCCCTGGCCTTGAACACTGCCAGGCATGTAGCTTCCACAGTTTCTCTGGGCAACCTATTCTTGCTTTGCCTCCCCCACAGTAAAGAATCTTTTCCTAATATCTAATCAAAACTTACACTTCTAAAGTTTAAATCCATTCCCCCCTGTCCTATCATCCCATGGCCTTGTAGAAGTCTTTTTCCAGTTTTCCTGTAGGCCTTCTTTAGGTACTGGAAGACTGCTTTAAGATGTCCCTGGAGCCTTTTGTTCACCAGGCTGAACAGCCCCAACTCTCTCAGCCTTTCTTCACAGAAAGGGTGCTCCAGCCCTCGGATCTTCTTTGTCACTTTCTCCGGACTTGTTCTAAGAGGTCAATATTCTTTCTGTGCTGCGGACCCCAGAGCTGGATGAAGTGTTCCAGATGGGGTCTCACCAGAACAGACTAGAGGGGAGAATACTCTCCCTTGCCCTGCTGTTCATTGTACTTTTGATGCAGCCCAGTGTCACGGTCTGGTCCGCTGCCAACTTTCCTCCCCGGGCTAGCTCGCTGCAACAGCGGCCGCCGTTGACAGGGGGAGACACAGCCCTGTTTGCTATCCCCAAAGGGATTAGTCAGGGTTGCGCTTTAGGACAGGCATAAGTCCATCTACGCCCACCCTACGATGAACCACAGACCTGGGCAATGCGACCCCAATGGACAAAGGAGCCGGGGAGTCTTTCCTGGGGTGCTGCAATCCGACTTTATTCCAGGGTCTGAGGCAATCACTCCCCAGGGCCCTTACCACAGTCAGGAGAAATGGGTATATGTGACAATGTCTCTCGCCCTATGCCAGCCAGAGGGAAGTAGGCCCAGAAAAGCAGTTCGGGGCTCGGTGCAACAGCTTATAACAGTGGGAGGGAATAGGGGAGGAGATTAGGATAAACCAATAGGGAAGAGGGATAAGAGGGTTGTGGGAAGGATTGACAAGGTATACTGACCACTTGGGACAAGGGGAGGAGTTGGGGAGGTCATGTGCACCAGTCACCTGCCGAGCATTAGGAGACTCCCCAGGAGAGGCCTAACGATAGACAGGGAAGGTGCTGGAAGGAGTGGGATAGTTTGGGTGATGGACAGGGAAGGGTTGGGAAGAAGGGGAGGAGTTGGGGAAGAATTGGAGGGATTACATAATAGGGGAGTATACATACACCAGAATGAACCAAATATGGGGTGGGGGTAACAGAACATACCATTATCTGATAATAGTGGAATAAACATAAAGAACACACCATCACAGTCCAGGATACAATTGGGTTTATGGGCTGCAAGTGCACATTGTTTGGTCATGTCCAGCCTCTCATCCACCAGCACCACAAAGTCCTTCTCGGCAGGGCTGCTCTCAATCTATTCATCCTTGAGCCTATATTATGAAAATATGAAGACAGACATGACCTTCTTTTTCAAAAGAAGTAAGTGTCCTGGTCAAGTTGACAGAAGTTTGTGGTAAAATAGGAGTTGTAAACATCTGAGTCATGGTACTTCAGAACTTGGATGTAATTTTATTTGTTTACCTTCTAAGATCTGCTATGTAAAACACACAACTATTAGGGGTTTTGTTTTGTTTTGTTTGTTTGTTTTTTTGAAAACCATTATCTACAAAGCTCTGTCAAGACACAAGATGTTATTTTGGATGGTAGTCTGTTTTCAGTAGGGTCTACCAGCTGGTACAGCAGCAACTAAAAGTAGCTACCTATTTTGATAAGCATTACTTGAAAGAAAACCTAGCACATCCACAAAGGAATATTTTATTTTCTTAATCTATGTGCTATTTTAATTTATGTGTTATTGTAAACACATAAGAAAATAGAATGCAAAAGAGTACTTTTACTCTTTAGAGTATTTTATAAACATGCATCCATAAAAATTGATGTTATTTGAAAATAGAGAAGTAACTACTTGCAGAACCATGTCTGTTTCTATCATCCATATTATCTCAATCTTCCTAGAAAAAACAAAAGCTATCCTAAATTGTTCACTTCTTTCATACCTTACCTTTATTCCATGAATATAGTGTGATTATTATTCATCTAAATGTTAATGCTCTCATCTGGTTCTGACTCATTTCAAGTCTCCCTTGCTTGAAAAACAAAACCTTTTCTCCAGACTTTTTCAAATACCTCTGCTTGAAATGTCATTTAATGCTGCACAACATCTTGAAAACCGTATTGGAGATGTGATACAGCAGATTTTGCAGGCTTGTCACATTAAAAGAGTCTGAGTGAGAAGGAAAGCTTGCCAATAGAACAAAGAGAAAATATTTATTTGACAGAGGAAGATAAATGGAGGATTTGTTTAAGAAATGTTTTGTCTGAAAGTTTCTCAATGCAGCTAGAAAATTTTATACACATGTATTCTTGTTCAGGACAAAACCAGAGCAAAACACTTTGGCATATCTTTAACTTTGCACCATCCTTGATCAATGTTATCACTGCATTCATTTGGGCAATTCTTCTGTTATTCATTGCATTTTCCTTCTGAATAAGTAAGTTTAAAATACCCGGGACTTCTTCAACAGTGTGATCTGTTCTTTTAAATATGTGGCATTAGAGTCAGTCAGCGTGTATTTTTTGTTTATTTTGCTTTTTGTGGCAGTTAGGAGTTTCCTTCTTACATGTTAGTTGTTTCATGCTGCCTGTCTGACCCTGCTGAGCTCCCAATGAAGTGAATGGGAATGCTACTAGAAATTTGCTTTCCTTGGGGAATACACCATGACAGCTCTACAGAACATATTCTTCTCCTAATGGAAGCTGGAGTTGAAAATGATACAAAAACTGCAGTCGAAGGAAGTGTTGCAAAGAAATTAAGAGTAAATCTGGCACCCCATTTTATACAAGTACCATCTGTTAAAACTGGGACATCCTCAAAAGAGCATTATTGGCAAACTCTCTGCATCTCACTGTGGCTGTAATTAGCTACTTGCAATTTAACTAAGCAAGCGGGAACATTAAGAAGAGCTACCTCTGAAGAACAATTTCCTTTTGGTTTGCCTTATTAAAAAGTTTAAATATGAAGTTTGATTCGTCTGACTTTTTTTCCCCTTCTTATACCCTTGTATGTTGTAGCTTGGCTTAATAAATTGGGTGAAGCTCTATGTCCCTGTGCGTTGCTATTAGTATTACATTGTCGAAATAAAGAGACCGCAGCAAGGCTTGGCAGGCAAGGAATAATTCTGTTCTCTTGACCTATAGACATTATCCAAAAGATCATCAGGTAATTCAGCCATAAGCAAGAGAGGTGTTCTGACATGAGGATCTACTAGGGACTAACGTGAGTAGATGTGACACAAATGTGGCAAAGACAGAAACAGAAGTTTCATCAGGGAAAATGCAAATTTAACCTTCGAATTTAAAGTCATACTTTATTGCACAAATTCTTTTCTGCCAAATGAATTGCAGATTATTACACAGTTTGTTGACAGGGAATTGTTGTCCTCTACGCACTTTTCTGTCAAAGAAGTTGTGAAATGTTTGGATAGTTCTTAAGATCCTGACCAGCCTCACTTCTGAGGCTTTGCACACATTGACCCATGATGGTAAGTCACAGTAGGGAAGATATTATCTCCTATAGTAGTATCTCGTCTGCAAATTTTTTTATTTGTGGCTGCCACCTTATTATTCAAGAGATGATGATGCATAGCTGGAAGCAGAGGATACAGACCTCAAAGCTTATAGTTGCTGTTCCCAGTAGCCTAGAACACTGAGGGTACATTTGCAAGCTAACAGATATGAGAGTCCACCTGATCAGGGAACAATACCCATACAAACAAAACAAGCTAGGGGAAACACAATGTGTGTGCCTAGGGTTACCATATACAGTGATAATGCAGTGATAAGACTTTGAGGTTATGAAAGGAATTCTGCTGCTGTCATGGCACAAACTATCCCTGTTGTACAGATTAGTTGAGTTTGTCAATGTCTTTCGGTGGCATCAGCTTTGAATGGAACCCAGACCCCAAAGTTAGGTCAATATACCTATGGGGGACTCAGTTCCAGGAGCCAATCTGTGGGAAATCAAGTCTACGTTTTAAAAGAAATTAAGATACCCCTTAATTCATGAGCTCTGTAGACACATGATCACTACATTTGCCAGAGGAGAGCACATCAAGGCACTGATGTGCACTATTTATTAGCACCTCTTGCAGCAGTAGGTGATTATTAAGTGAGCTTGGCTGAAGTACAAAGCCATGCTTTTCAGTTCTAGGTAAAACACATAACCCCATAGAAACTGAAATTGACTAACTGGTCTTGTCTTCCTGACCAGGACATCAATATTTACCATGGCAGTTAGACATTCTGTTCTCACTTCTATGGTGAAAAGTCAGTACCTACTGATATACATGACTAAATAACACTCTTGCTCAAGACAGCGGTATGTTTTCTTACCTTCTAGGAAACTGGTGACTGTCCTGAAGGTTTCTGTTTACTTTTGCACCAGCAGTCTTCAGCTGTCTTTTTTGTTTTAATATATGAAAAGTGGATACATTTCACTGGAAATAAATCTGAAATTTTGACCATTAACTGAACTCAAAATGGCTAACCTGGAAGGTGCAACAATACCTTCTTCAGCATCAGTGGTATGGAAAGGGAAAAAAAGGTATATTAGCAAAGATAATCCTCACAGTTCCATTCAGGCTGCAGAAATACGTACACAAAACTCAAGCAGGTGGCTCATATACCTTAAATAAGGAGGCAACTTAGACTGTGATATATGTAGGTGTACAATTCACAGGCAAAGCACCACTTGTACCAAAGAGAAATAAAATCAGTATACTGTTGCCCATATTTCCAAAAGCTTCCTGGAATAAAACTCTTTCGGAGAAGCTTGAGATTAGTGTCACCTTAGCAGATCTATGTTAACTATACTAGTATTAATAGGAGTTCTCTTTTGATAATCCAGGATATTTTGAGTCATGAAAAAGCAGGGTACCAACTTTCCACAATGTATGGTAATTTTCTAATATGCACCTAGCAGGAGTAACAAACTGGGTGATCTGGAAGAATTTGTCAGGTCGCAGACCACGATACCATTGGTATACCATAGGAGACTTGGCAGGATGACTCCATGTTTGGAGCGCTGCGATGGAGGGTACAAGCTGATGAGAAGGGATAGGCATGGTAGACAAGGTGGTGGTGTTGTGCTATGTGTATGGCAGAAGTTTGAATCTTTAAGGTTTATAGGCGATAATGAAGTCCAAAGCCTTTTGGTGAGGATTAGAATAAGGGGGAAAAAAGCAAATGTTCAACCAGGATGTAAGTACTACTAAGTTATTCTATAGGAAACTAGGACAAATTTTCTGGTTGGTAGCCCTAGTTCTTATGGGAGATAACTTCCCAGGTATTAACAGGGAATATGCATGCTGCTGTAACATGAAAACTCTTGAAGTTTATAGGAGATAAATTCTTGTCATAAGTTGTCAGTGAGCCAAAAAGAAAATAGTTGCCCTTATAGAGTTGCTGTTTGTGAATAGAGAAAGATTCATTGGCATTGGGGTGGCAGGTGGCTATGTTGGCCACAGTGATCATGACATGCCCAAGTTTAGCATTTTCAGTGTAATCAGAAAAAAAACCAACAGCAGAGATGTTGCCCTGGACTTCAGGAGAGGAAATTTAAAGCTGTTTAGGGAGTCTTTAGCAGAGTACCTTGGAAATGTGCTTTTGAGAGCTTGGGAGTGCTGGTCAGATTTTAAGAACCACCCGGTAGAAGTGCAGGAGTAAGCAAACCCACTCTGCCTTAAATCAAGCAAGAGGTGCAGAAGAGAGCTTGGTTAAATATCGAACTCCTCATGGGACACAAGAAGAAACAGAAATTATATGACCTCTAGAAAAAAGGTCTGGCTTCAAAGGAAGATTACAGAGTTCTGTTTTGTATATACTAGGAGAAGATAGGAAAAGCTGGAATTATTGTGGAAAATTCCATGTGTTCTATCAGATAACAAAGGCTTTTTTAAATATGTTAAAAGATAGATTAAAAAAACCTGGGCTCGTATTTGTTGAAGATGGTCATCTGAATAGTAGAGATTAAGAAAAAAGCAGAGGCATTCAATGCTTTTTTGCCTCAGGTGTTAAAAATGCTAACAGATTGTGGGATATCCGGTCCCCTGACTAGGGCTCCATATGTGAGAATTGTGCCTTTCCATTAGAGAACACCAAAATTGTAAGGGACTAGTTGCATAAACAGAAGGTACACAAGTCCATGGGGCCTGATGGAACTCATCTCAGCGTACTGGTAGAGCTAGTAGATGTTATGGCAGGACCCCTCTCAATCAACGAACAAGGTCTTGGGAGGTTCCCACTAACTGGAAGTTAATCAATGTTTTTCCAGTTTACAAAAATGCTGTAAGGAAAGACTCAGGGAACCACACACAAGTGAAACTTTAGCAGTGCAAAAATTATGAAGAAGATTATACTGGATACTATTAAAAGGCATTAAACAATAATGCAATCATAAGTCACAGTCAGCATGGGTCACAAAGGGAAAACCCTGTATAACTAATTTGAGTCTTTCTATGATAAGGTCGCCACCTGGTAATGAACAGAATGCGGAGGGTGTCATTTTTCTGGATTTTAGTAAGGCTTTTCACTAAAATCTGACTGCTCAAATTACCGAGGCATTACCTTGCTCTCTACTGCTGGTAAAATCCTAGCATGAATTCTCTTGAACAGACTAGTACCAGCTATCTCAGAAGAACTTTTACCTGAAACTCAATGTGGGTTTAGAGCCAACAGGAGTACAACAGATACGGTATTTGTTCTGAGACAACTGCAGGAGAAGTGTAGGGAGCAAAATAAAGGACTTTATGTAACGTTTGTTGATCTCACCAAAGCTTTTGATACCGTGAGAAGAAAAGATTTGTGGCAGATCTTAGAATGATTAGGATGTCCTCCTAAATTCCTCAAAATTATTATCCTGTTGCATGAGGATCAGCATGGCCAAGACAGATATGGCGACGCACTCTCTGAGCCCTTCCCAATAACCAGTAGTGTGAAACAAGGTTGCATTCTTGCACCAACTCTATTCACATTCTTCAGCATGATGCTTCAAAGGGCCATGGTTGATCTCGATGAAGATAATGGTATTTACATCTGATACCGTACTGATGGTANCCCTATTCCATATTTGTATCCCAGCTCCCCCCTTCTTCTGGTCCTTTCCCTATTAATCCAAAGTTACTTGGTCCTGGATAGGGTTGAGTAGACGGCCTCTGGCTTCTGCCCTAGTCTGTTACCTCCAGATCCCACCTTCCCTTGTCCCTACTTGGTCCTTTACCTTTCCCCTCCCCTCAATTACACCCCTTAGAAAAGGTTGAGCCCGAGGGTCCTGGGTGCTCTCTGCAGTAGGCTCCCATTGGGACCAAACCCCCAGTAAACTGAACTCCGTTCTACCTACTCAGAGAGACATTTTCTGCTTCCTTTAGCAAGCAGTGGCTACAGGTCCTTCATCCTGGAGTGCTGTTTAGGCAAAGGGCGAACTGACCACACTCAAGAAGCCTCTTGCAAGGTGTGTGGCAGGGCGTACCACCTAACTAGTGGCTCCAGAGTCGCAGGAGTGCCCAAGCTCTAAAGTGAAGAGCTGTTTGGTGCTCTGGTGCTCAGACATCTGCCCCGAGGCCCTCAAAGGTGGCTGTGAGCTAGCCTGGGCTCAAGCAGGGTCTGAGGAGAAGCCATCAGAGAAGGCACCGTAGCAATCTGCTGCTATCATCTGCGACTTCTCGAACATTTCCATCAGCACTGCCTCCGTACAATCCTAAACATCCACTGGACTGATTATGTGACTAACGTTACCGTCCTCAAACGGGTAGAGGTCACCAGTATCGAGGTCATGCTTTTGAGAATGCAACTGTGCTGGGCAGGGCAGGTTTCCAGGATGCAGGATCACCACCTCCCTAAGATTGTGCTTCATGGTAAACTCACCACCGGCTGCTGCAATAGAGCAGCCCCAAAGAGAAGATACAAGGGCTCCTTGAAACAGCACCTCTGTCTTGGCCATATTGACCACCTCAAATCAGGACTCATGGAGACATGCCATCTATAACGCTGCTGCCTCCTTTGAAACCTCTTGTAGAATTAGCCTTGAGAAGAAAAAACATCGCAGAAAGAACAGCAACTCACCAATACCACCTAAGAAGACTTTTAGCTGTGCCTCTTGTTCCCGGATTTGTCTATCCCGCATTGGCCTTTTTAGCCATGAGTGCACTTGTAGCAAGTGAGAGTAGAGCCCTTCCCATATATTCATTTGCAAAGGTTAGCCATGAAGAATATTAGTGAGGCTTTTCATATTGTCCCTTACAATATCCTTCCGGAGAAGTTGTCCAGCTGTGAGATGGGTGGGGTCATGATGAGCTGGGTGAAGAAGTGGATGAAAGGGACTATCTGACTGGCAACTGATAACCATCAGTTCTCCTCAGAGGTCAATTCTAGGGCCAGCTCTGTTCAATACACATATCAAAAATTTGGACGCAGGAAATGAACACACCAGTAGCAAGTTTGCTGATCATACCAAACTGAGAGGTGCCAATGACTTTCTTGAGGGTCAAGAGATTTTACAGGGGGATCTACAAAGACTGGAGCCCTGTACAGAGATTAATGTGATGACTTTTAGCAAGTCCAAATGCTGGCTTGTGCAACTGGATTAGAGGAACGCCGAGTCAAAGTACAAACTGGGAGAGGAGTGGCTGGAGAAGCACCATACAGAAAGTGATGCCCTGACATCCAAGAGGGCTAACAACCAAAAGAGGTGACCATCTGTCTGTATTCAACACTTGTGCCATCTCACCTTCAGTACTGTATGGAATTCTGGGCCCCACATTTTAAGAAGGATATGATGGTCCTTGAAAAACACCAAGAGTGATTTGGCCTTTGCCATAGCCTTTGCCACAGCCTTTGCCACCAAGACTCTTTCTCCGATTACAAGTGGGCCCACGTTTTTCCTGGTCTTCCTTTCACTGCTGTTGTGCACATGGAATACTTTCTAGTTGACTTTCACCTCCTTTTCCAGATTCAATTCTAGATTGCTTTGGCTTTCCTAACCCCATTGCTATACAATTGCATTGTATTCCTGTATTTCTCCTTGGCTTGTCACCTGCACCTTTTTCCATTATTTGAACACATCCTTACCATGTCTGAATAGCCCAGAACTCCTTATTGGAGAAAATCTAGACAGGAAATTGAGAGTTTATTTGCAACCAGAGGAATGTCTCTTTGAACCATGACAATTTCAATAGAAGCTGGGAGCCTGTAGTTCTGCACAGAAGGAACTGCTACAATTTTCAAGGACTAGCAATTTTGTGTAGTAGTTTGCTGACCAAATGCAGCTGCTTCTTTCATTGTTCCTGCACAAAAAATAAGTTTCAGCAGAAGGAAAACAAGCTCTGTGCTAACTGTTCTGCACACCCCAGATTAATTGCTAGGTTCAGTTGAACTGCAATTCTATGAACTGCTGTTGGATTACTTGTGCAACTTGTGTACAAGTCATGTGCCTCACCACTTTCTAGAGACTTTCTGTACAAATGAGCATCTCTACCAGTATTGCTTTACTTGTTTGTATGGTCTGTGTAAACCCAGTGTAGCCCAAACATCTGTGATGTAAGCAGTTGCCTTCTGGTGACAGAGAGTACGAAATCGGAATTGGGATGCATATGACAGTCCAGCTATTTCCTAAACAAGCATAGATATGGAAGTTTATTTCCTGTTATTCTTTTTACAAAAAAAAACACTACACAACTTCTTCTACACTGGTCTTCTACATTCGTTGATATAAATCGCACTCTAACCTTCATTGCCTGTATTTCATCCCTAGAAACTACTAAGCTAGAAGAGAGGAAACTCATTTTCCACAGTACAGAATTGAAAGAGAGTTGCTTCAAGTTGCAGCAATATAGTTCTCTGACCATAACAGATAATGCCATATGCATAAGGTTTTTAAAACGAAATAGTAGAACTGTGTGGAAAGATTTGAAACTACTAAGATATGAATAGTATTCAGCAATCTTATCTTGCTGTTACACTTGAGAAACACATATCACTTCATTTAACAAAATGTTTACTTCTTACTGCTACTCTGGGATAGTGCAGCAAGAAATAGAATAAACCAAAGACTTCTAAAGCTTGGAAATGTAATTTGGGTTTAGAAAAAGAAGGAAGAAACAGCAATTTTCTAAATGTTCCAAGTTGAAGAATTTGTGTGAGCCCACCAAATTTGCATTTAGGCACAACTTACAAATTTTTTTTTTAATTCCCTCCCTGTATTCTCAATCCTCTTGAGGATTGACATCCAAACATGCCCTTAGCATAAGTCAGCGCTGGTGTGCTGCTATAACCTCAGAGTGAATACTTTTTTAAGATATCATATCTCAGCAGGAAAGTTCTACCATTCCCTTGAGATTTCCATACTGGAGCTACAGTTCCATGTAGTGAGGACAGAGAAGACAACGGGAGGATAGAAATAGAATGAGCCTAAACAAACAAAAAAATATTTCATGTAACAGACTTTCCTTCTCTTTTTAAATATTCCACCTTTTCAACAAGTAAATCCAAGCCACTGGATCGCTTCTCATTAGGAAGAAAATAATTAAGGGTCCAATTCTGAATCTTAGCTCCTGGTCAGCTTCCTCTATCTCTGTTTCACTCAAGTTTCTCCATTACACAATGATTAATCTTTTTTTCAGTTAAGGGCAGAACCTAATTCTATTTGCAGCTTTGTACACTGACTTGGATACCTTCACTTGACACCTTCTGTCTATTTGCTGACAGAACGACAAGCCTTTATCCAAGTAAGAGAATGGAATGCAAGCAAAATTTCTCCAATTAATATAAAAGCATGTGAGAACTTTCACTCTGGTATCATTAAAAAGGAATTTACATATGTTATAGTTGCCATTTAAAGAATCTTAAATGGAAATTGGTGTCATTTTTCTTTCTGCTATTCTTGTGTTTGTCGCCTTAGGGCTGTATGCATGTATGTGGGCATTTGTATTTCCAATATAAAGAATTAAAAAATACAAACAACAGGGCTTAAGGTTATTTATATTTGGAGTAAAAAGGTATGTGATGCAGTTTCTACTTATGTAACTCAGCAGCTGGCAGGAATCAGTTCTCTTGAAAGCAATTTCATTTTTCATGCAAGTTTCCTTAGAGGAATCAGAACTGTACCAAATAACCACAGCATATGGTAATGTAGTCAAGATCTGACAATGTTTGATAATAAAGCACATAAGGACTACACTGTTTGACCCAGGATCTCATTAATCTGAATGGAAATTATGTATTCAAATAGCTTTGAATATCTGGACACCAGCATTAATCACACTACGTTGAAAATGTTCAGTCTTAGAGAGATTGCTGCATTTCTGTGAATCGGGATCTCCAGAGCCTTATATGACCCATTATATCAATTTCACACTTAACTACAGTTCTTTTAATGAACTCAATATTCTATTCAATACTTGTACATTAAAAAATATACATGTGAAGCATGGGACTGGTTAGTCATCATTTTCACAGTCCCTGAAAGTGACAGTGTGGCTTGGCTGTATGGTATTGGTAGGAGATCTAATTACAGTACTTTTCTGGCAGTAGCTCAGCACCATCAGCCCATCTCTTAAGCATCTCAGCAAGCCCTATTAAATGCATAGCCATCAACCCTTTGGATGAGGCAAATACGGTAACACGGACTCTCCCGATTCTTCTCCATGAGATGGGACAACCATTTCTGAAAGTGAGAAAGTACTGAACTCTCTCAAAAAGACCATAGTGTCAGTTTGAGCTCCCTTCCTTGGGGGTATCTGAATTTACCATTCCTTCCCACCTGGAAAAGAAGCTGATGGTATGTGATTATCATTCGATCACAGATGCCTGAAAATGGATGGTTAAGCAAATACACGATGAAGAGATGAAGCCAGGACTTCTCTCTAACAGTTTCCTCATTTTGCCAGCTTTTCTGGAAGCTGGCAGAAGGACTGGACCAACTGTATTGTGGAATGCAGACTTCAAAAAACTTCAAATGCTTGCAAGCAGTTAAAAAAATTTATTGCCCTCACAGGGAACAAGAAAGAATTCTCACCTATACCTGTCCTCCTCCTCCTGAATTAATCAACCGAATTTAAATGCACCTAAACTATATACATATGTATGACTACCTTATGAATATACATAATATTTCAAGGAATAAGCATTGCATATTAAAATCAATTCCAAGAACTTGTAATCATAGGTCTCCTTCCCATCCCTGCTCTGACTCCACTCCTTTTGGGGGTCCCAGTAGTCATAGGAGAGGAAGATCGTAGTCTTCCTCAGAGGTCTTAACAGGACTCCTGATTGAGAGGNTTCAAAAATACTTTCCACTCTTGATCTTTCACCTTAATTGATGTCTTTTACATTCCTCGTAACCACCATTAGTGTGTATACACATACACATAATAGATGTATTATATATTTTTTATATAGACCTATGACTGTTTCCATAAAAAGCTCCTTTAGCCACGCCAGGTTTGGTAGCCAAAATGTAAGTTTATCCCAGAGCTCTTGAAAACCCCAAGAAGTGCTATTCTAATGTAGAATCCTTGTCTGGTTCCAGGTGCTTTGCAATTCTGCATTAACCCTTTGATCTTGATCTATATATGTGTAACAATTAGTACCCCCTATTGCGCACACCCCCCCACCACTCGGTGTGGTCAGTGACAGGTCTAAGACCAATCTGTGTTGCATTACTACTTTAGAAAGATCAGAAATTCTTGCAATGCCTGTATAGCATCAGCTGTTTTATTCAATATCTGAGAAACATTCTGAGCCAATGGTATGTGTGCATTTTGATCCTATGCTGTGGTTATTGCTGACTTGTAACAGACCNAACCACAGTCTTGTTTGATTCTCTGAGGTTTCAAAGAGTCTCATATGTCTCATGCTATATCTCTCCCTGTCTGGTTGTGCTTTTGTTTTTCTTCTGTTCTTATTCCTACTTTATCTATAACTACTACACCAAATGGAGAGAAAGGAAACAGTACAGCATACAGCTCTAACCTAGCTTTACAGATTTTTTAAGACTTATGTTAAAACTTACACTAAAAATACTAAACTCCTATTTCTGAATTTCTAAATCAATTCCCCCCTTTCTTTTCTCCTTAGCAAATTTGTTTGCATTACACCAAACTTGTCCAAGAGTTCTTCAAAAATACTTTCCACTCTTGATCTTTCACCTTAATTGATGTCTTTTACATTCCTCGTAACCACCATTAGTGTGTATACACATACACATAATAGATGTATTATATATTTTTTATATAGACCTATGANGTGTGCGAAGTCAGCAGCACCTGGAACGGGCCTGCCCACCTGGTCTTTAAAGGCGAATCTGAAAGAAGTCTAATGCATATATAATTCCTCATAATCCCCTGGTACAATACTATGTACAGACCCGTCAAGTCCTTGGGCCCTGGTTCCAAAAACCTATGTTTCAATTTTTAGTTTCTCAATCTGTTTTTCCAAGGACATTACATAATCTGCTAATACTTCATTCCCAACTTCTGCAAATGTCCCTGTTCATACCATATAAGGTCTCCCATGCAGAACCTCAAAGAGACTTAACCTTCTTTGACTCTTGTTTGGTCAGGATTCTTAAAAGAGCCAGATACTGGCCTATTTTTTTCAATTTGCTGTTTAATGAGGTGGTTCATCTTTTCTACCTGGCCACTGGCCTGTAGCCTGTACACTGTGTGCAGCTGCCAGTCTTTGTGCACCTGTCAAGCCACCTTTGCCATAAAGTAAAGTCCTCTATCTGAGGACACAACAGCAGGCACTTCAAATTTCATGATTATTTCATCTAGCAAGATTTTTTTATCTCCCCTGCTTTTTTTCTTCTACAAGGAATTGCCTCTGGCCAGCCTGTGAAGGTGTCACTTAGGACCAACAGGTACTGATAACCTGCTCTTCTTGGCAATTTTGAAAATTCAGTTTGCCAATACTGTCCTGAGTAATTTCCTTTCCCTATTTCCCTGTGGGTCTTTCAGTGTTCTGTCACAATCAATGCCCATAATAGAGTGAACGGAACTATGAGCTTACCTTGTGGAGTCTTGGCCCATTTAACTGTTTCCACTTTCCCTCCTAAATCTGCTATAAATTTCTGATCCTCTTTTGAATATTTTGGCACCTTATTCTGATTAATTTGTAATTTACTGTCCAAGAAAAAAGGGCTGAATCTCAGTGGTGCCTTTTT
>WEIV01008707.1:0-19145 GCA_013390005.1 Calyptomena viridis | reverse complement strand
GTTTTGCTGCAGCACAAAGCAGAGTTGTTACCACCAGAAGTGCTTTGCAGGACTTATTTCTTGACGTGTAATACATAACCAAGATACAGATTTATTCCCATTAAGGAGGGCACCACCACCTTCAAAAGTAAGGAAATCAAACTTCCCAGTGGAATGCATCAAGAACAAGGGATGCACCACCAGTGCCACTCAGTATCAGACAGCTCTCAGGCAACTTCTACAAGCCAACTTNCAGGCAGTTTCTCCAGGCCAAATTTTTAATTTCCATGTATGGAAAAACAAACAGTTTCTTCATCAATTTTAATATTTGAAAGAACAGTAAAAGTAAACAGCTCCAGCACTGAGAAGGTTCAGACAGATGGACTGTGCCAGGCAGGTTCAGTCAAGTACAGTAAAAACTGCAGAGCAGAACTGACCATGGCCCTGCTGAGAGCTTTGGTACAGATCACACAGATGAAGAGAAATATTACATCTGAAGNCAGGAGTACTACAAAGAGAGGCACAGAATTTACAGGTTTCCTCCACCTTCCATTTCTCCTGAGTAAAGAGCAGGCAGGGTTTTATTCAGACATATTAACTGCTCCCTTTTAGAATCAACACATTCATACTGGACTTCCTTAGGTGCTTATAAGATTTATCATCTCTCAACTAGCTCATTGTGAATCTATCTGCCTCAAAAAACAGTCTTTAGCGTGTTATTTTTCATCCTTAAGACCAAAATAACCAAAGCAATTTACCCAAGCTCTGTAAAGCAAGGAAGACTCTGTTTCTGCAGGAAGACTTAGGACACAAAAGTTGCTAAAAATTTAATTTAAACTTCCCCACCAAGGAAAAAGTTGCTACAAACTGCACGGAAACGTAAGTCTTTGAGGTACAGACCCATTTACAGCCTATTCTCACTTGCAGCCCAACTCCCAACAGCTCACTAACCAAATCAAGGGATAATGATTTTCTGGCAAAGGTATCTCAAAGAGTTTTCAGTGTAAAGGAAATTAATATCTGGGTCTGGCAACTAAATTTCTCCTTGGAAAGTTCTGCACAAAAGACAAAATCAATAAAATGCTGAATTCAACTTAAGAACAATAAGTGATGGGGTCAGGAGCAATGTATTCCAGCTCCCAGATGAGCCTCTGAACCAACCCTCCCCAGCTGGATGTTAAAACTCCAGAGGGGAGAGGGCCAAAAGCTGCTTTCCCAGAAGTCCCCAGGGGCTAATACTGCCAGAGAACATCTATAAACTATTAATTTATCTAAATGACCATAGCTCGTATCTATCCCATAAACATATGATACATACTTGAAAATTCAGTTATGGCCACGAAAGACTATAATGAAAAATTGCTTCAATGTTGCACTTAAAGATTCCTGTTTTCCATCGGAGCAAATATTACATATTCTCCTGTTTGCAGACTCAATTCCAGCCCTGGGGCAAAACCCATAGGTAGCACCAGCTGGAAAATCCCTTATTTCTCCTCACACAACTTGGAGGTGGCCACCAATTTAAAGCATTTGCAGCCAAGAATCTGTAAAAAAATTAAGGTTCACATCCACAAATATGGAAGAGAAGCTTTTGGTTTATCACGTTCTACCCCCTCCCCCTCCCATTCCTTCTCTTCTCATGCCAGTCTCTATTTTTTTAAGGATTATTTATTTTAACAATCAATATCAAGACTGATTGTTAAAATAAAATTTAGTTTAAATTTTAGCATGCACACGTGTATTTCTAGCCAATTAGCTCCATCACTGGAAGATTCTCTTTGTGATTTTCAGCATTTGTCTATCTCCAAATTCAGCTTATCTTGAGCAATTTCATGGTCTGCAAATGAATTCCAAAATGTTATCATGACAAACTGATGAGTAAAGAAGCAAAAAGTGTTCATAGTGCTTTTTAAAGTCTGAATAATAATTTCTTGATGACAGGGGCTTAAAAGCACACTGATGACAATTTTGAAGCTCTGATGAGCTCTCCTATAATATCCCAAGGCAAGAAGGATTTTCTTTACAAAGGCCAAGGAGAAAGAATGGAAATATCTGGTCAATAGGAACTTGAAATAAGGGCCTGTGTGTTAAAGGGCAGATAAAGCATCAGATCTTTGGGAGGTTTATAACCCTATAATGCACCCTGTAAAGGGATTACCCTTTTAAAGGTATTTATAATCCTATAATGGACACCCAAGACCAGTGACCTAATAGATACCAACTGAAGGTAAGTGAACCAAGAGCATTTGGGTGTGAAATGAAGTATCCTGGGATAACACACTAATGAGATCCCTACTCTCAGTGGGACCTGGGGGACACAAGGGAGGAAAAACATCAAATATCCTGTTGCAGATGTTATTGGGGTCCAACGCATGGAATAAAAAGTGTTACCTATTAACATCATCCAAATGAAAAGTCCAAGTCCTTGGCCAGAAGCCAATCAATCTCCCAGAATGCTTAATAATTCAAGAGGCCAGGAATAGCCAGAGTACCTTCACCATTCTGTTTAGTTAAAGACCACAGAGATTAGAAAACACATTATCCATCTCAGAGGCGATTCTTTCCATGTTACAAGTCCCTTAACGACCTTTACCATCTCTCTCTCTCCCTCTCTCTCTTTTAATAAGGCTGAGCAAATGGGACTTCATTTTATCCAACTGCCACAGACTAGTGGTATTAATTATTCATGCTCATACTCTCCCTTTTGTTAAGGCAGTGCATTAGACTAATTTCCCTCTTTACTGTGTGAGTTGGGCAAGGCTTAACCTGTGGCCACTCTTGGACAGAGGCTCCAAGAAGCTGGAAAATTCAGAAGCCAAGGGAAGAAAGGAGAAGTTCCTGTACTGCCTGGAACTGCAGAGCAGTGGGTAGAGAAACTCTTTTTAAATGCTGTCCAAGAAATCCTGAAAGACAAGTAAAATTAATTCCCAAAGAATTAAAAGTCTCTGTAGCCAGAAGAGCTGAGCTGGGAGCTTTGTTACATTGTGTAGCTAAGTGAGGTCAAGCGTGGTCCATGCACTCTGGTTGAGATACTTCCAAGAAAAACCAAGGAACTGAAGGAAATGCTGTTGATGGAACTCTTCCATGCGTGTCCAAGACCCCAGCAGGTGTTTTGGGATCCTGGGTTGTTGGAGATGTCTTTTTTGGATGGAACATGAAAACAACAAATCCCTGAGCACTTGTTTTTAAAGAGCCCTGTGGTACTTTCAACAAGAGCAGGGGTGTCCAACCCACTGTCCTGGCCCAGAGCCAGCAGAACTGCTCTGTGGAAGAGCTGCTTTCCCTCTGCAATCCTATTCCTGCTTCACCTCCAAAGTTCAGGCATCACACAGCTTGTGAAAACCAAGTTCTCTGTCAGAAGTAGCCAAAGCACTCTGTGTGCTGTATTTTCAGTTTTTATTTAGAGCAGGTATTGAAGGGAGGATCATAAATACTAGCAAAAAGTGTATTGTAAAACCACACTCAAAACCTACATCCTTTTCCTCACTGAACAACACACAGGATACATTAAAGAACCACTTTTTCAGAAAGAACTGTCTAAGACAGAGGTTTTAACTGTCATTTTAGACAGGGGATCAAAATAAAATAAACCCTGAGTTGCTCAAAGAGGCAGCAAGACTGGGAACAGAATTTACATTTATTTTCATTTATTCTCCCTCTTCCTTCTGTTCACCCCTTTGCCAACTGGAAAAAAAGCATTGTCTGAATACACACAAATATTGCCAACAAAAGAAAGGGTCATGAGATTTCAAGTCCACCATAAATAAAAAGGGATCTTGTTTTTTTCTCAGATCAAACCCATCCAATTGAGAGGATCTACGAGAGCAGAAAGGCTATTCCATATGCATTTGGGGCAAAACTCATCAAATTAAACGCAACATATGGTACACACTGCTGCAAGTTGGGATTTTATTTCTAAAGTGATGTGGAAAAAGAGTATTTTTAAAGTTTACAAGCCTCAGGGGCACAGTTTCCCAGTGCAAATGTATTGGATTGCCTACTGTAAATATGGCACATAACATTGCAACAACAACAAAACCAATTTCACTGTTAACAAATGCAGGGTCAGCATGTTGATACTTGTACCCAGAGATAAGTGTTCTGGCTCCATAAATTTAAAGATGAGCTAAGATTTAAAAGGAGCAGCTGAGGGAGACAGACAGACAATCAGAGAGAAAGAAAAAGAGTAAATCAAACACAAACCAGCCAGTTAAAAATAAATAAATAAATAAATAAGGCAGTTAATATCCATGAATAATGGATGTTTGATTTAAAAGCAGTTTACTCCAATATGATGTAATTTTTGACAATCAGCCAGAGAGACTATTTCGCAAGTTCTTGCCAGATATAAGTCATTGTGTAAAGCTGGTAACACAACCGTTCCTCCAAGCATGTGGAAAATTGACTTTCATGCCATCCTAGAGGTGACTTTCCCCTAGCAGACACACATGCTGGGCTGCACCAAGAGCCCCAGGCCAGGCTCAGAGATGCCCAAGACCTGCAGGAACAACAGAGCCCGGACAGCTCACACCACATCCAGCAGGAAAAGCAGCCGCTGCCCCGGTGCCCCCACCTGCCGCAAAGTTACACACAAAGCTGAGGACGAGTGGAGTTTGTTTTTCCCTTTGAAGTTTTCCCTCTGACTGGAGTTGCAAAGTGAGACTCTGAGCTGGTGGGAAGGAGGAGAGCCAAGCCTTGTGCCAGCTCCAGTGCCAATGCACCTGCAGCCCTCGCTGTTCCAGCACCGGACACTGCCAGCCCCCGGGGCTCTGCCAGCCTGGATGGGCTTGGGATGGGCACAGATGTCTGCTAGGACCTGGAATGGGGTCACCAGACTCATTTGACTCACGGCTGGAGACTCCAGTGCCCGATGAAAGGATGTTGTGTTTACCCACTGAACCACCTACTCACTAAAAAACAAGCTTGAGCCCAGAAACAGGTTTTCCCAAACCTAAGAGTAGGACAGGGAAAAGGAAAAGCAATAATAATTCTCTTTGTTTTATATCATCTTGAATATTCATTGCACATCCTAGAAGTTATCTTTTCCAAACCTGAGATACCCACCTAAGCCACTGTGCCAATTTTGGGGCATTGATACTAAAGTGCAATCAGGGAAAAAAAGCATAATGTCATTAACATTGGCCAAGGCAAAGGAATTTATTTATTTATTTTAACTTGCAAAAGTATTTCTGGTGTGATCAATCCATCATGCAAAATTTAGGTAAGGAAAAGTTCTGGTCTTTCTGCTTGACCTTATTTCTTGCAGTGCCCAACACAGTTCAGGTTCTCAGAGAGTTCTGTCTCTCCTGCACGGTAGTAAAGAGTTTATAAAGAAAAAGGTATTTAAACCACCTTTCACTTTCAAAATTCTGCTAATACTTGTGGTCCTGCAGTTCCACAAAAAGAAACACTTGGGCAAGTCCCATATGCTCAAATTCAGTCCCCAGTAAGACCTGCCCTTCTACTGGTACGAAAATAAGAGTTCATAAATGTTAATTTAGTGAAAATTGGGCCACTTACAAGGGTTACAGGGGTTAAGAAAACCAGAAAATAACCCCACACTTTTTAATGGAAAAAAAATCAAGATTAAAAAAAAATTGCAAGTCTTCAGAACTCTGTGAGAACTGGAGACATTATGACACCGGAAAAGACAATGGGGCTTCTCAGTTAACGAGAAAGATTTTAGTTAAAATAAGGTGCAAGAAAGATGTAACAGCTTATATAAAGCAGCTATGACCTAAATATATCATCCAACAGCAACTGCAGAGAATGAAATTCAATTTAAAGGATTATTTACTGTGGCTGCCCCACCCCTGGAAGTGTCCAAGGCAAGGCTGCACAGGGTTTGGAGCAACCTGGGATAGTGGAAGGTGTCCCTGGGCAGGGGGTGGGACTGGATGGGCTTTAAGGTCCCTTCCAACTCAGACCATGCTGTGATTCTGTGATTTAAAATTTGTTTTTCACTTAGAGTTAGTTCCTAGCAGTGGTTAATTCTCCTGGACACACTCACATTAGAAGCAGCTGAAGAACTATGCAGAAATATTAAATACAGGAGCAAACCCAGGCAGTATTTCAGTGGCTGCTGAGACTAGCCAGGTGAGGTTGAACACCTTTCCTCAAGCACAAGCCAATCACCAGCTCAGAACAGCTGAAAAAGTGACAGCACTAACAAACAGCTCCCAAGGCAGCTATCTAGACACAGCCAGCCTTCTGTCTCCAAATTTGAGGCTCTAAAACCATCCCTTCACTCCTCTCTTCCCTATCTACCTGCTCTGAAAACAGGTTCAAGTCTGTGCACAGAACAATCAAAACCTCAACTGAGCTGTGCCTGATAATACATGTCACGTAGAAGTTCTCTTGCACACTCTATAGAGCTTCTTTGGTGGAAAAACAACCCAAGCCTCCCACATTCCTTGTCTTTTAACAGCAAGAAATGTTGAATATGTTACAAAATTTTAACTGAATGTTAAAAATAGGAGAAAGTCAGCTTTGAGGTTTTTTCTCCACTTCCAGGGAATAAAGCACCTCTAAATTTCATAGAAATAACCCACAAAGCTCATCTGAACTGCAGCAGGAGACCAGACTTACCTGAGAGAAGATGAAAGGTTATAAATACACCAACTATGAGGAAAGCTCTAGTCAGATCCTACAATCAGCCAGATGATTGCATGAGCAATCAGATGAAGTCAATCCTGACATTCATCATGCTACCTGTTTAAGAGGTTTATGCCCTGACATGAAGAGGACAGAGCCAGCTCTTGTTTAAATTGATTTAATTTTACACACAGTGCTCAAATCCAAAATTCAAACATGTTAACGCCAGGACTTCATGATGCTGAAGCAGCACCACAACCACAGGTCTTCAAACATGACAAAGGACAAGATCATCATCCTTCAGCCTTCAAGGAATGTCCACTGGATAAGCACCATGAAGGAAAAGTCAAGAATAAGGTTTTCCCTGTGGTTCATTATCTAGGCTATGTTATTATCCATGTACAGACCTAGATGACAACATAGATCTTGGCATTTCTAGAATTTGGAATTTGAGGACAATAGTAACTTCTGTTTTGAGTTAATACAGCAGAAATAACTCTTACTAAAGAAATTTTTCATAGCTTAGCATAAATAAAGAGCTCCAGGAGCAATAACCAGACAACTCTCAAGAAACAGCAACATATTTGGGTTTTCTGATGCTTGAAATTCTCACAGCTGAAGCATTTCTGTTCTCCCCTCATTCCTGCAAGGATGTCTGTCATTTGACAGTAGGCAAGTCTAGGCCACGGACTTGATGGTTTTCTCCTCTCTGACATAAAAGGTCCTAGAAAATTTATGCCTCAGATCTCGACTCCGCTGTCAAATTCGGTTAAAATTAGAAAATTATGAAAAAAGACCAAGGAAGAATGATTGTTTCCCTGACTATTTCCATCAGAAAGCGGGTTACTAGGCAGGAGCATCAGGACTGGGAGCTTACGCTGAAGGAAAACAATAACCCCAAGGAAAACAAAGAAAACCCCAAACTGAGAGGAAACACAGCCAGCAGCAAAGGGAGCTGGAATCCTCCATCATTCCCCTTCCAAGATGGAAAGCTCTCCCAAAGACAGATTGTCAGCTTGTGACTGGTGTAATCAGCCAATGCAAAGTCCCTTCACGTCTGTGCAAGGCGAGTAATTATCATAATAGACATGAGTAATTAATTTCCGGTGTGGTGTCAACTGCTGCAGCAGTGCCAGGCAAGTGTCCTTGTCACACACATTCCACACACATCGCGGCCGTCTGCACGGCTCTGAGCCCATCCCCATGATTAGGATACACAGCTTAATACAACCTGCCAGCAAGGAGCTCAGGACTAAATTAGGAAAGAAGTCCAGCTTTGCAAGCTTTTGCACTGAGGACCCTGAGGTTTTTCTACTCCTTTATGAGGCACAAAGGGGATCATAGAGGTAATGCCCCTGAATGAGGCAATTTTACCTTCTGACCTCCCACCTCTGCAGGGAAAAGAAGTGGATTAGGAAAGCAAAGGAATTAATAAAGACAGCATTGCCTCGGAGCATCTCTCAGCCCTAAAGGTATTTATGAGGGCTCCCCAGAGAACATGGATTTTAAGGGGAAATGAGATGCAGCTGGACACATTTATTCCTAACACTAGGAAGTTCTAAGTAAAGCTTTCCTGTCCCAGTCACCTGCCAAGGAAAACCCCGCATTTTTACACTACAGATCACAGCTCCTTTCACCTGTGCTCACCTCCTGCTCCTTCTCCTCCTTCCTTCATCCTTGACAGCCCATCACAGCTCTGAAGCATAACACAGAAATGGAATGAAATTAGGGAGTGGAGAAGTTAGGCAAGGTGCAGGAAAGGGACAGAAGCTCTTGTCAAGGCTTCTGGAAACAGGTCTTCCCATAGCTTGTTCCCTGCTCTAGAGTGGGGCTGTGTCCAGGAGCTACTGCCACCAGCTACAGGGATCTCGGGTAGGATTCTGACACCCCACCAGAGAAGCTGTGGCTGCCCCATCCCTGGAAGTGTCTAAGGCCAGGATTGGAGCAACCTGGGATAGTGGAAGGTGTCCCTGCCCATGGCAGGGGGTGGGACTGGATGGGCTTTAAGGTCCCTTCCAACTCAAACCACTCCATGGGTTTATGATTTACATTACCTATTTGGGCCTGCAATCCCAAAAGAGCCCCTCCTGCAAGTAGAGGAGTTCGAGAGGTGCATTAGGAGCATCCCCTCAGCCATGAGACTTCAGCAAGGCTATAAAACCAGTGTGGTTTTGATTTACCCTGACAAGATGTGCTGACAGAAGCAACAGAATGCGTTACAAGGAGTTTCAAACCCATGGTTATAATTTTCCTTTAATCCAACAGTCACACCATCCACACCAAACTGGAGGTAATTTAGTTTAAATACCCAAAAGTACAACAGAAAAATCACCTTGATCCTAAAATCACACACTTGCACATCCAAGACTTGACACACTGCTCAGGATACCCTCACCAGAAAGGCATAGGGATGTCTTGAGCTTTTGGGTTGTTTATTAGGGTTTTTTGAGACAAGTACCCCCTGAAGCCACTGATGCAGCATAAACTGAGTGAACTGTGTTTCTGTGAGGAGCAGAGACTGTAAAGAGTTTGCAATAAATTCAGATTATATTCAGAACAATAATCTCTTACTTCAGCCCATGAGAAGAACACACAGAAGCATCAGGGGATTGCACTAAAAGAATGTCTTCCCTCTACTGTCAAAAGCTGAGGAGCAGGGAAGGAAGTGCTCAGCAGCATGAACTCTGTTCTCTTTTTTTCATTAAGAAGGTATAAAACTCCTACGAAAAAAATAATAAAATACCTGGTTGGGCTCATTCAATAACCAGCCAAAGGTTTTGATCCCAAAGGCGGCTTCGTGAGCGGACACATCAAGACAGGTCACAGGCTGGCCATAGACAGAATGGAGAACTCTGCCAGGATCTTCTGCCTTCAGGAGATAGACAATGTCCTCTGCAGCTGCCACTGTCACTGGGCTCCCCGTAACATCTGGAACCAGATTAAGGAAGTTGACCTAAAAAGAGCAGACCTTTTATTCTTAATACAGTCAAAAATTCTTTTACCTCACTATTGCCACAGGCTAAACTGAACAAACCACCAATCTATGGTTATTGAATCATCCCAATCATTGATTAATTTCAAAGACCAGGTATCAGTTTTATTTCTGAACATTTCCAAGTTTAGCTCCTATGATGAAATTCAGCTCACAGTATTTAGAATGAGTCCATTAAAAAAAAAAAACAAAACTAATCAGAGCACATTACAACAGAACATCCCAGAACATCACATCAAGGAAAGGAGCAAGACTTAACAGACTCATTCAGCCGAAGGACAGAAACCCCAACAATTAAAGCACAGAGAGGATGCTGCTCTTCCTTTTTAAGTGAATAATGAAGATACAGCTGAAAAGTCTCACTATGGGAAGGGTTTAAACTCCTTAACAGTTGATTTCTAACCCAACCTCAGAAGAGAGTGTGGAGTCCTGAGTGACTGTGCCCTGGGACAAACTGACCTGTCACAGAAAGCAAGATCCAAAAGGAAAATGGATCCAACTACAATGGAGCGGGGTGGTGGGTTTACCAGAAAATCTATTAAATAAACAAAATCCCCAAATATTTTAAGCATTGCAAGCCTGACTTTTCTTTCCAAGAGGGGGATTAATCAGGAATGGTTTAAGTCCCTTCACACTCATTAGCTGTGCAGTCAACTTCCTGCAATGGGAGAGAGGCTGCAATACCTAATTATTCCTAGGAGCTCCTCCATTTTTCAAAAAACAGTTGGTACTCTGAGACATAACAAAACTTCGGAGAATGGGACAGCTTTCGAATTTTAATTAAAAAAGCTCAAAAGTTCAGTGACAGAAGGTGCAACCTGAAGAAGCTGCATGAGTAGTTGCAGCTTCACAAGTGATACTATTAGCTCTTCTGCAATATCCTGCCTCAGAATTAATCAGACAGTGTTGATCTGGATGAGACCAGGAGTTTCAGCTCCAATTCTACGTGAGAAAACTGATTTGCAGAATGAGCCAACTTAATGTTGACAAAAAAAAAAATTAAAACCAGCCAACCTCCTGCACCATATGGACTTCTGTTCATTTTCGCTTGTAGCCTAAGCCAGCGTTTCTTGCTCTTCAGTGATGAAAGGCTCATCCATTAACCTGCTCCAAAGCCAGAGCCTCCAGCTGATAACGCTGCTATCTAGTTCAGGCAACACTCGCGTAAGTATTTTACAAGATCCCTCTTAACTGCACCAAAAACAATCATTGGATCAGGAACTGCTGTAATGAAGCTGAGCAGCCTGGAGACTCACCAGTTTCTGGATTTCAAATGTTCCTGTGGTTTGCCAGAATCCTCTGTCATCGGGGGTTTCCACTTTGACCTCGAAGCCAGACGCCGTCGCCACGGCTGCGCCCTCCGGCCCCAGAGCTAAAGCCTGGATCCTCTGGTTGTGCTGGTAATGATGGATTGGCTCCCGCCCCAACAGCAGGTTCCAAATGCTAACGGTTCCTAGGCACCAAAAAATAACCACTGTATGTTATCCTAGGATTTAACAAAGCTTTCAAAGAGCATTTAAAGATGTCAGCTTCAAATCAATCTCACAGAAAAAAAGGGGAATATCCAGAGAAGAGACTGAGTGCAGGAAACCAGAACTTTAGGATGCTGTGGTTCCTCTGAATCACGTAACAGGTTCAGAGGAAACTTTACATGCTCTGGCCTTAAGCCGAAGGAGGAAAGGTTTAGAGTAGCTTCTTAGGAATAAATTGTTCTCTGTGAGGGTGGGGAGGCCCTGGCACAGCTTGCCCAGAGAAGCTGTGACTGCACCATCCCTGGAAGTGTCCAAGGCCAGGCTGGAAGGGATTTGGAACAACCTGGGATAGTGGAAGGTGTCCCTGCCCATGGCAGGTGGGTGGACTAGATGAGCTTTAAGGTCCCTCCCCAAATAAATCAATCCTTGACTCTGATTCCAGGCTCCGTTGCTCTCTGTACAAAATTTATAATTTTTGATGTTCCAATAACATTAGTATCTACCTTGAGGAAGACTCCTTGACTTCTCTCACATTTCCATGTTTGGAGAAGATCAGACTTAAAGAGACACCTGAAATTTTGTTCTACTGTAAACACACCTTCAATTACCACAAGAAACAGTGAGGAAGAACCCACACTCCAATTTAAGTCACTTCACAGTTTCAAAGTGAAAAGTTTTAAAGTGAAGAATCAGAAGCTCTGCACGCACAGGTCAGAGATTTTAACACCATTTTTAACAGATACCAAACAGCAGCAAAACTCCTCATCCCCATGCTGTGGAAAAACAGGAAATGCAGAAGAATTTGTGGCACATGGTGTGATTCTAGGGGGTGTTCTGTGCAGGGCAAGGACTTGGACTCACTGATCCTTCCAACTCAGGATATTCTACGACTCAAAAAGCTACAGAATACAAATCCCAAACGATAAAGGAGTGAAGTCAAAAGACTACATATTTGTAATCGCATTTTTCCCAGCATGGATCCCTAATATTCTGCTTAAAATCCTGGTGCATTAAAGCCATAATGTGAATAAGAGCAACCCAATGCAATCAGGAGGGTATGAGGGAACAGAAGGGCTGCATAGAATTGGAGCCACCTTTGCATTGAATTAAGGGAGCAACAATCTTCAGGAAGGGCTGGAGAAGCCTGTCTTCGACTCCAGCATGGCCATTAATGATGGAATGATTAATGGCAGCTCTTCCTTCAAAGGAGACATAAAAGCCCTGACAGGCAGCTGGGGCTGGGCACCGATGCCAGTGTGCAAACACTCCTCCCCAGTCCCAGAGGAGGTGAAGCAAGAGTGTGGTAATGAAACTGCACATAGTGAAATGGTAGCTAAATGAGTTTAAATTGATTTATGTTTGCTTTTGTAAAGATTATTTGGTATCTGGAAAGTGCTACTGATGTGAAATAATGCAGATAATCCTTAAGATCCCTGTCTAATGGCACTCCCACTGAATATTTATATTCCTCACCATGGGAATGAGTACCATAATGGGGACCATTTTTGTTTTATTAGGGATGAATATTTAAATTAATCTGCTATTTGCCTAAACAATTAGCCACCTCTGTTTGTTTACACAAAGCCAAAACTGNAAGAACCCTCATCTGACCACAGGGGTAAACTGGGAAACCCAGAATTCAGAGTTCTGCTCCCTAATTTTGGGTAACAGTAATATTATTATTATTATTACAAGAATAATACTATTATTGCTGCATCTTAAACATCACAAAAAGAGACAACAGCAAAAACAGCTCATGCAATAGTAAAATGGTTTCAAGACAGAAGACAGGTACTTTTTTTTTTTTAACTAAATGCTCAATAGTAAAATCCGTCCAAAACACCTGAAACTTTTATCGGGCAAACACAGAGTGTGCAACATCTGATACACAATATAGTGAAAATATCCCTGTTAATAGATAAAAAACCCCATGGCTTGTAAGGTCACAAATCACAGGACATGAAGGAGCACAAAGTAAGGAGGTAAAAGGAAAGTTCGTGGATTATCCTGAGTTGGAAGGGACCCACAAGGATCATTGGCAGCAGGAAAACATTATCAAGCTTTAAACAGAAAAACAAACACTCCATTGCATTTATCAATTTATCAATAGGCAAAGCTAAAAGAGCTACTCAGAATATGCTGCATTTCATTGCAAAAAGAACAAATTTTATGAGCATACAAGCCTTTGCAATGGTCAATCGTGTTTGGGTAAGAGCAAAAAACACCCTCCAAATTAAAGTTATTAGTGGGGCAACATAAAAAACAAAAATCAGGCCTCAGATTTATCAGTGAGATGAGATCACTACTCCATAGTCTGTGTTCCTGCCTCCAGCACTGCCCAGTGCTTCATTTCCAAAGCAATTTCTCTGCTGAGGTGAAGTAAAGGTTGCAAACACAACACTTAAAAGTGTTAAAAAGCCATTATATCAAAATGACAAGCAGTGCTTCCACAGCATGCTGAAATCTGCACCACAATTGTGATTATTCCAACTGAACTCAAATAATAACTCCCCAAAATGATTCAGGCTTCCCAGCCTACTTATATTTGATCTTGGCTCAAGGAAACAAGTGCAAGAAGCTGCTGCTAATGATAAAATCACCGACACTTGACATGACAATCACCAGTCTTCTTGCTTACGACTTTGTCCTAGATTTTACAAAGAAATCAACTTCTAATCCAATATATTTTTGAATTGTGGCCTGATGAAAGGTCCCTTTATTGCAGTTCACTCCTGATTGGAAGGCATTTGGATAAAACATTGAACAGGAGCCTGCTGTGCCTCACAGAGGGCACTGCTGATCCTGACTGAGCTCCAAATCTAGGAATACCAACCTCTCACTGTATCAAAGACGGATGATTGGAGCTGTTCTCTCTCCATTAAGTGCCCTTCTCCTCTTTCCAGCCACAAAAGACATCCTGTAAAGCTGGTTTTGACATCTATGTCACACATCACAGGCAACACATTTACTACAAAATAAATTTTAAGTAAAAAATCTTTCTTTTCCTATAAAATCCTTTAATCCTATGAAAGGGAAAGGCAGCGCAAGCACAGGGGCAAAATCTCATTTTTCCATCTTATACTGGCTGTGTTTGCCAGTGTAACAGACCACATCAGAGCTCCTCCTGAGCTGGGCACAGCTCACCCGTGCTCCCTGATCCAGGAGAGAGAGCTCGATCTTGGTGTGGAAGATCCCAGCTCAGATCCTCATGACCCACTGTACCAGCTTCTCCACATTAAGACAAGTGTTTGCTGTCTTGAACAAAAAAAACCCACACACAAAAAATAAAAGCCAAGGCAGGACTTTATCCTGGAGCAGGGAATCCGAACCTGCTTATGGTTTTCACTTCAGCTCCTAATCACAACTGTGTGGGGAGGCCAGAAGCTGCTTAATTCACATTATCTCCATGATGTTTTTCCTGTTTGAGAGTTGTGGTTTTGTCACTTCTACCTTGATTTAAACAAAATGAAATTCTTTTCCACCTCTTGAAAACAATTGGAGCGGGACTTGATCATCCCTGTAAGTTCCTCCCAACTCAAGGTATTCTATGATTCTATAGCTCCTTACAGGTATTTTTCTCACTCCAATCTGTAATTTTCAGATATATCACGTCTATGAACAGTAGAAGAAATACACAGGTCAAAATGAGTATCAATGCCAGCTTGGAGTACCAAACCTTCTTACTGAGTTTTTCCCAAAAACATTTCCAGTCAGAGGAGCAGATTTAACCTTAGTAGATCTTGGATATCATTAACTAACGTTTTACACTATATTTTCAGTTCCAGCAGGTACTTACTGTACTAAACAGTGAGTGACTAGACCCCAGTGATAATTCTTGCCTTTACATTACTATTACCACACCAGTTTCCACCAAATGTTGCCAGGTTTTACCTCCACCAGTCCCTCAGAGAAGGCACAGACAAGACAGTGTATTCAATTTCCAACTTGAGGATGCAAGAGGTAGAATTCCCTGACTGTGATGGGAAATCACACCCCACTTACCCAAACCCAATGTTTGCACCCACAGCCTCCTCTATAAAATGAATATCCTACCATCTGCTCCTGCAGTTTCCTTCAAGCCCTCTTCCATCCTGTTTCCCTGCTCTTGCTCTCTTAGAGCTTGTCCTGGCACTCAGGGGAAGGCACCAAACTCACCACTCCACTTCTTGCAAAGGGAGTACAGAAGGGACAATACTCCCAGACAGCTTTAAGGGCATCAGAATGGACAAGGCAGATGATTTCTAGTCCCAGAAAGGCGTACTGCCAAAATTCCCTTCATGGAGCCTGGCAGCAACCACAGGCACTTCTGACCCCGGCAGCAACCACCTTCCCTTGCTCTATGGAGCTACTCTGAAACTTGGGAAGGACCACCAACTCCTTGCGGGACTCCAAGCATTCCATGAAGAGCAGCAGTGGAGCATCTCCCTGCCGTGCCCACACATGGATGGACACAGCACTTAAAGGGAAGAATAAAAAAGGATGTTCTCCTGTTGCAGCACACTGCTTGCAAGTCAAACTCTGAAACTCCAGAGCGCAGGGGGGAGAGGGATGGCTAAAGTAGACTGCTGTTTCCCAAAAGCTGTGGCTCTCAGCCAAAGCCAGGCAAGCATGGAGCAGATGGAGTCCTGGCAAGGCCTCTCCTGTCCCTGCATTAGCAGCATCTGCTCATTACCCAGAACCCTCGCCTGCTTTATCTAATGCTCCAGGAAAAGCATTTTGATTTGATTCATTTCAGTTCAGTAACGTGCAACACAATTAGTGGTAAAATCAAACTGGAGGGCTGCCAGTGCTGACAATAGGAAACAAGGCAGAAGAAATATGAGGCCAGTGGGTTGGAATTCAAAAATCACAACTGTGGATCGAGTTGCCAAGTCCTGTTGCCCCAGGTGTACATCCAGTGTCCCTGCTGAGCGCTGGCACGGGCAGAGGGAACTTCATTTGCTCCCCATCCTCTCCTCTCTCACCCACCTCTCCCTGCAGCTTGTTCCTCAGAGGCTGATGCCGTCAGAAACACTCAGGAGTCACAACTCCATTTTTCCTTCATGAGTTACAATTCCTTTTGGATGCAGGCATCCAAGTAAGGCAAATCTTTCTTCTTGGTCTACTTCCCAAGCCTTGGGATGTGTTTGCTACTATGGAAGCAGCAAAGCAGGGCTGCAAGGCAGGCATGGGGTGAGCAGGATCTGCCTGGGAGCTCTTCCCTGTGATCAGGTGCCAAGGACATCTCTGCATGAGCTCTGTTGAACTGGGAGAAACTGATGTTATCAGGACGAGTCTGGGAGCCAGAGATTCGACAGGGAAGTCTAGACTGTGCCTGACAGCACCACCTCCAACACTAGCAGATGGTTTCTCTGTGTTAGTCAAACTTACAAACAAAGAGAAAAGGGAGCTGGAAAAGTACAACAAAGAACAATCAAACACATTATCTTCAAAGCCGGCCTCTCCCTCCCTGAATTTAAAATAACTCTCTCCACCAAATTGTAAATATGTGCTTCCAGCTTGCAGTTAGTAAACATTTCTAAAATCAGTCTTTATAATTCCCTATTCCCATAGAAACTAATCTATTCTGACCAGGCTCCTCGAATCAGAGTAACTGCCATATCACAGAGCCTATTAAAATTTCTACCCAAAAGAAGAAAAGACACCGAGCTTTATGCAAACTAGTTCAGTGACAGCACTGACAACGACGAGTATGACAGGCAAAAAACACACACAAATTATTAGATTAGTCAGTGGGAAACTAGAAAACAAACAAAAAACCCTCTGCTATTTATTGTTTGGACACTGGACAAAACCCCAACACTTTAAACTATCACTGCATTATAATTTCCTATGTCTTGAGTAAATAATATTAACGAGTAACATCAGACTTGCTGTTGTCAGAAAATGTTGCCTATCAACAATTTTTAGCCACAGAAAACCATCCTTGCACGATCTAAGCTAGAAAAACAGCTAAGGATGCTGATAATCTTAAAAAAATTTACAGCATTTAATTTAGTTTAAAAATAAAATTTGGTTTGGATTATCCATTTTCTGTCTTGTTTTCACCTGTAGAAATGCTAGGATCAAAGACAGTTTGTGTACTAAGCACCCTTAAGTACTAACTTTAAAAATACTCTTTATTCATACCCCAGAAGACATTTTAAATGTCAAATTACACATTTTAGAGAAAGACAATAGGAGTTGAATCTGCCTGAGCACCTCAGCTCAGGACCCCAGTTCCCCAGCACTGTCCAAACCCGACTTTTTTAATTGCTCTTCACATCCAGAAGATGTTGGTCTTTGGCTCTTGTTGTCCATTATATAAAACCCCTAAGGATATTTAAAACAATGCATACAACCAGGATTTTATTAGGGCTTCAGTAAATATTAGGTCAAAGCTTTTATTTCTCTATATCAAAGTATATAATAACCCACCCCTGCAAACAATACTTCAGTGCATCCACACACTCAGCCAAGAGTAAGAGGGATGTGGATTAATCAGACATGCAACTTTACCACCATTTCCAGAACAAAGCTCCACAGCACCCCAAGGGACTTTTGGACAGAGGAGAAGGCTGGTGGAAGAATATTTAATATTTTTATAGCAAAACAAGTTATTTGCTTAAGATAGCTTGGCTGGACTACAGCCTGGCACTCAAGCTTTGTGTAGCAGTTCCAGTAGGAATTAAAGCTCAGTTNGCCCTGGACTGATCCTCCCCTTGCTCACTCTGTCTGTGTACAGGCCCATCAACTTGGCTCATTTTATTCCCATTTAATGAACATCAGTCTACCAAGACAGGCAGGTAAATTGGGGCTACAGAACCCACACAACAGGTTACCAACTTTCAATATTTTTACAACTAATGGGCAACAAGAAAAGGAGAAAAAAAGGTAACCAGTAACAAGCCTAAATTACGTCATGGCAAAACTTCAAACTATTCCTTTTCACTCCTTAAAAATTTGTGATTGTGCCAAACCATGTTGAATTGGAGCATTTATCTATGTACATACAAGCACCTAACCTAGTGCTCTTTATAAAGAAAATTCTTAATGCCTCTTCAACAGATCAGATTCACCTACATCTCTGAAGACTAATTAATTAATTCATCAAAGAGTTGTCTTTAGAATTAAGGCTTTTCTTTCCAGAAGGCTCACCAAAATATCACAAAAACCATAGTTTAATATCAGTTTGTCAATGAGACAATAAAAAAAAAACAGAACTAAGCTTCTCACATAATACTGAATATATCTAAATTAATGAAGGCTCAGGAAGGAACAGATAAACTGCTCTGAGCCATCTATGCCCACGCAACATATTATTGAAGAAAAAAATACACTGCAGGCAAAGCAGGGGAGAAGTTTCTTCTATGACTGGCCAAAGAGCACAGTTCAATATGCATTTGGAACAGTTCAATAATTATTTAAGATCAGTTTTGACAGAACTGTGACAATTAACACTGTCAAGGGCTCAGTCTTTCACTGCTATAGATGGTACTTGGATTCTTCTGGAAAATCAAAGGTGCTTCCTCCTCTGTCAGCTTTGTTGTCACATCCTGACTTTTTGGGGAAATGTATTACAAAAGAATGGTTCTTAGAGGCCCCCAAGTTCTCATGGTTAGGAATGGCTGTCCTGGGTTTACGAGGAAAATAAAATATGTGTTTACACAGGAGATGAAGGAAAATGCTAAATAAAGGTTCAGATGTTGGACCTGGACTCAGGTTACCCAGTTCTTTGGGTAGTGCTGGGTTTACAGGTCCTCTGGAGCAGGTCACTCCTTGCATTTCCAGGTGAAAATGCTCTAATTTATACAAATAATTAAAGTGCCCAAGGGGGTGATGAAACCTGTCAGGCAGAGAGAGAGATGCACATTAACTCTCTGCACTGATCAGGAAGAGGGAAACTGTGTCCTTGGAACCCGGTGTCTCTTCCACGGCTGAAGAGGGTAAGACAGAAGGAAGTGAAAGAACAGGGTGGGACAGCACTTCTCCCTTTGCCTTCTCCTGCAAATAAGGCCCAAACCCCCCTCTAACCCCTGCTTTCATTTCCNCCCCCTCTAACCCCTGCTTTCATTTCCAATTTACAGCAACATGACCTAAAAAGAACAGATCAAGAAAGAAGCTTCCCC
>WEIV01008706.1:568376-580485 GCA_013390005.1 Calyptomena viridis | reverse complement strand
GTGTTTCCCACATGCACTCTAGTATTAAAAAAGAACAAACGAACCCCAACCTGCTTATTGCAACCTAAAAAATGTTTACAGAACTCACCTGACTATCCATCAAACCAAGAAGCTTTTCTGTTGTGTTGCTGCTAAATACAAACTGTTGGCTCACACAAACAGGAGAACAACATCTATTCCTAGTCCCCAGCAGTGGAATTGAGCAATTGCCACTGTAACCTCTCTCTTGCCCTCTTATCAGTCTTCTGAGCACATCTAAGTCACTGCTGAAGGAATTCCTGGCTCATCACCTTTTTTTTCAGGCTCTAATTACAGGAATGACCTGTAATGGTTAGGTATATACTGTCAGTACAGGTAACTACTGTCATATGAGACTTTATCCTTAAGGCAAAATGTGCATTTATTAATGTACCAATAGGAAGGAGGAGATATTAAATGAAAAGGAAAAGAAATTGTTCTTGTCTTTCAGAAATTATTTTTCTTCTCTAGAAAGGGCTTTGATGGTTTTCTTGTTATCGTTGTGTGGGCTTGGGTTTTTTGTTTGGTTTTGTGGGGTTTGTTGGTGGTTTTGGTGTTTTTGTTTGGTTGTTTTTTTTCTTTTCAGAAATCTTTTTTGTTTTGTATTTCATCTGATACAATGCACTGCCAGCTCCACACAGTTTGTGCTCATAATAGTGTTGATAACTGTGTTAATAATGAGCAGTTCCATACAAAAGTACATACTTTTCTGTAGTTCATTAAACCAAAACTGTGGCTGCTCCCCCAAATTGTTACGTGGTTGGTACATTTTCTCCTCTAAAACACTGCCTTTTGAAAAGTAATACCAAAGAGAGCATTATGGAGATGGAGAGACCACACTGTGCCTGGTTTGGGTGATGCAGCAGGAGCTTTCACACAGCCAGCGAACACAACAGCTCTTTGGTAGATAGCTGGTTTTCAAATACCATCTTCAGTACAAATCCTGTTTAAGAGCTTGAATTTCCCCTGGCAGTTGGAGTTAGTGGGAAATAGTCTTTTGCCATTTCCATCTTGATCTTTGTGGTCAGGGTCAGCTTTTTTGTCCTCTGTTTCTGTTTGCCTGTAGTGCTTTTTATTTTTTTTTTTTTTAAGTTTATTCTGGGATTGATTTTTTATTTCCTGTTTTTGTCTTGGAAACAAAGCACTAACCTGGGCTCTTCTTTGGACACTTCAGGAGGACAGGGGCCAGTTGTCCCCAAAATTCCTTGAGGATCAGCTGAGTCAAGACAGGTGAAGAAATTACTCTTGGAGTTCAAACAAAAGGTGTGTGGATCCTTGGCACAAAAAGCTGTTTCTCTTAATTTCTATCCTCTGCTTGGTTTGCTTGGTTTGTTTTTCCACTTTGCAACTGTGGATATGAAAGCCAAGGCTATTGTTTCACACAGTCTTTAGCTTTGGGTTCTCACCTCAATGGATAAAATGGACTCACAAGACTTTGATGAGACAAAGTATTGAACACATCTATAAGAGAAGGAACTGATTCCTTTCTTAATTTCCCTGTGTTTACTCTTCTGAAGGAAACATTACTGCTTATCCTGAAGTGTCTCTGCCTGAAGCTTCTTGAGGTAAGTCTTCAAAAGGATTTTTCTCTTCTCCAAGTCTTGCTATTTTATTTCACTGTAGTGGATGCCTTGATTCCTTTCCTCTCTGCCTGGTAAAATCTCTGCATTGAGAATGCTCTGCCTTCAGTTTGCTGTTCTTTCTCCTTAAAGCGAAGAAATCGCTTTTGTCTCCTGGCTTTTAAACATATGCACATACCTGAATGTACTACCTGCTGTATCTGGATATGTCATTTTAATACATGGAGCCATGCAGAATTAGTATTAATGTCAGATAAGTGAGGATGTGGAGCAGTAGCATAAGCTTTAGAAGACTGGAAACACATGCTTATCTATGCTAGTTCTCTACACCACCCCAAAAGGCCCTGGATAAATCATCTATAACAGTTCTTGCCTGAATGTCAGTCCAGAGCTCGGTGACTTTGTCCATAGACTACAAATGTTCTCTATGTGTACTTGTAAAACAAGACAAAAACTGGAGGGAAGCAACACAGCCTTGGTCTGGGGGAGAGAGATGTGTGAGCAGAGTGGAAGTCCTAGATTCCTGCATATCTGATAATTAAGTATGGGATTATATCATATCATTTACCTCTTATTTTTTCAACAGAACGTCCTCAAAATCGGTATTGCTGGAGGTGCTGTGCTGTACCTTTAATAGGCAGGGTGGAATAGAGATATCTGTAAAACAGTTTTGTGCTTGCCTAACCCTGGTGGGACTGGAGAGCTCTCAGGCATAATTTAAAGATTTCTGGGAATCTGTTTTAATTTAATTTAATTATGACTGTCTTGTTAACTTCTGCAGCAGAATAAGAATCTTTGCAGTATTTCATGGGGAATGTGCCCAAGTCTAATGCATCCTTGGAGGTTGTGGTTCTACTTGAAAGCTATTTTCTTACCCTGATAAAAATGCTTAACAATATGAAAAATTAGTTTTTCAAATTCCACATTTTAAATATCAAAATTTGCTGGCTGTGATTTACCTTTGTCTCCTCCTCTGTGACTATGGAACTCAAGCTGAAATGAGTAGATGATTGAGGGTGGTTTCTTTAATTTGTCAGTTGTACTTGTTCAATAACTGAAGTGACGATGAAGTGTTGAATAATGATAATTCAGTTTCCTTGAGAGCAGAATTAATTCTCTCAGTCCAAGGGAGACAAAGCTTATCACCAAAGAGGAGCTGAATCTTCAAACTGAGGGCATCAGGAAGCAAATCTGTGGAGCATTTATAGAAGAGGGAAGCCCTACCACAACTGTAAATACAACTTGTGGACTGTTTTATACAGCTGTATTTAAGGTGCACATCACAATGAGATTTGCATAACATAAAATAATGGAGTATTGGGAGAGGTGCAACTGCCATCACTAGAAAAATTCCTGGAATCAGTAGGGATCGTAGCAGTGCTTTTTGTTTGTTCTGTCTCAAACTTCAGTAACAATGGCAGATCAAACCTTAATTAAAGGTATCTTCAGCTGAATTACTTTGTTGTTGAGGTAATTCAGTTATATTACTAAAAAATACCTGAGAGAAAATTTACTTCTCTTAACGTTACTTTATTNTTTTTTTTTCTGTAGAAACCTTCCTTCATGCTCTAAAAAACTGGGCCGACAATTTGTGAAGACTCAGCTGGCTTTGAAAGTCCAACTGCAGAAATGTATCAGCTTAGAGGGCCCTTGGAGATCTTCCAACTTACCCATCAAATAAACCTTTTATTCCTCTTAAACCAGCTGTTAGGAAGCAGAGAGAAACACGATGTTTCATGATGCTGATTAAAGCAGTAATCTGGTAACTGCTTTATTCCACATATAAAGATGTGCTGATGAAACACTGATAAGCAGTCAAATTACAATCTCAGGTTAACAAACCTGCAATCAGTTCTGCGTTTTTTCCACCTCTTTAGTGGCAATTTTTTTCTTAAACTCCTTGAACAATCATATTTTAGTCTAACCAGATGTTTAATCCTTTTGGTTTAATGGTTGTTAGATATTCAGTGACAAGAGATTTCAGTTTTTAATAGCCTGACCTTGAATTGTTAAAATCACTGATTTTGATATAAACTTGGTGTGTAAGGCATGATAACTCAGATGTTAATTATGATTGCTTTAGCATCTGGGAACCACTGTGAAGTCTTTAAAAGTAAGTTGATTGCATTTCACACAAGTACAGTAATCTGTGCTAGTGTATGAAATTGCAGGCTTATGGCCACAGATGTTTTAATTTAGTACAGTGTGGTGGAACAGATTTGAGGTCTTCCTTTATGTAGATTACACTGTAGCTTTGATTTTTTTAAAATTTCTCAGTAAAAACTGTCCTTTAATTGATTTTCTCAAACAGTGTTTGTGCTTTGATGTAGCTACTATTTTTAATGTACATCAATATAACATAATCTTCTGTTATATTTTCCTTTAAAAGTCACATAGAAAAAAAAATTGATTTCTCTTTTCATTCCAGTAACTTTTTATGTAGTTGCTGTTCTGTTTATATATGTACAGAACAAGCACATATATTTAAGGTACAAATAATAGTTTGGAGAATTCTGTGAATTCAGGTCTGCAGAGGTATTTCTGGATACTTTTCAGCTTGCCTTTTGAAAAAGAAGTCTGTATGAATGGATGGCAGGACACTGCTGAGAAGTACAGCTGGAATGTGCTGATATTTCCAGGTAGTTTAAGACTTCGAGTGACTTGGCTGGTTCAGCCCAAGAACTTTCTCCCAGCCCCACTGAAAAAGCACATTCCATAAGTTTCTGAAGACATATCCTCAACCCAAATCCATAAAAACTAACTTTCACAAGAAAAATTGGTACATCAGCTGCAAAGGTTCTAATTAAACCTTTTAAAAATCAGTTTTAGTAACATGGAAAGCATATCACGTTTCTGACATGTTTTCATCTGGACAGCAAAATGCATGGCAACTGTTGAGTTAGGCATAGACTTCCACCAGTGGAGTTCTCTCTGTGGTGTGAACCTGTCTGAGAGTGAGTTAATTACTTGTAATTTCCCAAATAACCGACTTCTGATGTGGCTGTCTGGGAACATATGGCAGGGACTTTCAGTCACTGAAGAAGTTTTTTGCTGTGGAATCACTGGAATCCTCTGTGCCTCAGCAACATAAAAAGTCTGGTCTAAGAAAGGGATCAGGTTCAGGTTGAGGTCAGTCAGAATTCAGACATGAAGGCAACTTTGTTCATCACCTCCTGTCCTGAGAAATATTTCTGTGGTGTTGTGCAGTGTTTGGTGCCCTGCAGTGCACAGATGGATGTGGATGTGCCTGTGAATATGGGCAGCTTTGGGGCACGGCTGTTGCTTCTGGCAGTGGTCATTGAAGATCTTATTATCCACACAGGCTTGAACAGGACACTTGTGAGGGTAATTGATTTCCAAG
Source organism: Calyptomena viridis (assembly GCA_013390005.1). Taxonomy (NCBI): domain Eukaryota; kingdom Metazoa; phylum Chordata; class Aves; order Passeriformes; family Eurylaimidae; genus Calyptomena; species Calyptomena viridis. Next base: position 575,526 of record WEIV01008706.1, on the reverse strand, counting down.
AGAGAAGATCAATAAAGCTGTGCCAGTTCTTTAATAACATCCTGTTGATGCCCCACAGAATGATTTATTTTCTAGCAGAAAAGAAAGACTACATGTGTTTTGGCCCCTGAAGTGATACAGCACAGGCAAATGTTGTGGTGTTTCGTTCTATTTTTGTTGGAGGTCAGAAGTTTGGAAATATAGTAGTGAGGCTGTTTAATGTAATAGAAACTAATGTGCAGGTTTGCTAAAACTTGAAGAATTGTTTGCAGCAAAGCAGGCAGTGCAGTTCTTGTTTCCAAGGATGCTGACAGCAAAAGCTGTCCACTGTGAGAAGTCAGGCAAGTACTTTATTAGCACTTAATCCAGGCTGTGCTGGACCTTCAGAGATAAATGGCACATGTTTTCCCTGAAGGGATATACTTTTATACAAAATGTTGGTCATACTTGTGGCAAATGATTTAAATTACAGTCTTTTTTAATGTACATTATGTGAAAAAAATTAAAAGGAGGAAAATTGACTGAGGCTGACTGAAAATTTTTTTGTGTAGGCATTTATGTTGTGGGGTTTTCCCCTTTTTTATTTTTCCTTAAAAGTGTTTCAATTATTTGGAGGATTAATTTACCTTAATTACTTTTGGAAATATAATCAGCACTTATTTTATTATCTAATATTAATGAAGTTTCTGTTGAGACTCAGATCTTTGAATCTTAAATAAAATAAAAATATAAAATAAATAGTAAATAATATAGTAAATAATAGTTAAGTAAATAATAATATGGTAAGAATAATAATATAGTAAATAAGAATATAGTAAATAATTTTAAGCTGTAAAGATGATAACTGAATGTGGCAATTCCAAATGAAATAAATGGACAGTAAAGATTAAAATTATGTCAGTTCTTCTTTACTGTTCTAAATTCATACAGGGGTGAAAAACAGAAGGACATGAAGGACAAAACAGTAGATATAATCAACAGGATTTGGTTTTCATTATAATCTTCAGAAAGAATCCCTTGTACCAAGGTGTAGAGGTGCCAGTAGGGGCACCTCTCCTGCTGCCCTCCAGCCTTGGCAAAGTAAAAAAATCTCTGCTGAGTGGGGATGTAAACAGTCCATGGGGCTGGATTGTCCCCAAATGCTGGACAGGTGGTGGAGAACTGCCAGGAGAGGGAGCAGAGTGACCTACTTCGTGTTGAGGGGGTTTTGTGAGCTTTGTGTGTGTGATTAGTACTCCTGGGATTATTTGTAGATGAGTATTTAGAAAATTTGAGGCTTTCACATTTTGTAAACGTTGAATACTGTGGTTTAGCTGTTTTAGTGCAGATACTGATCCTGAAGGTATAGTTCACTGATTCCACTTAATTGGGTCATTAATGAATCAATATACTGCTCCAATCCTGGTTGGCCTTTAAACCCTGAGAACTGAGCAGTTTTCCCCGTGGCAACAAGGAACCTTTCATTAAGTTTAGTTAATGTGCACATAATAATGTTCCTGGGTTCAAAAAAGTGAAAAACTACAAACACAAATGTTTGTTCTTTAGCTTTTATAGCTTGGCAATTGGTTTGAAAAAAACCTAACAAGTTCTAAGCATCGTATATTTTAATGCTTCACCCTGTAAGCTTCAAGAGACCAAGGACCATCTTCAGTCAGGCTTTTCACATGTGGTACCCTGTGTGACTAAGGAAAAATATGAAAAGTCAGCCACTTGAACAGACCATTCAATATGGTCATTTGTTCAGAGGGATCCCAGAGCCCGTTGCTGCAGCTATATTAAAGTGTGCAGTGTGTGTTAAATTGCTGTGAGCAGTGATGGTCACACTAGGAATTAATGGTAACAAAAATAAATGAATTTAAATTCCAAATTTTATGGGTCACTAAAATTTTCTTCCTATCAGGGCAAAGTTACCTAGCAGTCATAAAGTTTAGACATATTGAAAAGAGGTGAGAATAAGCACACAACAAAATACACACATACAAAAAAAGAACAGTTGCTTTCTTTTTCTGGCACTCAGCTATTAAAGGGGAAAAACCAAAATCCTAAAAGAACTTGCAGAAAAGCTAAGCTGAAAAACTTCTTAATAAGAAAAAAGTTGAAAAAAAACCCCAAACATAAAAAATAAATTCTAGGTAGGAGCAATCAGTTCTGGTCTTGTAAAACTGTGGGCAGTGAAGAGTGGCAGAAGCATCAGTGATCTGTGCTGTACTTACCCCTATGTGATTGCTTTCCAGCCTCCTACAAAAACTTAAATGCGTGGTGGAAAAGGTTTTTGTCAAGGCTGAAAGAGCAGCAAATCAAATGGTCTGTCACAGACATTAGTGGCTCTGGGGTGTGGAGTTCTCATCCTGCCCTGCACCCATCCAGTGAAAGCCTCAGTCATTTGAATTAAAGTAATATACATATGGTGCAAAGACAAAGCAAAATACTTTCTGCTCAAAAGACTTTGGAGGAGCACAGATCACTGATAAACTGATGATTAAACACTTTGGTTTTGGTTGTAGGAATTCATATACACTGTCTCTTTTATAACTTTAATTTTAGCTTGAAAAGTTGTTTCAATAATTCACTTCTCTTAATTATCTTATTCACTTCTACTTAATTATCAGTAAGCAGTTTCTCTTGACTTGGCCAAGTGTTGGTATTTTTAAAAATTAGGATTATTTCTATTGTGGAATATAACATATACCTTTTCACAGATGCAATGTGAAGTGTTCATACAAGCCTGGGAATAACCTTCACAAGCCACTCTGGTGCCAACATTTGTTTTGAGAAGATTTCTGCTACAGCAGAATTACATTTAATTTCTTTTAGGGGGTTGATACAAATAAGAATGAAAGTTGCATGAAGTTTTTGGACAAAAAAAGAGAGAGCTCTTACACCAATGTAGCATGTTCTTCTAACTGTATCTCAATTCAAACTTAATTGAAATGATGGATGAAGAAATCATGACTTATCTTTAAAAATATTGTGAAAATCGAGTCTGATTTAACCCCTCTGCTGTAAGAGTAAGGTATAGTGTTTTCCTTGACAGTTTAGTAGTATTAGTATTTAGTATTTCCTGTGAAATGAAGGCTCAGGATATTAAATCCTTATGAGGTGGCTTCTCTCATAGGGATAAACCGATGCCAGAGGAGTTGGGATCATGCCCTTCTCTTTAAAATACTGCAGCAGAATATGCTGTTCTCCTGCACCATTAGGGCATGGCTTTGCTTTTACATCTGCACATAAGGGAAGGTTTACATTCCTGCCTGCATTCCCCTTCAACCCCTTTTAACTTAAAAGACACAAGAAAGCAAAAATAGATAAGATAAAAGAATTTTAAACAAATTGGTGAACATTTAGCAGTTCATACTTACATGTGATACTTAGGGTGGAATTACTCTTTTGAAAAGTGGTTAATGGATTTAGTATTCCTTAAAGAAAAGGACTGCCCTCATCTCATGGAATAGTTTACTCATTGTTTCCCAAAGCCGACATTTTGGGTTATACCTCAAATTTCATTAAGCATAAAAAGCATCTTAATGTGGAAAACAGAGTTCAGGTATAGGCAACTTTAATTATTTTTATCCTTTACCATTAGTATCTTATGAATCAATGAGTAAGTGCTACATTCAGCAGCATTCAGAGTCACTTTTTCTAAGGCAGAAATGTTTTCTTCTATTTAAACAAAATAAAATATGTAAACTTTTGTTGTATTTTTCAATTAATCTTATAAAAAACCCAGCCTGGTCTAGAATCCCTCACATAATTACAGATTACTGCATGTTTATATGTATAAAATCCTTTCAGCTGCTTCAAGCTAAATTTTCTTTAGATTTTGTTGGCTTTGCTGCTGCAGTACCTTAAAAAAAATAAAGCTGTCTCTCTAAATGACTTTACACTTTCTGGTAATCTAGTTGATGAGGCAAATGTATAAAAATCCCACTAATGTAGGCTGAGACATGTCCCAAAGTAGCTTGGTTCTCTAGTCAGGAAATCATCGAGCACTTAATAATCCTTCAGCCTTCTTGAGAAACTTATAATGATATTATGTTTGCTCAGACAGATTTTATTTAATCCTTTCAGAATATTGCATTAAGCTTGGAGGCTGTATTTACTCTTCTGTGTTTCCAGTTAGCAAAGGATAAAGTTGGAAAAAAAAGAGTTTATGTTAAATTGACTTCTAATAGCAAACTGTTCTGCTGAAACTCAGCAGCACATCTGGATGTGATAAAGGACTACTCACTTTGACTTCCACTCATGTAAACGACTAAATTCTTCTTGAAGATATAATTAGGGATGTGCTACTTTTCCTCTTGCAGCACAGCAGCTCATTTTTCCCTCTTCCACGTGTTATCTGTCCACCAAAAAGAAACTCTAGTTCTTCAAACTGTGTGTGTGGCTTCGTTGACTGCTGAAGGAGAACCCAGAAAACTCTCACAAGGAGCAGGTGAACGTGAAACAGTCCAGAGCAATCTGGTCACTTTAGTGAAACAAAAATCAAATTTTTTAAGTCTTTTCATGTTGCAAAAGTGAGCTGCACGTGCCAACAAAGCAGGGTAGGAAGTAGTGCCAGAGTGAATCCTTGGTTTTCTGTGGAACTTAACACCATGTGCCAGGAAGGGCAGACTTGGAGGGTTCTCTGCTAATCCCAAACACATAGAAAGCAGCCATGGACAGGCAGTGGGAGACTTTGCACAAGACCCCATTCTGATATTCATCAAAAGTGAATCCTGATGATTCCAATACTTTGGACTGTGGGAATCTGAGAACAGTTGGCTCCTGGAGAGATAAGGCTCTTGGGAAGTACCCTCTGCTGAACTAGACTCCTCTGCCCCAAAGAGGCAAGGTTGGTGTTAAGTGCTCTAAAGTAATTTTCTGGAAGACTAAGAATTTATTCTAATTCTACACATGCACATCATGAGTTTTAAGTTGCAATGATTAAAATTATTTTTGGTTTTTTGGGGTTTTTTTGTGGGTGGGTTTTTTGTTCCTCCAGTGGATGAGTAAATGGTAGGTTTATACAGTTGCTTAGCTGAAAATAATTGGTATTTTGTACTGGATTTGGGGAAGTATCATAAGTATTTATCATATTTTATAACTTTTCTAGGCATCATCTTCTGGCTAAAAATGGGAAAAGGGCACGGAATTAGAGAGTCCCTTGTTCTGGTGCAGGAGAGGTGTTTTTTCTGATCTTGTCAGGACACTGTAGAGACAGATCAATCCGTTTTACAGCATTTCTGACAACTATTTGTCAGAGCTGGTTTCTTTTATTATGACTTTGGTGATGAACTTTGCCAGAATATGGTTATGAGAGAGCATCTGTGTTATGTTCTTGACTTCACATCGTTAGTTCTTCAAGTAGTGAATCATAGGCAGTGATACGACAACAACATGCATTTTTCTTGTCTAGGTATTAAGACATTCTGAATGTTTAAATTCTTTATTCCTCTCTGCTTTGTGACCTACAGTGAAAAATGCATGAATAAACAGAGAAATAAATTAATTCCAGACAGAATAAACCTCAAGAAAAATCTGCTAGGCGAAATTCAGCAGTGCAGTGAGACACTGTGCAAAATAACAAACATCTCTTTTTTGCATATTGTTAACATTAGATCTTGTCTTGAATAGAAATTGGTACTTATTTAAAAAAACAAAAAAAGAAGAAGAAAAATAAAAAATGAAGAAAAACTGTGTTAGCCTTTGTGGGTTAAATAGCTGTTGGAGGTGCTGACAGGAAAATAAGTGCTCCGCAGGGAGCCCTCAGTTCATAGTTCATGCAGCTTATTGACTGCCCTCAGATCAGGGACTGCTTTGAGGGGTCAGTGCCAGCATTTCCTTCCTGGAGCTTCTGCTTCTCCTGCCTCATTCCACCATTTTTAGGTGAACAGGCAGTAATACACACAGGGATAGTAATTTTGTGGTTCTCCCACCGGTTTCTTGGAAAAACGACATGTCCATAAATTAGCAATGGTTCTTATTTGTGTGTTTTTCCAGTGCCTCATTTCCTTTTCAGAACAGCAGAACATTGAATGTATATGAAAGCCAAGAAAACATCCTTTGCTGTAGATGTTGGTAAATGAGCAGTGGAAAGGGAACACTGGATGAGATTGAATACATCTCCCTGTTCCTAGATCTTCTAATAAAAATGCAAAATTCCTGAGAATTTGTTGTAAAGATTTGAGAAGTCTTCACATGTAGTAAATTTTTCTTGGGTTTTTTTGAGGAAAGAATATCTATTCTAATGAAAATGTGATGCAAGGATCTTTGAATGCAATACTTATTATTCATGTTACCTGTTTTTCAGAATTGCTCAGAATCCCAGAATTAACGAGGCTGGAAAAGACCTTTGAGATCATCAAGTCCAACCTATGACCCAACACCATCTCATCAATTAAACCATGGCACAAAGTGCCACATCCAGGCTTTTTTTAAACACTTCCAGGGATGGTGACTCCACCACCTCCCTGGGCAGCCCATTCCAATGGAAATCACTCCTTCTGTGAAGAAAGCAGGCTTTTTCTTGCTTTGCTTTTGTATCAGAGTGCTATATTCACAGCAGATCTGTTTGGGAAACCTCCTGGGACAGCATTACCCCGAATCAAACTGATAATGGAAATTGATGGGTGAAGAACAGTACAGTGCTGATGTGAGTAATTACCTTTAAAACAATCAAAGGACATTTCCAGCACAAATGAGTTTTCTAATCATGTTTTCTTTAGGATTGCATCATATACAAAAGGAAATAGCACATTATTGAAGTGTATTGCATGTCTAACTCAAACCAACAGCACAATTTACCTTATGTCATTAAGTCTTACACAAACAGACAGTATTTACCCACAAGGGGAACATTTACTTCTGCTTGAAATATGAAGTAATAAGTCTAATAGAGGTAGGAAGGTGTAATGTATTGTAAAATTATTTTGTCTACCAAAAGAATTTCCAATAAGCCTAGTTTTTGCATTCAGCAGCTCTGTAGTAAATAATTTACGGTGATAATGGCTATTGCAAAGTTTATGTTGAACACAAGGGAAAAAAGTTCTGCTATGGGTCATAATTGGCATTTTTTCTTTAAGGTATGTGAATTGTCAAATAGATGGTAAGAATTCTTGAAGTAAAATTAGTTTCTTAGCAGTGTACATGCTTTTGATGCAGGAATGAATAAAGGAGAGTTTTGGAGTTTGTC
>WEIV01008706.1:540406-568344 GCA_013390005.1 Calyptomena viridis | reverse complement strand
CCGTGGTGAATAAAGGGCAGGGGTTTGTTCACACTTTTTATGAGAAGGTCTGACTTTGAAATTAAGAAAATGGTCATAGCAGATTTTTTGCAGTGAGCAATGTGAGTTGGTGGTGTGTGGTGCCTGCTTGGAAAGAATGAAGTTTGAAATGAGAATTTTGTATTTAATAGCAAAAAATAAAGTGCTGATTTTACTGCTTAGCATCTGATTTAATTTTAAGTTCATGAAAACATTTTTAAGAATGGACAAATTGTTTCCAATGTTAATCAGAAATTATTTGGTTTATCTACAGTGTCATTCATTTATTATTGTAATGAACCTTCTCACTACAAACTTTTATTTTAAGTTCCTTTTTTTCCCTTGAATTTAAATGTCAAGAATTTCATAGAAAATTCTTGTTAAGGTTTTAGCGATAAATTAAAATATTAAAATAAATAAAAATATCTGCTGCTTCTCAGTGGGTTTTTGGGATGTATAAATTGAGGAAACCTAGGGCAGCATCTATAACTATTACATATGACACCACTGAGTCATATTTTATGACACCTCTGGGTCATGGTTTGTCACTGATTAATCTGCATAGCTGAGACCTTGTTCTCATCAAGGGCATTGTTCTCATCAAGGGCATCCAGCTGACTGCCAAAAAGACAAAAACCAGTGATAATAAACCACAGATAATATCTGTCTGCTGGTCTTTAGTTGGGGAAATACTTCTGTTGCTTATTTAGTCCAAACTGATGTATATTTGGTTGCTTAGTGTGACATTTTATTAAAAAATTTCTTTAATATTTATATCTTTCATTATTTTATAGTCAAAAATTCCCATTTGCATATGACTGAGATAAAAATAATTACACAAACTTTTTCCAGATCTTCTAAAATTGGTTCTTAGATTAAAAAAAAAGAAAAAAATCCTTCTAAAAAGATGTATGACAGTACTTATTACTGGATATGCAAAAGAATGTATCGGTTCTTCCAGGTTCATTGGCTCAGATTATTTTACCTTGTGGAGTTACATAATACATCTTTGCAGAGTTTCTCACTCTGGTCTCCCCCTCCTGTCTAGCTTTGCACCAGTATTCCATTTTATCATTATTTTTAAAAGGTGATATTTAATTTAACTTAAGCTCTGTTTAGATTATTGTTAGTATCCATTTCTAGTTATGTGTATTTTTCTTCTTTTACTGCTTATGGCATTCAGACATCTTCCCAGCTTCCTGAATTTCATTCATATATTTAACCTATGACAATTTTGATTTCTTTTCATTGTTACAGCAAGAGTGGTGTGTCAGTCCTGTTCTGCTAAGAATACTAATCACATCTTTGTTTCTGTCAGTTTAATTTTTTACAATATTGTGATAGCATCATGATCATAAAAATGAATTTTAATGGAGAACGGATAGTTATCTCTGCCTTTTAACAAATATGCTAAGTTGTCAGATCGTGTGTCAAAAACCACTTCAGATTTTTTGTAGGTGAGTGCAGCACTATTTCACCTTTTTGGGCAGTAAATTAAATAAATAATGGCTCAACCCACTGTGAAGGAATGAATAAAAGTAGATGTAGGAAAGTTCTTGCCTTCCATATCTGTTGTTATTTACATTAGTAAAATTTCCAGCACTGAAGGACATTTCTCCTTTTCCCAAATTCCTATGTTTCCTTAGTGAAGTAAGACAATTTTTAATGTTTCAGTGGTTTGGGTTATTGTTGTTGCGGTGGTTCTTTTGTTGTTTGAGGGGGGGTTTTTTTGTTTGTTTAATCTCTTTAGATGTAGCAAAGCCTGTTCTGCTGAGTTCTAAGCTCTGCAAAGAAATCTTGAGGAAAATTCTGTTCTGCATATTTGGGCAAGAGCCATCAGGATTTCAAATTTCAATAAACACATTTTTCAGCTTTTCAGAGTAACAGAAAAACAAGACACAAGTGAACAAAATTCATTCAGTCATTGTTTCACTGTGTAGACTCAACGCTTCTGACTGAAACATGTGAGACAAACGTGCATTTTATGTACATGTGAAGAATTTAAAACCCTCTGGAGCTTCTTGAAACTTTGAAGAGGGATGTGTACCTTTTGAAGAGAGGAAGAGTTCCACTGTAAATTTAAAAATAAACTATAGATCTAGGTGTTGATTTCCACATAGATTCCTCTCTCATTATGGTTGGAGTAAGGGAGAAGGCAATTTGCTGCTTCTGTTGCCTTGTCCCATGAACCTCTCATTTACTTGAGAACTGGGTGAGGGGAGCTGGGGAAATGAAGAGATGAAATGTGCTGGCTCATGGCTCTTCTACATCTCCCAATCCCTGTGCTACTGCTATTATAGGGACCTTAGTTCTGAACAGATGCATGGATCATCATGGGAATAGGCTGAAAACAAGGATTTTGGTAGGGTTTGTCTGATAACCTGCCAAAGTTAGAAATGGGTGGGCTAAAAGTTGGCATGAATTCCTTCCATGAGGAAGTACCACATAAGAAAAGTGTATGGGCTTCCAGAATAATGTCACTTGATGGAGTCTTTGAGGATCTCACTTTAAAAGCAACACAGTTCTTTATCAAAATTATTATGAGCTCTTTCACAGATATTTGTACACATTAGTTAGAGGGAAAGGTGGGGGGGGATTGTGTGCATGAAACACTGCTATTTCTCTAAAAATTTGGTGTCGTTCATTTGAAGTGAAACCTCCAGAAGATGGTGAATTTGTCAGAACCTGAGGAATAACGATGATTGCAAAGTTTCACTTTTAATTGACTGTAGCTTCACTGACAATCTTTCCTTCTTTAACCTTATTAGGTGGAAGAGATGAAACCACTATCCAAGAGATAGCAGAGAGAACTTGATGGCACTTTAACTCCCTGCTAATATCTCTGTGAATGAAAGAGCTCTTTTGAAGGCAGAGTGCAGTAATCAGATGGCAGAGCCTGTGATAGTCAGACACTTTCTAATGACTTGGATCCTGTGGGGTCATGGCTTCCCAGCTGGAGAAAAGGGAGTGTTTCTGGAGGGATATGAGTTCTCCTGCCTCAGAAGTCACCCTCTATTCCTGGATGACTGCTCAGTAATTGAACTAAAAGAGCAGCTATGTTGGTTCAATAGAGACATTTTATATCATTAATTCCTCAGAAGAACAAATATTCTGCTGGCAGATTGTTGTTATATGGTACCATCTTCCCAAGTCAAGGGTAGGAAACCAATTATAGAAGGAAAAGATGAGAAGTGTAAGAAGGTGGCCAACAGTCCAGTGAGCTGCAGTCTCAGTGTAGCAGAGTTATGGAAATATTGACTTTACCAGGTCCAGACAAGGACAGGCCTGGAGTTAACAGCCTGTGGCTGTACTCTAGCAGTGCTTCTCTCCATCTCTCTGAGGTGTTCATGATGCACTTATTTGAAGAGCAACTTTCTTTTCTTCTTCGATTATGCTTTAGCAGACTGTTACTTCATGCCAAGCACTTCTGTGGATGTTTAAGCTTTATCTTTTAATCCCGCTTTTTTGCTTGGCTGTTCTCTGTCTCACAAGCTTTGCTATCAATAATACTGCCAACAGCAACAGTAGACAATTCACTGCAGGTAAGCCCACCAGAAGGTTCTCCTGGATGACTGAATAACAATTAGAATTAAGTTTGTTCAGGTTTTATCAGTCAAAACCGAATTAAAGAAGGTAATGCCTCACCATCATAAGGTTGCTAGCAAGTTACCTAAAACTGCATTTGTAATGCTCCATCCAGTACTTCCTATTTTCTTCCCTTTATTGGGTTTCTGTTCAATATTTCTATGCTAGACTCCTTTCCAAACAGCAAAAAAGGTACTTTGGTCACGTTGAATCTCTGCAGACAACACGAGCAGCTCCCTGCTGAAGGGTGCAGACCTTGGTGTTCCCAGGCATCCAGCAAGGAAAGACTTCCACTGCAGTCTGCAGCCACTGTAGTAGTGGTAATCACCACCCTGCTCCCTGGGGATGAGTCAGGCTTTTGGAGAGAACTCAGGCTTTTGGAGAGGACTCAGACTTTTGGATGTCTCAGCAGAATATGAGACACATGATGCTACAGCTGTTCTCTGCAGCCCATGCAAAGGAGAGTTGCATAAGCCACACAAGTGAAACAAAGCCATAAAACATTTCCCCCTGTATATATTACTTTAAAGGAAATATTTTTTAATAGACTGAAGTCTGTCTCCTGTACATGAATAAAACTCCAATTTAAATCAATGGGAGGTATCTCTGAAGAAAGTTAAAGGAGTAGCAGGGAAAACTGGACTTAAATGACGTTGAAAAGACAGTTGGTCTTTTCAGAGCTAGATGTAATATACTCCAGAGTGTACAGTTTCCCTTTATGAAACATGCATGACTTGTATTAGCTGCTGTTTATTGCGCCTGCGGTTAGTACTCAAGTGGTAACTGAATAATTTAAAATCACAGATGTGAGTCATTAACTCTCCTGTCTTCTATGGTTTTATCAGAAACTGACCTCTCCAAGTCTGTCTGCAAAACAGACAGGGGAAAACAATAGTGAAGCTTTGGGTGGTGCTTCTGAATATTCTGTAACCAACTTCGCTTCCTTGATAAATCTAAGTGGCTTGGAAAATAAAATACAATTCTTACAGGATTTCTAGAACCTTTTATAAAATGCTTAATCGCAGCACAATGTAAAAGCAATTGCTCAGTCTCTTTAAAAAGTTTTAAAACAATTTTTTAAAAATATTAGCCCTAAGTTTTGGGGAAAATAAGGCAAGTTCTCCCTTGCACAGATAGGCAAGGGAGATAGGCATTGATATTCACCATAGTAACAGGGAGCATCAGAAATTTGGGACACAATATCTTTTCCACTTGCTAACTAATTTTGATCTGTATATTTATTCTTTTGCTGTCAGCTGCATAGTGGTTGTTAGCCTTAAGGCTATTGTGTGCTTTCTGGCTTGCTTGCCTCTTGAGATATCCAGCATTTGTCTCAAGGGAGGAGGGAAGCAGGGAAAGCCCTGGGACACAGAGCACATCTGAACTGTTCAGGGGAGATTGCCCTGGAAGAGGATGTTGTGAGCTGCAGATGCTGATGCTGAGGTAGGGTTGTACTTAAACTCTTCCTGGACAGCACGTGCAGGCTGCCAGATGGGCTTTGGGATCTCACCAAGGCAGACACACCCTGCACACACAGCACTAGGGCAGCTCGTGCTTCAAGATGAACTTGGGAATTGCCTTTCCCACTTACTTGAGGAAAAGCAAACCCCTTTGCCCTCGCTGCTGCTGTAGTTGTGCTGCTCTGTGGTGCTGCAGACGTGCCCACCACGGTGTGTGCCAGGGGGTACAGACATGTCACACTGTGGCTGCTGGGCTCTCCTGCCCAATACTCTGAGAAGCTGGAGACACTCCCAGTTGCAGATTACTAGTTTGTGGCACACGCCATTAAAGAAGTATCCCAGGGGTGACAACTCCTCTGGATTTCGTGCTAATCCATGGTCACAGTCCTTCTTGTAAAAGTCTGACAGGATGGTTGTGAAAGTCAAATGGAACTATGATATTCAGATTTCCTACGATCATTATTCTGTGATCTTACGGGGAGTATTTAATTCTGTTATTCAGTGTTATGACAGTGATTGTACAAAACCAGGAGGCAAAGGACAGATTACATTTTTCTCTATGACTTTTTAAAAATAGGATTCCTGAGTAGGTTTAAGCTCAACAGCTCAGTGCTTTATTCCTGCCCACAATTAGAGCATTGACTGGGTGTGAAATAATAGAACAGGCTGTTAAAAGTAATGCTTGGTGGTTTATATTCTGAGGAAGGATTAATGTGAAAAAAGAATTTCCATCCTCTTTTTCTTTTCAAAACTGAGTGGGAGGTTATTTTAGGATTATTTGGACTGTAAAATGATGGCTTTGATAATTCATGTTCTTCTAGTTAGTTTATTTTTTAAATATGTACATGTGAAAGACTATATGAACAGTGCTATGTGTGTATAATATACATATTTATCTATAACTAATCTTCATTTAATCAGCAGATTTTTTTTTACATTGTTTCACAATTCTCTGAGAAGGTTGTGCCCTGTTAGCCTTTACAGGATTTGTTCATAAAGGTGTTTAGTTGCAGAACAGAAATAAGATTTTATTAGCATTTGTGTTGCTCGTTTTCTTGATATTCCAACTCATTGCCGGCTGTCAGCGTCTTCTGACCTGGCTACAAAGCCCACCCTCATCAACCTCACACAGCCAGTGTGGGACTAACCTTGGAAGGTGACTTTCTGCATCAAGTTCTTAGTTCCTTTTTGTGTGTGCTGGATGACGAGTCCTGATTCTTGGAATATGAGTAATTATGCGGTGAAAATTGCACTGGAAGGAGAACTGAGTGTGCTATTTCCAGCCCAAAGGCTCCTGGGGGATGTGCACAGTGTGCAAAGTCATCCTGGTATCCGTGGCACAGACTGGCAGGCAGGTCATTGAAAGGCCTCAGGCAAGAGCAGCTGAAGGGCACCACAACACCTGCAGCTATTAATGGCTGAGCTGCTGGACCAAAATTGATCTCTCGTCCTATTTTTTATTTTATTCACACCTCACCTTCCTGGAAAGCAAATACTTCAGTAACGCCCTTACGACACCTTGTGACACCCTCAAACAGAGATCTGGAAGACTCAGAAAGAAGTGCAAGGTTGAAGGAAATGATTTGTCTGAACTTCCACAAAGAATTCGAGTGTACATGAATTTCTGTTGCTTGTTTAGCTAGATGTAAACTCCATTAGAACCCAAAACTAAGAAGCAGAAAAATAGTAAATAGCTTCCCATGTTACCCCTTTTAGTTCCCAATTTGCAGATGCACAAATCTGCACTTTGAAGTTAAGTTCCAAGACGTCTGGCTGTGTTATTCATTCAGGTAGAGCAGCTAAAGTTTGGTAAATCAGATCCATTCTCACAATTTTTTTGTTATGGCTATAAAATATTTGCTTAGAGAATAATTTTTATCTTCCTCTTTCTTTCCTTTCCTTTGGAAATATTAGGAGATCTTGTGATAAGGAAAGAATCAGATCTATTAACATCCAAAGCATTCACGAAGCAATAACCTGAAAGAACTGAAGAAGTGGAGAAATTTCATGGGCTTAGAGGTTTTACAGCTTTTTCCCATAAGGGAATGCCTAAGAAATGAATGGATTTTGGATGAAAGGGAGGGAGTCCAGATGATTTGGAATAAGTAGCAGGGTCTGACAGAAAGAATGATTGCAGCAGGAAATTGGAGGGGTTTGATTCTGCTCAGGGGCTGCTGTGTGTAATTCCATCTTAGTGAGTGTATTTAGAGTGACAGAACTGAACTAAGAGATGCAAAAGTGAAAATAGCTGTTGCTGAGCAAGATAGGAAAATAAAGCCAATTATCACAGGCAGGAAGGCTTTTGGAACCTTCTGCTAGTTGTGGCCTTCCCCACATGAAAGATAATTTTACTTGACAGTTACAGTAATTTCTTGGCACTTTTCAATTGCCAAATGTACCAGTAATGGAAGATTTTTTCCCATTTTGTTTTGTTTTGGTTTTTTTTTTTTTTTTAATTTTTTTCCTTATTTTTTGGTTTGGTGGAGTTTTTTTGTGGGGTTTTCTTGTGACTAAATCCCTACTGCTGTAAATGTTGATTCCTGAATCCTGCAGAATTTTTTATTTGTTTTGTGATACACGCAGATACCCCCAAAAAACAAACAGAAATTTTCTTTCCTGCCTCCGAGCAATTTAAATGATAGAAAGATAGGAAGTGATACTACTTAGACATAGCAAGTGATGCATTTATGGCTGAAACCCAGTGAACTGAGGAAGAAAATCACCCCAGTAACTTACCCACAGCTCGATGGGAATAAAAAATATGTTCTTGGTAGGGTGGGTATAACAAACAATGCGTGGTGAAAATGATCATGCAATGAAAATATATCTGTACATTTCCAGAAGTGGAAAACAAGCAAATTGCATGAAAAAATTACAGTAATTCAAAGCAGAGTAGCATATATTGTCTAGGGGAAATTTTATTTTTACATGCTTTGTAAAGAGTTTCACTTGAAGTAGAATTTTGTACATGAGTGGACAGAAAATACCTCTGAATACTTAGGAGAAAATGTGCTTTCCCCACTTGGGCATTTCAGCTTCACAGAGAGGATGTGTAATGGTAACTTAATGGTGATGACACCTGGTATGTTTTTGTATTCCACTTTATTTCCTCTCCATTGCTTTTGAATAAATGAGTAGGCTTTATCATCACGCCTTTCATTACACCTCCTTGGCTTTCCCAACAGCTTCCTATTAGTTGCAACTTAAAAAAGTTGTAACTCAAAAAACAGCTGGTTCTTTTAGGTATTTATAGATAAACTTCGACAATTAGGTAAAATTAATTACTAGGAGAAGGAGGTTCTAAACAGAAAAGTCTCTCATACGTCTTTATACGAGGAAATAGGAATAGAAAAACAGAATAAATAAAACAATCAACTGAGACAAACCAGTATTTCATTTGAATGCAGCTCCAGACAGTGCCACCATATGATTTTGCCTCAAAGTCCTTTTTCTTAAAGACCAATTTCTTTACTAAAGCTGTCACCAGAGCAAATCCATGGTAGCAATATGAATGATGCTTCAGAAAATTCCTCCCAAGAATACGGGAGCTCCACCTTCCAAATTACCTAAAAAAAGTAATTGAAAGAAAGAAACGGGATCTAAATTTCTAAACCAAAGGAAGAGCAGTGGTTTTCTCTGTGGTATGGAACATGCCAGCAGGGTCACACTTCAGTTTACCTTGAAAGAAGCACGTTCTGAAGCCTAAATATTGACAATCCAGTCAATGGAATCTGGAAAGGATTTTATTCTCTTACTCCTCCTATTCCTTCGAAATAATACTGGCTTCCTGTATGTATAAGGCAGAGTAGATTTGGATTCTTGTCTTCTTAGGACAAGGGAAATTTGATACATACAACATAACACTGCCTTGAGCTGACAGATTTTACAGAAGCAGATTGTAACTCTTTTTAAAGAAAAAACACATGCCTTACTAAGCCACAAAGAGTGCATTAAAAACACAATGAAAATAATATTTATCATTTTCTTGGCAGCACTTAGGAGGATGTAGTTCCATGAAGATTTGAACAACTGATTGCACATAAAAGATCAAATGAACTTTCTGGTTTAAAAAAGAACTAAGTCTGGATGAGCCAGTTTTGTGATTAACTGTAGTTCTCAAAAAGATTTAATACACAAGGCACTATATAGGAGAGGAACTGTGCAATTTATTTTAAATGTAAAAGCACAAAGAGTGAGAATAAGCACATCAGGAAAAAACTCACTTCCACTTTGATTTTCAGGTAATATCTTTAAAGGTTTCCAGTCTGACTTGTCCAATCCCTTTCATAAAGAGTTGGTGGGAGATGGAGGTTTAACAGCACTTTAGGTGTCAGTAAACTTTAAATGGATTATTGTTGGTTTGACTGATGACACACAGACGAAACAGCCAGTAAGTTGTTCGTATTGTAGTGGTTTTAGATGAGACTAGGAATTGAAGAATGTGATTTCCTTGTCTGTCTCTATGTCTTTTTGGGTCAATAGTAATCAACTTCCTTTGAACATCTTTACATGCTCTGTAGGTTTGTCATCGTCTTCAGCAGAGCAGGACTTCTCTTTTCTGAGTGTCTTGCCCATTAAAGGCTGGGAAAGAAGCCACTTCTGTGAAACACTTAAAAACACAGGTTTAGAATTTCATTTATGGCTGAAATTCCATATATTAATTTAAATGTGATAAATAGTTACCTTTTTATTGACTGGACTCCGTAAATTGTTCTGGTATCCTGTGACAGCATTAGTGATGTGAGACAGGGCTGTTTTCTTTATGACTTTAAAGACATGGTTAATATATACCCCATCACTTCCTACTCCATCACTAAGCTGAGAAAACCTAATGTTTTGCAGAGACTGAAAATACATTAGGTTTTTTGAAGCTCTCATCATGTATACTTCTGGGCTTTTTCTTTAATCTATGGAATGATCTGTTCTTCCCTGCAATCTGTGGAACTGTCTTTCCCTGAAATGAGACTGAAATCATAATGATGCTTGGTCATAAAATTCACCTCACAGCACTAAAAAATTCTATTATAAATTGAAATTCAGAAATTGACTTCTGAGACAAGCAAAAATTAACTAGTGCTAATAAACATACTGAAGGGGAGGGGAGAAATCAGTGAGGGAAGGTGGAAAATTTAAATGCTGCTTGAGTTTTGATTCACTTCATCCAGATAGGTCAACTGAATGTTTTTCAAACTTCTTCTGTCAGTAAACTACTTAGAAAATCACAACCTGGGAAATTCATCAGATAAGGTCAAAATGGCAGACAGACCAGAGACTGGATTGGACACTATGAGCCAATGAAAAGGATAAAATCATGCTTTTCAGAACTCATTTTGGGCCAGGGATACTTCTGCCACGTCTTCACGTTATTTATTACAATTATTATCACAATTTATTACATGCTGACAAAGAAATAAGAGCAGCAGCAGTGAATAGAGACATTTTTTTCAGGCTGTGCCCAGAGTAGAGAGAGAGAGAGAGAAAACCCTTTTACTTGAAGTGTTTGTTAGTTTAACTGGCTGCGTGTGCTAGAATATTGGTTTGTTCTCATTCTTATTAAAGTAGTTATATATTATTAAGTAGAGTTGACATGTTCCACATAATGAGGACATAAAATGGAAATTATTATTATTTTATGAGAACAATGAGATTATTTTAAATAGTCGCAGGTTTTCTAAAGAAATTGTACAAAATTGTACATTCTCTTTGATACTCTAGTATGTTTTAAAGTGTACTTACACGAAACAAAGAAAACAAACCAGACTTTTCTGAGAGGGAATTTAATAACTTTCAGAGGCAAACAGAGAAGGCAAAAACCAGACAGGACTGCAGTTTTTACCACCTGAAGAAAGAACTTCAAGATTAAAAGTACTGATTAAGTGCCTATTATCTATTTTTAACTATAACCATTTTATGATTTAGCAGACCAATTACTATGAAGTTGAGCTCTCTCTAGGATTATTCAGAGCTATTACTCTGTACTCTAGAGATTTTATACTTTATATTTTAAAAGATAAACTTTACAAAATATGTGTTACTGAAATAATTAAAATAACAACCCCAAACCTATTTTTTCCACATAATTTAATTATCTCACCCAGACATCCATAATTAACAGATACAAGAACTCATGTCAGTAAAATATCGATGTTCCAAAAGACTGAGGAGATGCTTCTTACCCCCAAAGTATAATTTTACCATCTCTCTCTTTCTAGAAACCCCAGGAGATGATTAGTGGAGAAATAGATATTGTTCACTTGTGCTTAATATTTCTTAAATTTTTTTTAGCCCTTTCCTATTTTTTCAAATGTACTTTCATCCAGAAGTGGAAAATTAAGGCGTGATTAGATTTATCTTTTGATTTAGGAAAGTTTGAAAGTAATACTAGGGGGAAATATTTAGCTACTACAGAGATTGTGTCTGTACAATCTTTTCCGCAGTGTGGGAAGCAGCAAGGCTATGATAGAGCACAGTAATTACATGATTGCTTCTCGAGTGGATGCAATTTGAATTTCTTTTCCAACTGGCAGAGCTGCTGTTCCACTCTCCTGGTGCAGGATGAGCTCCTCCTGCGAGATCAGAAGTGCCTGAGTGCAAACATGGGTTGGCTGCAGATCTTTGTGCCGTGTGTGATATCAGAGATATCATTTCAACGTGGTATCATTGGAAAATGCAGCATGGTGCCAGTGAGGGCTGGTCTGACTGGCCAGCTCTGCCAACATCTGGCTGCAGACCCCCCCAGCAAGAGCTGAGTGCCAAAATTTCCCAAGTTAAGTGCTGCCTCCACTAGATAATCCTTTCCCATGGACTCCTATGTTTCCTATTTAGATACACACATAGGTATGTATATATATAAATGCACCTGTAGGTTTGTCTACAGGGAGTGACAGGGATATAAACCAGGAGATAAATGCATTGATCCCTTCAGCATTTATGAATAGAAAACAATTTTTGAAGTATATCAGTTTTAATGAAATATGAGCAGATGTGCTACTTTGACAAGGTACAGCTCTCTGACCTACAAGAAGAACAGATACTTGTAGATACTGGTCTAAATCTCACTACATGATCTTAAGCTATTTGTTAACCCAAAGAACACATGAATACATTAAACAGTGTGAAGGAAGAGAAATAAGTATATTTTTAGTTTAACATGGGTAACAGAGACATACAATGTGTGTCCCAAGCTGCTCAGTTGATAGAATAGGAACACAGACCCACTAAGGTCATTCACCCAACCAGTGTCTTATATTTAATGCAGAATATTTTTGAGGCTGTAAACTTGAACTTAGTAGTGAGAAAGGTATAAATAAAGACATACAAATTCTTTTTGTTTACCTCATTACACTGCTGAGCCTGTCCACTGTGATCTTAGCCTTTTTCTTTGCTTGTTTTTATTTATTTTTTATTATATTTCAGTGGCCTACTAAATGTGTTCTACAATATTTATCTTCCCTTGCTGTTTAATTCTTCTAAGTATTTAGAGATGGCTATATTCTCAGTCAGTAGGCACTTGGCTAATCTGTACAAATTCATTTCAGTTAGAAATTATTCCTTCTAGCTCATTGCCAGCTTCCACATAACTGAATGCAAAGTAAACACGCTTCAAACCTTATCAATCAGCAAACCAAGCACATCTCATCTTAGTAAAGTGCAGTGGCTTAAGCCAAAGAAATGGAATCTCTAGTTTTTCATGAGGAATCCTGAGAGAATTTGGCAAAGCAAAACGAGTGCCCACTCCTGCCCAGCTCAGCCCCTTGGTGAGGTGCTGGAGGTCACTGCTGCTTCTTTGGCCACTTCTCATTCCTGTTGGAGACCCAACCAGCAGTTCGGGCCCGGCTCACACAGATGGGGCTGCCTTGTGGTGACAGGGAGGGGGTTAAGTAGAAGACGCCCCCGTGCCCACAGCAGTAGAGGAAGGGCCCCAAAACCCTGTGCAGTAAGTAGCAAATGTATGGTACAGAGATGCAGCAAATATCCCTTGGTTCTCTGAGTGATGTTAGAGACTTGGAAGTGCTCTTCTGCCTGAAGGCAACCTGGAGGCTTTCCAAATATTGAGGGCCTTTGGATTTACACAAAACAAAATCCATTGCAACTTGAATGAAATTAAAGAATTTGAAAGCTTTTCAGCATATTATATTTTTACTCTTGGTTATTTTGATCCTTTAGCAGCAACAGCAAAATATAACTGAGAAGTGTTTGAGCTTTATGGAGAGTTTTCTTTAGTGAATAGCTTTAACATACACACAGGGATTTTAAAAGCTTGGAGGTTTTTTCTCATGAAACAGATTTCCTTGAGGAGAAAATACATAAATAAATAGAAGAAATCCCTGATTTTTGCCTGCAAATATCCACTGCAGGAGAAGATACATAGCAGTATGATTCATGCTTAATTATGTAGTGACAATCAAGCTTACTTCTTGAGATTATCCCGTCTTAGAGTATTTGGGCTTGATTTGACTCAGTATCACTTTAACTGTGCTGTCAGTAAAAGAAAAGTTAAGGTGCTTCTTGATATTTAGGAGCAGTGAAGTAATGTCAGAGGTGTGGAAGCAGCACCTGTGGGCAAAACCCCTGAAATCAACAGGAATATTCCAAACAGCTTTTGTGGCTTTGGATCCAAACTGTCTCTGTAAGTCTGGGAGGAGATTTGCATGCAAATCCATTTGCTCCTGCAGATGTCTGTTCTACATTCAGAATAAACAATTGCACACATCAGCCACTGTTTTCACTTGCAAATGGTTACTGTGCATATGGATTTTATAGGAGCTTGATGGGAACAGGCCCTGTAATAACAGCCAATAGCACCTCCTATTTCAGTGGTGTTATTGTAGAATGATCATTGCTGACACAATTGCCTGAGAGTTGCAACACTTTATTTCTGAAATTGCATGTTTGTAGATTACCTAATGTCATCACAAACAGTGGTTCAGTGAGGAACATGATGAGTTTAAAAGCTTAATGTTTTGTTTGGTTTAATAATTCTTATTTTCACCATCTGAAAAGGGTAAGATTAAACCTCTGACCTGACTTAGTCCCCTAGATCCTCAAATCAACCAAATACATAGGGTATCACCAGCAGGATTTTATGGACACTGCTGTGAGATAGGTCTGCAAGGCATCTAGGGGGCATAATTTCCCTTAGGAGCTGTGTATCTTCCCCTAATTAACTAGAAGACTCAAGGGACATGAGTGTACCTTTCTTCTGAGGATGAGCCTCGTAATATTCATTTCCTCTCATATGTTTATTCATATAAAATGTTTTTCTAAGATCGTCATATGTTTCTATGGAAGCCTGGACCTTTTTCTCTGCTAGAATGTGGGAAGTAGAAGGGAACAGACCAAGTAAGAAGGAGCACAAGGAAGACCTTACTTTTATGTGGCCTTTTGTTTTCCTTCACTGCAGTTTAGGAAGCTGAGCCTTGCAAAAATGAAAATCCTCGAGGTTTTTTGCATTGTCACTTACAAGATAAATTTTGCCTTTTCAACATAGTGATAGAGGAGTCCTACCCCACTGGCAGATCATTCCAAAAAAGAGCAGTCCCCCACGGCCAGCCTCCTCTCAGCTTCCACCAGCTACTCCAGGAATGTGCAGTTTGCTGCTGGCTTATGGCAGGAAACTCTTGGGATGCTTTTGTTCCCCTTAGTGGCTGGTTCAGCTCTGGTGGGAGGGTTGAGAACTGACAGCACTGGCACTCCCAGAGCTCGTGTGACAACTGGCCCCAGTCATTGACAAATATTGTTAGCTTGGGTACGAATCCATAACCATAAAATAAAGCAGTGTTTTTTCCAAACCAGCTCACAGCTGCAGTGACTTCGTATCCCCGATCAGCACGAGGTCATTACATTTGTCTTTGTCTGTGTAATGCCTTCTATCCACGAATTGGAACAAAGTGGGGCTTTATATATCATTTGTTCCCTCTGTTTGCTGGAAGCACAAAGACTGTGCTGCATTTGTCACACAGGGTGACAGAAAGCATATGGATATAGGTATTCCTTGGTGCAGGCAGGCATGTGCTGCTGACAGAACCCGAGAAAAATCTACAGGCTGCTCCAATTTTTCATCAGCACTGTGTGTGGTGTTAAATGACACAATTGTAGCTATTTGGTTTTATTATGCAGCATAGAGAAGGTTATTTAATTTCATAATATTTGGAATGTCTGCCTGTGTATATTTAACATCTTGGAGACAGACTGAAAATCCTTTTACACATCAGGTCTCACCTAAAATTTGCAGAAAGCCAGTAGGTGCTCTACAGTGCAGAAGCAGTCAGAGAAATTGCTTGGTTCCTTTTACACATGGGGCTCTGAAATGACACAGCCTGTCCCAAAGAGGCCTTGGTGTTTATTGCTGTGAATTCACTCAATACACCCAGGCTTTGGCCCTACACAGCTCAATTCTTCTGTGAAAAGGAGGTGGATAAGACAGATAAGGAGATAACTTCAAATAATATGATAACTGCCACAAGAGAGATGCCTGTGCAGCAGGGGAGAGTTTTAAATGCTCCCAAGGGAAGGAAAAGATCTTGGTTTATAGCTTCCATCTCTGCTACATAAAAGCTGCAGGGGCAAGGCACAGCACCAGCACCTCGATCTGCTGATTCCCAGTGATGTGTTCTGGGGACATGGGGAACACAGGGGCGGTGCCTGTTGTGGCTAAAAGGCACTTTTCTGCACTCTTAATGCAGCATGTGGTGAGGGAAGTGAGGGAATCTCTGCTGCACTCCATTGTCAGTTTTACTGGAATGGGTCCTGCCCTAATCTTCAGTTTTGAAAAAATCAGTGGCTGTTGGGAGAAAAGTGTTGGAGTTTTCTACTCTATTCTATTCTACTTCTACTTCTACTTCTACTTCTACTTCTAATTCTAATTCTAATTCTAATTCTGTTCTATTCTCTGACTCCACGTGTAATTTCATGTAAAATTGTAAGATGATTAAAAAAGCCACTATGGAGAGTGGATGTGGAAATTGCTGCAGGCAGCAATGCTGGGTGTCAGGGGTGTTCAGATTGAGGGTTGGGTTGATGCTGGGTGAGAGTCAACAGGCAGCAATAGGCTGGTGTGTTACTGTGGATAGGAAATGCTGTGATAATCTTCCGGTCTTTGGGTAATTTTTGTATTTCAGCCTCTTTTTGCTGATGACAGCTATCGTAAGAAAACCATAAGTGCTGAGGTCAGACAACTTCCTTTAATTCCAAAGACACTTAGCACTCAGATTAAATTCTCCAGTCTGATGGCACACTCAGGTCAGATAAATAGATTGTCTCCTTATTGGTGCCTTCTGCCTCTACTATTTTTTAATTTTCAAATGCATCAATAATTGTATGTGAAATCTATGTCATTATTGTCTTACTCTGACAATAAAAGTATTGTCAGGACCATTTATAATTCTCATCTCTTTGTTGCACATGTTGATAGCAGAGGCTCTAAGAGGTAAAATATTTAGGAGTGCAAAAACCCTGCAGCAATTCCATTTTGAAATTCATTCAAAAATGTCAGTAGCTTGATAGATACAGGGATAAGAGGAACCTGGATCTACCAGATACAACCTTCTAAAAAACTAAGGGGTTTAAACAATAAAAACTACAAAAACCCCCTTGAAAATGATTGTGTTAGTGGTTCTTTTTGATGTAGGAAATCATGTTAAAGGCTGTCAAAAACATAATTATGAAGAAAAAACCCAAACCTGCTGTTCTACATCTTCTACATATATGTTTAATTCAGTAGTGTTTGAGTGAGGCATTTTTTCCCTCCAGTTTTCTGGACTTTTCCATTGTGGAAACTTTACACAGTCTGAATAAAACAATAAATGAAATTATAGGAAACTACTGAAATAATGTTGAGTGTCTTATAATGTGACAACTTCCAACACAAAATTAAAACCCCTACTATGATATATAAACCCCAAGTATGTTGCGCCATCTGCATTGTACTTCCACACATTTACCTTATTTATCCCTGACTTTGAAAAATACCCAAGAATTAAGCTCAAAACATGCTTTGTCTCTTTCCCATCTTTTCTTGTACCAAACAGTGATATTTTGGAGTGTTTCTCATAGTGTGGATAGTTGACATTATGTAAGTTCTGAATATCTAAGTATAAAGATCTTTCCTCACAGTCCTTCCATGCCATTCCATACTCTAGATAATGAAGTAATTAACTCCTGTGGATGGAAGGTTTGATGACAGAAAGTGTTATGGCAGCATCAGCAATGTCACACTGGAAAGCTCATGTGATTGAAGGTACTTGGCCTGTGGATTTTAACAGACAATCTTCAAGAGAACTTTCTGACATGTTACACAATCCCTAACAGGGGGAAAAAAAAACCCCAAAAAACCATTTTACACTCAGCATCATATTAAGATTTTGAGTGCAATGGGAAGATCTCACCAAGAGATACCACGAGACATGAAATTGATGGCAGCATCTAAGTCTGTCCATTTTTCTTTGCACGGTAATTTTTTTCTAGAATATAGTGAAGAGCAAATACAAGCACAGCTAAAGTTTGTGATAATATCTGCCTCTCATATTTTACTCTGTTTATGGGTTGGGTTTTTTAAAAGCTGCTTCTTTAAAAGCAAAAGCAGGTTATTAATTTCAGTGCCATATATATTTAAAGATTTTTCTCTCTTAAATTTGAGAATTTTGATTTCTTATTTAAACATGAATAGTGCACAGGATTGCCATATGTATTCAGTTTGTTTCCTTTACAAATTGCTACTATTTTTAAGGTAAAGTGTTTGGATTGATTTCATTGTCTCAAGTAGTAGATGATGGCAATATTATAGGAGTGCCTTTATGTAATGACATTAAATTGCAGCTATTTCACTGTAGATTTTTCTGACTTCAAGAAATACTGAAGTATCTGTTTGTAATGCTTTTGTGTGACACATATTTTGAACTTTGCAAAAGAAATAATTTCAAACCGTTGTTTTTCTCAAAGCTGTGCTAATTTTTTACAACTGTAAGCTTTTAAAAAGTCTTGTTTTACCAAAAATATAGTAGAAAAATGTTTGAATTATACGCACTTTTGGAGGTGATGCTTTCCTGTGATACAACTGCAGCATGAGTTCTGTCACTCAGTTTTGTGGCCAAAACCCAGAAAGCAGCAGGAATTGGATCCTATTATATGAAAAATAGTTTTACCTACACCTGTTGTCATTGTTGACAGCTCAAGTCGGTATTTAAATCTTAGAAACTATGTTTCAGTTCTTGAAAACATAAAAAATAGAGAGGCAGCCAACCCATATAATTCTATTTCTTTAGCTTTTAGAGATTGTTTTCCTTTGTCTTCCAGTCTGTTTCCAGCTAAGTAAAACTGGGTGGTAATGTCTAAATATCACATAGGAAGGTAGGAAAATCAAGTCACCAAAATTTTTGGAGTCTTTGTCTTGCAGTCAGGTGGCCATTCCAGACAGCATTCTTTTGAAGTTGCTGATTTGTTCTTAAAAATGGTAAGAAACGTCACTTTGGAATATGTAGGAGATACATATTGGGTGAAAAGCATAAATGTTCATAGGTAAGGTGAAGTGTTATGTGAGAAGTTTAAATTTGTCTGGAGTGGGATACATGGTTATTGAGTGTGGATTAATGAATTTGTGTGATGCCAAAAAAAGACTCTGGAAACAGTTATTGGGTAATTTGTATTACGTGTGGCTTTGGCATCCAGTCAAGGTCCTTGTGCTCTTGGGGCTAAAAACTGGGAAAGCAGGGAGCAAAGGGATAAGCCATGACCCAAAGAGGTCACACAAGTCTCCAGAGCAATGGAGTGCATGGGCAATTATAAAAACATAGCATGACATGAAGCTTATGCAGGGCCTTACAGAAGTATGTTTTTAACAGTGCTCCCCAACATCTGTATGCTGAAATCACAGAATTTCCTCTCAAGGTGAGGCTCTGCAATGTACATTTGAAGTCTCTTAACTCTGACTTTGTCCCCTTACAAGTTTTGTATAGCACTCAAAGGCAGAAGTAAAGTAGGAGTAGGGAATCTCGAAAGGTTATTTGGAGTTTACTACCGATTAAAATATTCATTACTCTTTGGGCAAATCCTCTGTGTGTTTGAAATTTTCAACTGATGGTACAAAAGAGAAGTCAGGGCTGTGTCTGTATAAACAGGGAACTAAATGCCTTTCAATTGGTATAACAAAAATAAGATTAACTTAATTACACAAGAAATGTTCTTTGGATCCCAGTATCACAAGATGTACTGCATAAATTCGTGTCCTGAGGGACAAGAACTTCTGCAGTTCATCGTTCAGAAGTTACTGAAGAGCTAAGGAAGAAAAAAAAAAGCCTGTGTGTATTTTTAGTTTATTATGGCTGTGACCCACTGCCAAGAGAAAACCAGTGCAATTGTCATGCACCAGGCATGGTGTTTTCTGGAATAATTAAAGAAATCCTATAAAAGCCGGTCATATGCTTTCATTTAAAGTATTCTAAGCAGTAATCTTAAAAAAAATATATATAGAATTATATTGGACTAGATAAACAAAGGAACTACTACTCTGATTGCAGGAAGGGCAGTATCTCTGTTAAAGACATCTTCAAACAGCTTTTCTAGGCTTGTTTGAGTTAACAAAATTAAAGCCAAGGAACTACAAGAATATCTTTTGATTACATCAGAGAAAATGTCTTAAAAAAAGGAAAAAAAAAGTAATAAAAAAAGAGCAGTCACAAGTCATACAGACATCAGTGATGGCTTTAGATCTGAACTGCATGGGTTCTGTGTTGTGTGCTGGCATTTCATCTGCTCTGCCTTCATGTGCAGTGCTTTGCTGGTGCCTGGACAGTTCCCACAGATCTGGGAACAGCACATGTTGTTGTGAGAACCCTGTGCGTTGCTTTGCAGCATCTCTGGCCATGAACCTTAACCTGTACGTGTGTCTGTGCCTGTAAACCTTCCAGGCTGAGGTGGGACAGGCACAGGCAACATGACCAACCTCTCTCCTGGCCTGAATGTTCACTTTTCTCACACCCTTTGCTTTTGCCTTTAGCAGAGCTAATAGCCTGAGGACATGCAGTTGCACAGCAGAGTTTAGTTGCATTTGGAAATTGTGTGCCAAGTTCCATTTGGGCAAAATGAAAGAATTAAAGATTACCTGTAATTACCTGTGTTTCGTTCATCTCAGGAGATTCTGTGTGAAGAAGCAATGCACAAATTGCCCCTTTGCAAAAATCCAGCTCTTTCTCCCAGATTTACTGATTGGTATACTGATATATACTGATTACTATTTAATTGGTAGCATCTAGATGTTTTTTCCTTAGCATCCTGGGTGTTGTCCCTATCTCTGATAGGCATTTATAACCAATTTGACTGTAATTACATGTATTTAGCAGATGACCTGTGTTTTAGTAAAATGGGAAGACGTAAAAGAACGCTGAGACTCACCTGATGATTCAAAATGTTTTGGGTATATTTTTTTCAGGAGAGTCCAACCAATCTTTTCATCATGGATTTACCTCCCTTTGACCTTAGGAGCACAGCTTGGCAGCAAAACAACCTTCAAAGGAGCTCGGTATAAGGAGAAATCAGAAGGATCTGACTGGCCTGTGAAAACACCTCAGGGATCTCATGAGTAATGTACTTGTTGGAATGAACAGTGAACTGTCCAGAGGATGTTCCATAATAGTTCCATTTGTCAGTGAACCGCCAAGTCAAACAACATTGAGCTGCCCCAGGGCCCAGCCCTGAGCCCCACACACATCACAGAGCAGAGCTGGGGATACTTTCAGGCAATTTTATTTCCACTGAATCTTTACACATGAGAATTCGATTCCTTGCAACGAATAAAAATACCACAATTATCTGGCGATTTAAAAATTAAGCATTTAAAATGTGAAGGCCTTATACCAATGAGATGCATTTAATTCAAGACAAAAATAGCTCCCCCAGCCCGCTGCCCCTTCAGGCCACGTTAGCACTGCTCACTGCAGCATGTGCTTTGGTTTATGACAGGGCCACCTCCACTCTTGCCCTCCCCTTCAGAAGATGGCTGTGGTTGCCCATGAATTGGTGTAATCAGTACCATTTAGAAATGAAATTATGTGCTTAAATGGTGCAGAGATCATCCACCAAAGCTGAACTTTAGACTTATTTTCCACAAACATCTTTGAATGATCAATCAGTGGCCATGCAGAGCACATTGTGATGATGAACTCTGAACTCTGCATAGACTTGGCTCTTCTTCATTCTACGTGTCATTATTCACTTGCAGAGATGGGTGTAATTTAAATGCTAAACCTGAGGGAAAAAAACCGCATTTGGTGAAAATAGGAACTGGGATTTGTCTTCTATTTCTTATAAAAACCTCAAGTCTGGTTACCGGCAGTAGACAACCATCTTATTATTATCCTATAATTATCATAATTATTTTTTATTAAATCAACATTATTATCAGTGTTTTAATATTATAATTACTTTATTATTGTAATAGAAATGTAATTCTTGTTATCTTATTCTTATTATAATTATGACTGTTAATATTATCTTTACTTTTTCCTATCATTTTCACATACGTTCATATTTGAGGCCTTATGAAGTGCCCTCACAGCAGTTTCCTCTGATAAACCAAATGGCAAAATAAGTGGTAATAAAAGTAACCTCTGTCCTTTTCAGAAGTTAAAACCATGAATTCTGCATTGGTCCCATCTACAGATGGGAATGTTTCATGAGTCAAATGGAAGAACTGAACACCTACAGAGCTGCTGTAGCCCCTTCTGGACTTCAGAAGTCCATAGTCCAGGAATGTTGGTCTTTAGATACACTCCAGATTACAGCAGTTCCCCCATGAAATCTGGAAAAATATGATGAGCCAAAATCAGAGTTTTCTCTATGCTTGTCACCCACCTCCCATTTGGTCTAAGCAACAATTAAAGTATGGAATGTAAGGACAAATTACATGTAAAATGTAATCCAAGATAACAGAAACAGCCATGGTTATAGAGTGAAGAGAGGTGAGGAAAAGGAAAACAGGGAGGAAAAAGGAAAAGGAGGAGGTGAAAAAAGCAAGGGAAAGGGGGAAAGGGAAAGGAGAGGAGAAAGTAGAAAGGGTCCCAACATCTCCTACTGCTCTGTCTTCTTCTCCTGACATACTGGAAGGTCAGCTGACCCCAGCAATTTTTATTCCGCTGTATTTTACTCATTTTGCTCAGAAAACCACTTTCAGAATGGCCACATAACTGAAGCTTTTACAGCTTACTCCTCACCAGAATTTTCTTGTAGTTGTCTTATGTCTTCTCTCACACTGATTTGTTTTAATCATTAACTAGAAATGATATTTTCTTTGAAGCAGGGGATATTTTTCTTCTCTCTGAGAGACAAGTCTGTGAAGAGAGTTAATACCTTTTATTAAAGAAACTGATAAAGTTAGAACAAAAAAAAAAGAAAAAAAGTTGACCTTTCAGGCTTACAAGCTGGCAGCAGCAAAACTTTTATTGCATGTTTTTTTTATAGAGGAGGCCTAAAACTGAAGAGCCTCTGGAAAATACTATAAAAATGGACAGAAATATAATTCAAACAGCATTTCTCATATCTAGGCTGCCACTCAAGAGTCTCCTTAGACTGGATCCTTTTATGACAAAGAAACCTACTCAGCACTGATTATCACTTCAGAATAGCTAGAAATTCACTGCAAGACATACTCTTCTTCTGGTATTTAGCAAAAAAAACACTTTTTTTCCCCTACAATCTCAGCAGAAATGCTCAGACACTTTAAAATTTCATTTATATATGTGTGTGTGTGTACGTTATGGTTTAGAAGTATCACTTTTCTTTGTGATATTCTGGTGTGCCATGGTAAACTAAGCAAACAGTTAACTGATTTCTACATGGGATGAACTAGTCCCAAGTCTAAGTTAAGTTAAGTATGCAAATGGCAAAACAAACATGGGAAAAAATATCCAGACCATGTATGTATTTACTTTAAAAACAGAGTATTATAGATGACCTGAGGGAGCAGGAAAAATACTCAGTTTATAAAACAGCACTTCACATTTCTCTTACACTGTGTTGTTCTGTCTCAGTCACCTTCTCTTCAAAGGCAGCCTATTCCCTTAGCTGGATTTGTATTGTGTGTTATATTCAGCCTTCTTTTGCCTGAATATAAGTTAAAAATGAACATTAGAGCAGGAGAGTTTTTTCCTGCCCCCTACATCTATTACAGTTGTTTCAGCCCATGCTAGCACAAACTATGAAAACCAAAAATGGTTAAATAGGCACAGAGCCAGGGGTTAAGGTTGTCTGTTTAGACTCTGTTCAGGGAAGATATTTTTCAGTAGTCCCTTTTTTGTTTTCACCAGTTAATCCCAGATAATACCAAGCAGAACTTTCATTGTTGGGCTTTGCTTTCTTTCTGTTTACCAAGGACATCGTCTTGATTGCACGACATGTGGGGCTAGAGGTGCTTCTTTGCACCTTTGCCTTCAGCTACAAGTAATAAAAGCAATTAAAAATTATGAACCTGGAGAATTCCTAGAATAAATCTAATATTTTTAAAACTATTACACAAGGCTTCCCAAGAGACAAAGGTTTTATGATACAGCACTGTCAAATGTATCTTTGATATCAGATAAATGCTCTTATTTTTTACTTACGTGGAGTTTGCAATACAAGGAGCTCTAAGATGGGAGCAACCCCTAGGACTTATTCATCTTCTTTAGGACTTACTCATCCTCTTCCTTCCAATTTTGAAGTCTTTGTGGAGCTGATACTTTTGTTTATTACACTAGCATTAAAACCTTTTAAATGAGGTCCATGTGCTTAACATTTGTAATCACTTACCTGAAGACCAATGCAGCTTTCCACTGTACTGAAAGAAGGAGCTTTGGTCCCTCTGATATCTTTATTCCTTGTCCTCGTGTCCTGCTGTTTTTCAGGCACAAACCTCCTTCCAATATGCTCCATTACCAACACTCTACCTTAGTCTGCTTCCAGGAAATCAGCTCCATGGGGAATTTCAGTAAGAGATATTCTAATGCATGCTTTCTGTGGTGATCTATTCCCCAAGACTGATCAGATTTCAGATCAACTCCCAGGGCATGACAAATGCTTTCTGGAGATCGGATGTCTGGCAACTTGGCCTTCAAAAGGTTGTGCTCCTCCATCATTAGCAGCATTACTTGTGTGCTGCCAGAGCTGGGGTTTTATTTTTCCTGGATGCCTAAATGTACACGAGGCATTGGCTGTTTCAGAGAGAGGAGAAACAAGAAAGCCATGGCCACACTTAGTGCATGAGGATGCTAAAGTTCCCCAAAAGAAGCACCTTTATTAATCTTGCCATTATACACATAACACCCAGGCTGGTTAATGGATTAAGGTCACACTAGAAATATTTGCTAAAGATAATAACTGAAATCAGATTTCTCAAGTCCCAATCTGTTACTTAGGACAAGCCCTCTTCCCACGTTCACTTGAACTCTGATCACCCCAGTTTGGCTTCCCAATTTGTATGAGGTAGGAAATTACTGTCTTAACAAGAGGGGCACCTGCCCAGGGGCACTCAGAGTTCCAAGAAAACAGTAATGTGTGGCATGAAAAGCAGCCAGTGTAACAAGATCTGAATAAGTTGTAAAATTTGGGAGCACAGATACAAAAGGACTTGGATAATTTTTTTCTTTCTTTGATTGTTAGGATAAAAGATTTTGTTAGTCCAATCATGGTAACCAGAATAGAAATTTTTAAGTTCACTTAGATCCTGCTCTCCTGTTCTAGCACGTAAGTGATAATGTAGAACTTCTGCTGTGCTATGACCAGAGACAGCAGGGGAAAAAATAGACAAAAAAATTAAATCTGTCAACACTGACACGATTCAATAATACTGAAAAGGTAAGTGGCACATGCTTATTTTTGTCTCAGAAAGAAACTACAGGTGAAAATGATAACCATTTTAACTGCAATAACACTGAGAACAGGAGTGGCTAACACCCACAGAGCTGAGTGTCTGCAGCAATCTCCCCTAATTATAGGCCAGTTCTGCTGTTCAGCACATCTCCACAGAAGATTAAAACCATAGGCTGGAAGGTAGAAGCAAGAAATCAAACTTTAAATCTCCAAAGTGTATTGCTAACCTGTCACACCAGCCTGACTTTTGAAACAGCCTTTGGCACAGTCCGTGGCAAAGCCGAGTCTCCTGCAGCACAGATGCTTTGAGGGTTTAATGCTTCATTTCAAAGTGCTAAGTGTGAACCTTAGATGTGGGGGGCTGACAGTTTATATGTGTTTAGAAACATCAGTACGTCACAAAAATAATGAGAGAAGTTCAAACTGAACACAGACAGAGAACAACTTTAGAACAGCAGAGAAACTTTGTCCTTAGCACCATGTAATTTGCTCACCAAGTACCCAACATCCCCAGGAGTTAGCACTGCTTTTTAAAATTGCCATAAGAAAAGTTGTACTTTCAGGGACAGTTGTTAATCTGAAGGACACTGTGTAGCTCCATTCAAGATATTGTTCTATTTATGGCATTTTACAGTTGGTTATGGCCACTGAAGAGTTCAAACTTGTAAGGCAAAGGTATAGACCATCCAGTCAGACAGAGAATTCACATTTCCTTAATGACTAGAGATAGTGATATCCTTCTAGACCTGAGTATTAATGATCTCCATACTGAGGAACACAGGTGGCACATACAAAATTCCTTTGCTGGCCTAAAGTTGGGGGGGTTTTGAACACTTTCCCCCAGCTCCCCACCTCTTGCCTTAATATGTGCTTCCCTTGCAAACCAAGAGATGGTGGGAAGGTGGACAGGAAACCCTTTGAAAGGAAACCCATTGGCAAAATCACGAACAAGATAATCACAGGCATCATTCTCACTGTAAATCAACCCCACTTGCGCACAGCCCCTCATGGGAACAGTGGAGAAAATGACTGAGAAAAATAAAGTGTCATGTGATGCCTGCCTATTAATTTCACTTTAAACAATTGTGTTACATTTAGAAATAACTCCAGCTTCTGATACAGCAAGTAATATAATTCACTAGCACTTGTCTGGTATGTATTTGTACGCTTCAAGGATCTCATTTAATTTCAGTTCTTGCGTTTTAGCCAGATTTTATTTAATCACTGTATTTATAACATACACTATTTTTCTGCAGAAAATAAATCCTTTTTTTTGGTGACCATACAATCTATCTTCATTCCCATCCTCAAAGTCCCACTCCTACTCTCAGGGGAAAATGTGTATGGGATTACAGACATCACCCTGGCTGCCCTCCCAGCAGATTGGGTTTCCTACCATCAGCTGTCATTGCTCACCACCTCATATTGTGTTTGTGTCACAACTCCTGTGCCCTTCCAGGAATTTCTCAGGTTGGGAAAGTTCAGCAGAACATGTACCACCAAAATGTAAGTTGTATTTCCTACTTGAGAATCACAAAAGCAACTGTGATGATTTAAACCAGCCGAGTGAGTTTTAACCATGGGTGTTTTCCTTACTCTGTGGAGGGACAGGAGTTTTCCAGTCACAGCAAATGCACCAAGTTTGATTTCAGCTCCGTTTTCAAAGTGATGAACAATGTTGTACAAACAAGTCCTCAAAATGTTGCATGGGAGAGTGCCATGAATACAACACCCCACAAATTGGAAACATTTCAAGACAGCATTCATAGCTCCTGGTTCCTTTGTAGTGAATCAGCAAAGGTAAAGCACAGTAAGTAAATAAATTGAAAGCAAAGTGCTTTTTCAACTCCCTTTCAAGGCAGTTTTCCTGGGTGAACCTCTGGAAATCACCATGCTGGGCTTCTACCACAGATCAGTGCTTCGTCATTTTGTCACCATCAGAAATAGTGTCATTTTAAATTCTGTGATAATCACAAAGGAAGTTCCTCATGTGTCCAAATGATGAACCAGTGCCTCCTGCCAAAAACAATAAAGTGGCAACACTTATTTTCTGCTGAGTAAACCTCTTCATTTCTGTATTACAAAAGACTTCTTTTATAGCAGAAAAATGGCATGATAGCAGCCCCAAGAACATTTGCAATCTTGAAATCCTCTCCTTTCTGTGCTCTCCCATGCCCAATCAGGTTTAAAAATCTGACGGAAACAGAAACTGCTGGAATTTTTAATGTCTGTATTTTTTCCAGCATTGCCTCCAAGTCATTGATGGCTATTTAGCACTTACCTCAAAAATGGTACAGATTATACAGACTGTGCCAACAAACAGGTCTCAGGATCCCCCTGAACATTTGAGAGATGTCTGGATCAACAGCAGCGCATCATCTGTGGGGAAAAAAATACACCACATTGCAAGCAGGCTCAGTCCTAGTGACACTTTCAAGTAAGGAATGGGGAACATGTGCTCCACGTGCAGGCAAAGACCAGCATTTTATCCCAGACCATAAGATCTTACAAGCACACTATTGGGTCAGACTGAAATAAATAATCAACCCCCCAGAAATATTCTGCAAACTAAAGGGGAACACTTCAAAAGCTGATAATGCCAAGGGATTTTACAGGCACTATTACAGGATTTTGTTTCATCCAATCTTTTTGTTTGTTTGTTTTAATCATTATTATCTGAACATGCAAAATGTCCCCACGTTTTTTTCTCTGTTTTTTTTTTTAATTGTAAAATGCTTTTGTTTGCTTACCATACACTTATAAATCACCCTACACCAGACAACTAGAGTTTTCTTACATGTATTGCAGGTTATTTATGTCCAATTCCTGCAGCATGTGAATCTGATGGAACCAGTCCCTGAGAAGGCAGAATTCCATGTTGGGATCCTTACTAAAACACAAAATGCCTGGAAAAAACAAACTGCCTTTGTGACTAGTAACTCCTATGCCATTTTGTTGCTCCTGGAATCTGATTACAGGTCAGAGACCTTGGGGACCACTGCCACAAGCTCCCTTCTGTGCTGGAGAATGCAAGTTCAG
>WEIV01008706.1:489141-537512 GCA_013390005.1 Calyptomena viridis | reverse complement strand
ACACAAAAAAAAAAAAAAAAAAAACCAAAAAAAAAAAAAAAAAAAAAAAAAAAAAAAAAAAAACACAAAAAAACCACAAACACGCCCCCCGCCAAAAAAAACCCACAAAAAACACCACCAAAAAATCCCACACCCACCAAACAGAAAAAATTTGAGTAACAAGTTTTGACTTGCATTCCCTTTAAAGTGAGAGATTTTTATGCATGTTCAAGAAAGCAGAAAGTTGAGGACTGTTTCAAAACTTCATTAGAGCATCTTCAAGTATTAACTTTCCAACAGACAATTATTTTCTGTGTATTATTTCTTAAATCAAATCTTAATCCAACTAAAAGTCTGTTTTCCTTAGCTAGGGAAACATGCAATAAGGAAATCCAAATAAAGCCTGGCAGAACACCAGATATAAATATTTCCAGATAAAACAATAAAACCCCCAAATAAATAACCCTCCAAAAACTACAAACTCTTTAAAACCTGACTCTGCACTATACCAGTCACTGGGCATTTCTGAATGAGATTCCAAATTATAATGGAACCAACCACCCTGAGCACAGCCTCCAAAACACTTTCTGCAGTTTATAAACAACACAAAAGAACAATTTAGGTGTCTTGGAGGTTTATCCTTAGGGAACGGATAGTGTCATCATTTTGGGAAGCCTGCACACTGTGAGCACTGCTCACAACAGGGTTATTGATACAGCACCACGAGGTCTGGTTGCATCAGCAGGGAATAAGAGAGGTGAAAAGAAGTGGCTGCATAACTCTGCCTGGGTGGAGGGTTCTAGTGAAACCTTAGCTTGGAAACATTGCTGAAATCCATCCATTTATGTGGTCATAGTGCAAGCAGAGTCAAAGGGCACATGCACAGAAATTGAGGTTGCAAATACATTTCTGCATAATCTTTTTTTGCAACAGCACAGCAATCAGAGAACTTAGAAGTCTCCTCCTAGGGAGGTAGCCAAGAAAGCCATAGAATTGCTGTGAGGGATTTTTTTAATGAAACTTTAACAACAGTTATCAGCAATTTACTTTTCCCTCAAGCAGAATGTATAAATAAGGTTTTCCCTATAAAAGATTTCTATATATATAAATGGTGACCTAAATGTAAGCATATTCATGACTTTCTAAAGGTTGAATGAATTACCAAGCTTTATCTTTGCATTCTTCATTTTGAAAATTAGGAAGTTATTTTGTATTTTTTAACACTATCTGTATGCCTGGGAAGACTTCTGCACGGAATAACTCACTGGGCAGGAGCCAAATGTGAGAGATCTGTGAGGAATTTTAGACAGATCTCCAATAACAGATTCTTTTGCATTCACATTACAAATATTGTGTCACTTCAAATGCCACCAGACAGAACTGATTGCAACTGAGAGGGAAGAAACAAGAAATTCGGTTGCACTGTCTTTTGAGATTTTTTTTTNCTTTGAAAAGGTGGATCTCTTTTGTTCTTTGGTTTTTGATTTCCAAAATGTGAATATCAAAGCCAGACTGAGCATTTCAGTATCAGAGTATTAAGGGGGACACTGACTTTAGATTTTGTCTTTCTTCTTATATAGCAGAGAGGATGAATAGTGCAACAGGTCTGGAAATAAAATTGTGGAGCTGATAAATATTAAGCAGCACTAAAGCATGTACAGTATGAGAAATTCAAGGCCCATTTGAACTTACTGTATTTTTAGTGTCATTTAGTCATTCTCACCTTCACCTTTGTTATGTATCACAGATCTGTGGTTGGAGATATTTGGCATACCGAAGAATTTATGTGAGATACTTTTGGGAGAAAATAATAAAACCCAAAAATGATTAGTGTAGTGAAATTTACATTTGAAATTGTAATTCAAGCCACGCTTGCCAGATAGTCCATTAACATTTTCTAAGCTGCCAAGGTACTCCTGCTTTTGCAGAACACCAAGATTGATTTAAAACTCTGCTGACTGAGCTGGTATTCACCACTCACTCAAACCCACTCGAGAGATAAAACTGGCATGTTGGACTTGGTATCTTCAGGTAAAAACAGAGAGCAAATGATTTGATCGTTGGTACAACAATCACACCACTGACATTTTTCTTTACAACATTACATACTTAGCTGAGGAGAAGAATTGGTGGAGGAGCAGAATAATTGAATTTTTCCTTATGACTGAGCACACTTGCCTTTAAAACATTAACATAGCTCTATTAAAAAACAAAACCAAAATATGGAAATGTCCCCAGTTTCTGTATTCAGAATGCCTTTGGAACCAGAATTCCATGGATATGAAAAGGCTTGGGTTGGACAGTCACTGCTGGTTGGGCAGCCCAGAGTATTAAAGGTCCTTCCCACTCCCATTTTAAACTGCAAGGCAAGTCCTTTCTTGCTGTAAGTTCTCTCTAGGTGTTTACCAGCCATTAACTTCAAAGTGGCTATAATTTCTCAGCCTGTAATTAGCGGTGCTGACTAAACCTGATCAGGCATCATCCTGTCAGCTGCCTCAGTATGGTTGCAAGGCACCTCTCCCTCTCTCCCAGTCATGACAATTCATTAGTTCTGCTGTTTGAGAGCAGCTGTGCCATTTGCAAGGCAATTTATTCAGATTCCTTCAAAATTATCGCTGAAACGTGGGAAGATAAGAGATTTGATGGGGCTATGTATTTACTGTCAGATAACATTACAGGTTGGATCTGTGCTCACAAGTGATGGGAGATTGAGTTTTGTGAGAAATACTGCCCTTTTTAAGGCAAAAGATTAATAAGTTCGATGAGGCAAAGGACAAAAGGCTTTTACATGTCAGTCATGTCTCACGCTGTTATCCAAAAAACGCCCCTAAAATAGTGTATGTGAAGATCATTAAAATTTTACCTGTCACAGCTTATTGCTGTATTTTTCTAAAAAGCCTCTGATTTAGTAAAAGCTGATCAAAATATGAGAACATCTAAAATGCTCTGCTTGATTAGTAAAGTAGGGTGGGACAAGTAAAATTGAACAGGCTTAACTGCCAAGCTAAATGAATCGAGAATTTAGGGATTTAACTCTTGCTCTGAGAAACACCATCAATGTGTGTCTTCTGAACAGACCTGGAAAAAATCTGCAGCGTTTGGAAAACTCCACAATGTAACTTGTTTTGTAATCCCAGGACAACACTCACTCCCAGACCCCTCCCTGGAATCCTAATTTTCTTATTTCCCATTAATACTACATCAGCAGACTGGACCCAAAGTCGGTTTTTCATTTCAATAAAACATCTCAATTCTCTTTCACTGGAATAGTGTTACTTGTATTTCTCTCACAGTATATTCATTGAGCCTTGTTTCTGGCCCCCAGGACTGACTGTAACTGAGGATGCTCAACTGCTTATGAGTTATAAGTTTTCCTATGGATTTGACTTTCACCCAGTTTTAGCATTCAAATATACACACACACTGAGTATACCAATATTTTTCCAGCAATGAAATGTCATAAACACTGACAACCTCTTCATGGTCTTAAATCCAATATCCTGTGGCCTCACTGACTTCTGGATTTTAATTTGCTATCCCAGTGCACAGTAATTTCTGGTTATCTCTGTCACAGTCCTAAGCACATCTCAAGATGAAATTCTGGCAGGTTGTCATGTTTGTTAAGAACAGGTGCTCTGACTTTTGGGGGGGCTGGTTTTTTTTTCTATCTGCTTTTTGAAATCTCTATGTGGACATTTCATCTCTGGCCATCTGCATATGTAGATCTTTTAATCCCCATTTTTATACATACATGCGCCGACATTAATTTTAATCAGGGAAAGCTAAGATGAAATACCAATAAAAGAGGAGTTGTTAGGCATGACATTTCATTTATGGATAGAGCTGAGGAGATTAATGTCTGAGCCAGCAGCCTGTCCATTACTACCTTCAGCTACTGGGAACGAAACATCATGTGTAACAACTCATCCCTCACTGCTCAGGAGAAATTCCTGCTGCCACTTCATTCCAGTGCCCTCGATTTGTCTGTACAATAGTATTAATCCAACTGGGAAACCCAGAGCATTTTAAAGCAGGAATTCTGCATGAGCCTTTTTCAGAGCATGTGTGAATGTGTTGGAGCACGTTCTGTGCCAAGGGGTAGTTTTCTGGTTTGTTCACAAGCAACTGGTCACATTTACTAATGGATTTTCCCCTTCATAATACAGAAAGCTACCTTTGGCTGGATATATTGACAGAAACAATAAGCTGATACTCACATTTACACTTAGCCCAGTAAACAAGAACAGAAAGGAGAAGCAAAGACTTGTACAGTGAAAACACAGTGAATATTAATTGAAAATATTGCATAGATAGCTTTGGTAGCAAGTGCTTTTACAAATAAGCTCACAGAGTAAATGAGGTAGTGCTGCACTGGGCACTACCAGGAGGAAACATGTTAAAAGGAGACTCATTTTTGCTGATTATCAGGACATTATACAGGGATTGACCTGAGTTCATCTCAGAAAGCCCATGCCAGGCTCAGTTTCTGAACACTGAGCCACGGTGGTTTGTCTGCACTTTTTGGATGAGAAGATTGTCTGTGTGGCAAAGAAATATTTCATGATTCCATTGGCAAAAAAATAAAACCAGAAAAATCCCAACAACAATCCAACAAACAAAGAAACGACCAAAAAAAGCCCCCCAACAAGTCAAACCAGCAGATTGGGTAGAGGACATCTCTATTACCCCTCACCTCCAAGCACCTGAAAATATATATATTTAGGTA
Source organism: Calyptomena viridis (assembly GCA_013390005.1). Taxonomy (NCBI): domain Eukaryota; kingdom Metazoa; phylum Chordata; class Aves; order Passeriformes; family Eurylaimidae; genus Calyptomena; species Calyptomena viridis. The sequence goes on along the minus strand of WEIV01008706.1, from coordinate 532,807 downwards.
GTGGGAGAAGGAGAAGAACTAGAGGAATCATATAGAATCATTGAACACTTTGGGTTGGAAGAGATCATAAATATCACACAGTTCCAGCCCCGCTGCCATTGGCAGGGACATCTTCTACCTGCTCACGTTGCTCAAATTCCATTCAGTGTGGCCTTGGACACTTCCAGGCACCCACAACTTCTCTGGGCAATCTGTTCCAGTGCCTCACCACCCTCTGAGAAAAGAATTTCTTCCCAAAATCTAATACGAAGGTGTCCTCTGTCAGCTTACAGCCATTACTCTCTGTAGGAGAAGGAAGGATATGGGTAAAAAGTATAAGAAGGTTTGTTTCCAGACATCAATTACAGAATGATTATTCTACAACTGAGTTAGGAACTGATCCTAAATGTCTTGGGTCTCTTTTATTCTCATGCCTGACTATTCACACTGTTAAATTAATTTCTTGCTACTGATATGAAATGAGAAAATACATTTTTATAGGAAAAAAACCAATTCTATATCAAGTACAAAACATGGAAATGAAAAAGAAATGCATTTTATTTTAATATCTGTTTAAACAGGTTGCTATCTTTGCATTTTACCTCAGATGAGTACATAACTGATTAAAAAAAAAAAAAAAACAAGCATTGTCTAACTTGCCTAGCACACAGGGATATCCCTAAGAAGAATATTTGCACAGCAGACTAAAAACAAAACCAAAGGCTAAGTGGTTTTCACAGAATCAACCTGGTTGGAAAAGACCTCTAAGATCATCAAATTCAACCTAATTGGACCTGATTTGTTTGGTCCAAAAGTAAAATATGGACATAAAGTAAAATTGTGACATGACACCTGCATGTATGAGAAAGGAAAATATAAAAGGCAGACTGTATTTTCCCCCATGAATGCAAAGAGATTTATACCAATAGTTCCGATGCTATCTTGTATTTAAAAAAAATCTTTCTGTAAGTGCAGAGATCAAGGGTTGTGTTTTTTTTAACACACTGCAGAGAAGGAATATATTGCATGTCCTAGATGATCTCCAGGAACAATAACACAAAAAGTGTTATCCCAATAGTCTGAGCTTCTTCACAATTTCAATATATTTACAGAGAAAGTGGCAGGAAAAAACAACCCTTATTAATTCAAATGAACAATTTGCATCACTTATGAAACCTCTGAAATTCAGAGGTGCTGAGTGTTTTCTGCCATTGTCCAGGACTGTACCCCTTAACTGTAGTTATTGTTCAAAAGACAGGGAGAAAATCCAGTTGTTTCAAAACGCACAGACTTGTTTGCACTACACAGCGAGTAGTAAAAAGCCATCCCTGCCTTTATGAAATGTTATTTCTAGCAATGTTTTGTATGTTTTACCTAATACTTCATTGAGCATTTTTCTACTGTCTAACATGCATTAGTACCACAAAACTACTTGACATCCCTCACGTTTTTTAGAAGGGGCAGCTTTACACAGGACCAGCTTGACTTGGGGAAGTGTTATTCTAGAAAAGCACTGGAGAATGATTTGTTAACAGTGACAATGGTTTTCTTGAGCTTCCCTCTTCAAGGAGCTGCACTGGCTGCTACCAGCAGGTATTTTAGCACCAGCTTTTCCCCTACTTGTGACACTGAAATGTCACAGACTTGGAGGCACGTTAACATTTGCCTCATCCCTTGTTACTGGACTTGTCTTTGGTAACAAAAGAGAAACTCAAAGCCAATTTTTCCATGAGGAGTATTTGTCATTTCTTCAACACAGGGAAATCACAAAACAACACCTTGGAGAAACTTACCTTTTCATATATTTTATGAATTGATGCACTACTTGAATTAAAGAGACCAAGGAATCTCTGCTTCCCACCTCACAGCTGCACGTAAGGATGAACAGATGTGGGGTGACCATGGTGGGGTTCTGGGGAAGCTTTCTGGTCACAAAAACTATGTCCACCAGGAAGTTTTCTACCATCCAACTAATGTGGCAGAAGCACAAGACACAGAGACTCTTTAATGTCCAATTTTACTAGATACAGAATATTCATTAACAGAACACAGTACAGAGGGATCAACACAATTACAAAACTAAGTCAGACTACCAACAGTGTCTGATATTAGCTACCAGAATGTTCCTTTAAAAGAAATACCTGGAGATTAAATGCACAAAGCCAGCTAAGTAGGGTAAATATAAATGTTCCATTTTGTTATTGCCCAAGTCTCAATGCCCAAGTCTCCCATTAGAGGGTCAGCCAGGAGGACAGAAATGGGGGCAAACCCAGGCCACTGATTAGAGCTACTTCTTTCTACAAGAGAGATGGGTGAGCACAGTAACAGCTCAGAGAAACCACCCCAGCCCATCAGACAACCGCTGTGTATCCAATTCCATGGGATTCGTGGTCCCACTATTTCAGTGGCACCAATGTTTGCACTCCTGCTGCTCTGCAGTCCTTGTTCTTCAAGGTATCACCCACCTCAACAGCCTGACAGCTGCTGCTGAGCCCATGCAGCAGCTCAATGTGCTGAAGTGACAGATAACCTCAAAAACCTGGGACATTTAGAGCCCCTCAGACTCCTTAGGAATTTGTACAGTTTATGGAGAAGTATAATCACAAATCAAAGTGCATGATCCCCTGCAATGCACTTTTACCTACATCCATCCATGAGAAGACTAACTTGGTGCCTTGAGAGGAGTCACCACATTAATATCTTAAAGAAATCTGAAAGTTATAAAACTGGAAACTTGCTCTTATTAGAAAACATTGCATTGAGACACCCTCACCAAAACCAAAGGCACAACTTTCTACAATTGACTTCTGCACCTGCTTCCCACTTGTACAGGACAACAGGTCTGCAGCTCTGAGCCACCCTGCAGCCACCACTGCGTCTGACACTCCTTCAAAGGAAGGCTCACCTTCAAGTTTTACCTCTGAATCAAGCCAAGATGCTTTTAAGTTACAAGTTACCTAATTACGACCATTATTATTTCTACTGCTTCTTTCATGTAAGAATTACAAAGAACTTCAATAAACAATTCCATTTAAAAAAAAAAAAAAAGAGGAAACCTAATTTTTTTTCTTTTGCTAATCAAGCCATTAGGTCTCATAAGCTGCAGTTGTCACTCTCATTCCTGCTGTAGGTTTCCTGAGTGACTGTGAGGAAATTGTGTTCTTTGTGCTTTAGTTTGCTGTTCATTAAACTGAGATAACAGCACTTCCTTTCTCTGACCTTTTGTATGTTTTCTCTGAAGTCTATTGTAAATTTTTCCGGGCGCACACTGTGTCTTATTATGCGTAAATTCAGTATCTATTAAAATAAAACCTTCATTTCAGTTGGGACCTCAAACAACAACAACTAAAGAAGAAATAACATACAGACATTTCAGGTGGAATTAATGAGTATGACATGGAAAAGCTACATATTCAGGACTATGAATCTGGTGGATTAGATATTCTTTGGCATTGACTTGTACTCCTGAAGAAATAAAGATACTCTCAGTAAAAGTCAGCCAGCAGGATGAGAAGTCACTGTTTCTGAAAACAGTCTTTTCCTGCCCTACCACGCTAAATTTAAGAAGCAAAATCATCTTTTTTCCCCCTTTCCTCACATAATTTCCTTTCTCTTTGTTGCTCATTTTCACCTTTGCCTGGAGTCAATCTTTAGATATGAAAGCTTTTCAGATGCATCCCCAGCAGTCAGCAGTGTTCCACTATACAGTACAAAAACAGCTGCAGAAAATTGATTTTCATATTATCCCATTTTTCCATTGTTTAATGAAAAGAAATATTTCCTGTGACCAGTTTTCTTAAGGACAAAACTCAGATATAAAGTGCAAGGGGAGGGATAGGCTGCAATGTCTCCTGTGGCAATGCTGGCTTGTACCATGCAATCTTCTAGTGCAGGGTTTCACATTCATGGGTATTTAAAACTGAACTTGAAAGTTACTTTTCCTAAAAGGTGAAGTCTCACTGAAGAAAGTTACCGTTTTTTGTTGCCAGCAGGCAGAGCTTTGAAAATAAATAAAAGGGTCGTGAACTCCAGAATTTTACTTCTTTGTGAGGTAATACTTCTGCCTCTCTACTACTTTGTTTAGGAAATTCTCTGATTTTTGTTAGAGGTCTGTTTCAAATGACAAATTACAATATATATTTTAGTATAATAAATCATAGGACCATAGAATGGTTTGGGTTGGAAGGGACCTTAAAGACCATCAAGTTCCAACCCCCTACAACGGGCAGAGATAATATAATATAATAATGCTGTTCATTAATGCAACAGCAGCAAGTCTGATGTAGCTTTATACAACTGTCTGGTGTCTTCAACATGGAACTCTTAGAGCCTGCAAACTGCACACCACTGAAATTCATAAATTGGAAAGAGTTGCAAATAATTAAATAGAAACATAATTAGTACAGGTTCTATGGATCTAAAAATAGAGGAACAATACAAAGTTTTCTGGGAAAAAAAGTCAACTAATGACAGATAAAATCTGACTAATACAGATGAAAACAGAGAGAATACACTTGAGAAATAACGTATCTGCTCACAGCTATATATTCCTCTTACTTAGCTACAAAATAATTGCAGTCTCTATGATCTCTAGGTCACTTATATAGTCGGGAAAATATAAAGATCATACAAAAATTAAATAAATTTAATAAAACCTCCGTCTTTGTCAGCAAAGGTAAAGTCACAAAACCATGTCCAGCTCCACACATCCCACCCTGCCTGGCCCTCCTCCCTGAGAAAACACGTCATATCTAATGAGTTTTTAGGAGGTAAAAGATAAAAAATCCACCAGGTAGTGTGCACATCATTCATTTATATTCTTACACAGAGAAATGTCCTTCTGCCCAAGTCAAGAAGGAGTCAGCAAATATCTGGAATAAGGAGCTCATTTTGTTTTACTTGGCAGCAATTCTGAATAAAAGATCAGAGGTGGTGGAAAGATCAGACTAGAAGTAGAAAAGATCTCGCTCAGAGGATGTGGAAGAGAATTAGCTTTTAGGTACAAACCTTTTGAAGGATCAGGAAAAGTGAAAAACCCCCACAACTGAACAGGTAAATTAGTAAATTAATAAACAAATTAGGGGTAAAGCCCTCAGCAAGCACACTGGGAATGCTACAGCCATAGAGAGATCTACTGCAAACAACATTTTGGGAGAAGGAGGTGTACAAAAAAGGGCCCAAGGCTAAGAACTGACAGCTAATTAGTTATAAACTTGTAAGTTTGTATGACAGCAAAGAATGTTTCTGTGATTATACACCCTATTAATAAAGACTTCACTCTGTGGACAACACAGCTAATTAAATGTTTTCCACTGACAACTTCCATTGAGCCCAAATTTACCATATTGCACAAACCTGATGCAATAGAAACAGATACAAACAAAGTGGATGGAGTTCTGGGCAAAGAAAAAAGAACACATATTGCCAACTCTACATGAAAAAGATTTCAAAAACATTAAAAGGGGGTTGGACAAGGTGTCCCCTCAGCCTCAACCATTCTGGTATTCTGCCATTCTCAATTGTTCAGATGGTTCACAGATAGACAGTACATTTCACACACTAAAGAAATTAAGAAATCATATTTTGTAACAGCGAAACAGCCCGAAGGGACAGAGACAGCACTCGTGTGAGTGCAACAGAGACAATGCTGTGGCAGTCCTGCACCAACCTGAGACTTATGTGAGATTTGTTTGACTGAAAAGCGTCAAACTTAAATTTAAAGATCTGTTCTTCTTGGTAGAACATTTTGGGGAAAATTCAGGAAGTTTTCTTGGATTTAGTCTCAATTAGCAGATGGTCAATATTGTTTTGCCAGGATCAAGGAGCAGGAAATACACATTTTCTTCAGGTCTAACCTCGGTTCATAGCCAACTACTATAATCACAGTGATATGACTACAATGCAAACTGCTTTAAATCAAAAACATCCATTTCAATAATTGACATGAGCACACAACTGGGAGCTGCACAGAATTTTCATGGCAAGCTTAATAATTACTTTGCCTTCTTTCCATATCCTGCTCTTGTTCCTCTGCATCAGGTGAGGGAGGCAAAAATCTGTTCAGGCATCTTTGCATCCATTAAAGGAAACAAAAATCATCCCCACACAGAATCCCAGTTTGTTCCTAGTTGGCCCAGGGAGAGAATATCACCATTTTTTTGCATTATGAGGAAAAGGCAGACAAAGCAGAAAATATCTTGCTAGCTATTCGTGTATTTGACATAGTTTTAAAACATTTATCCTTCAGGGCATATTGCTGAATGGGTTGTCTTGGCAATAGTCTGGAACATGAGGGGACTAGCTGCTCTTCAGTTTTTAGACATTTCTTTCCAAATTTTGCACTGATTTTCAGCCCTGATTTCTTCCCTGTAAAATCATTATAACCAATCATGTGTATTAAAAATTAATTACTGTAATAATATAATATGTATACTATAAATAATGTATACATTTATATGCATGTGTATTTTATATATATATATATAAATGCAAAATAATTCACTTGGCAGTCAAATAGGTCTTCAATATCTTTCCACTGGCTTAAAGATTTGAACCAGAGACATGAGAAATTATAAAAGCCAATGACAATTCCAACTTCAAATGTTGAGTTTGCTGTTGGAACATCCTTAGGAAAGTATTGGAAGTTTTCATGAATTCCCAGGGACAGCATACAGACAACTTAGCTGGTTAAGAACAGAGTTGTTTGTAGAAAAATTTCCAGGCAACATGGGTAGCAGTGGTGCAAACACCTACAATCTTTCAAGAAGTCCCTATTCAATGAATGCTAAACCATTTCAAATGGATCTGATTAGATTTTGCTGGACTGTGAGCAAGTTTTCAGAGTCCACTGTGAGACATAAGAATTTCATATGTAAAACTAAAATGATAACAGCTGACAATCTTATTTATAATGAAGGTTTTGCAGTATCGTGTTAATATTAAGAAACTAATTTCTCACTCTATTTCCTGCCTGCAATTTTTTGAGATTTAACCGATCATTCCTGGGCTGTAATTTTGAGCTCCGCTGAACTGTTGTGGATGTTCCATTTAAAAAACGGGGAAAAAAAGGAAGAAGAACACGTGTGAACTGAAGTCTTTCTTCTGCAGCCAAATGGTGCAACTGATTGCCTTCCAACCTTACAAGCAGCCCTCAAATGGTGCCTTGCTATCTTTGTTGGGTAAGGCAAAGATATCAGCACTAGCCCTGATTTTCTCCTGATTAAAAAGCCACCTTCATGAATAGAAAGAGAGATGTGCATGCATATATGAGTTTGTATTTATATTTTATATATATATAGTATGTATGCAAGATACGTATTTTAGCTATTCAGCTATATTTACACTCAGCTATATTTAGAATGTACTTAAGGAGAATTTGAAGGAGAAATAATGTCCAGTTTATCTGCTAAAACTGCTTTGCAATCTTACAGAGATGCTTATTTTGCTGTCTACTTTTCTTAAAAGGTGGACTAACATATGCTTAAGTATTTTTTGAGAATCTTCAAAGTAAATAGCTACAAAAATCCAAGGCATGTCACAAATCACTGCTCATTACTTATCATATCTCTATAAAACTGAGGTCTAAATATAAACTGAAAAAGGAGTTATTTGTGAGCAGGATATCATTAAAACTGACTCACACCAAATTACTCATTTAAAAATATAATTGCAACGGGATAAGATTATGGTTACAAGAAACAAAACTGTTCTGCAGTGGCAATCAACCTGTTTTTGCTATACCTATATTAATGCTCTTTGGCTTTATTGTAAGACTGTTTGAATCTCGCCTTACAAAGATACTTATGAAGCATTTCTATGGTTATCAGAATAACTTTAAAAGCTGTATTTTTATGTACTTGTAACAGAGCCTCACTAATTCCATTAACTGTATCCTGGTTCTGCAATGTCAGCTATTTGTGCCTCTGTGTTAATGGAATGAGTCAGCTGTTCACTTCTGAGGCCTTTTTCATTACACAAGATCAGGAGAGGTTTTCTAAAAGAATTACACAGCTGAAGAAGGAAGGGAATTCTACATTTCCCTGCTTATGATGTAGTGCTGTAGATAACATGAAGACCATCCAAATTTCCAGACGATGTTTTGTCCTAAGCAGGAAGACCCGCAACTACAAATATACCAAATCACAGAATTAACCACAGAATTAACGAGGTTGGAAAAGACTTCTGAGATCATCAAGTCCAACCTATGACCCAACACCACCTCATCAATTAAACCATGGCACAAAGTGCCACATCCAGGCTTTTTTTAAACACTTCCAGGGACGGTGACTCCACCACCTCCCTGGGCAGCCCATTCCAATGGCGAATCACCCTCTCTGTGAAGAATTTCTTCCTAAATCCATCTAGCATTGCTTAAAACAATGTGGATTTTTATCCTAAAACCACAGAATTAAACAAAAGCAGTGTGATAGTATAGGACATATTAGAAAAACGGTAATAGAATGAGAAGTTTGCAGGAGTGTGAGGAATATTTAATTAAACTATGGAAAAGATTGTGTTGGAGCAGCACATATATTAATTCCCTTCTGGAGCTGTAATAATTTCCAATGTATAGTTTTGGTTTTTCCCCACAAAGTTATATATTGTTTTTCAAGGTCAGGTATTTTTATTCCTTAAAATGCAATAAAAATGCCTACATTGTTTATAGTTAATTGGTTCTGGAAGGCTGGCAATATTTTAAACATACATGACATGTTCCCTTTGCTCTCAGCAGAAGGCCTATCACCTTTTCCATTCCTTCAACATTATAAATTAATTACTGTGGAAACTACATATGCAAGCTACATTTATTAATAAATACAAATCAAAATGTCTAATGTAAATTATTGATACGCTATATTATCTCAGCTTTTCTGTAGAGGTCCTCATAAAAATAACTTAAATTTTGACAGCCTGACTTCCAGTTTTTTATATTATAGCTCTCAGTAGGACGCAATTGTTCATAGATATGTTAAACTTTAAATAAATTCTCTTTAAGCAAATGTAATGCCTCTGACACCAACCTATGCATGCCCATATTTTGAAGGCTATATTTTTATTTGCAATGGTTTTGTCCATTTACTTGCAGTGAAAAGGCTTAGAGATTTAGAGATATTCCGGAAGAAAATGGTAAATAGGTGGATAGATAGATATAGATATACTTTGAAATTATATCTATGATCTATAATTTATACATACATATAATATATAAAACTATATTTTATATGTATTTTTATCTTTTATCTATATTTTATTTTTCATATAATTATTGGAATAGCATAATTAAAAAGTTATTCTTTACATAAATCTCTTAATATACATCTCAGGATCAACCTGCTTTGTTGCACTCCCTCGACCAGCAGCCACACATTTCCTTGGAAACCCCACACATTTCAACCTCTCCCACCTCTAGGCATGATCCCAGCAGCTGACACACCCACCACAGCTGGAAATATCCCTATATTCCTGTACACACCCATCATGATGTGTAGATACTATTTAGATACTATTCACATTCCTGCCACTTCCCTGGAGTTTCATATTCCTAAAGACACCAGCTCCATCATCCCGAAAATTAAATTCTAGATGCCCAATGTACACACTGCAGTGATTTCTACTTTTTTAAACAACCTTTTCAAGTAATTCTAGCATCTCTCTAAACAGTCCCCATGCAGGATTAAGCCAGCTAACCATATCTGTCCAAGGTATTTATGTGTCACCAGCAGTACCCAGTACATCATGGAGAAACGATTACTGGAAAGAATCTAAATCACTGCTAGAGAAATCTCGAAGTACAATGTTGTAATTACAATTTGAATTTCAAATACAGAACACAGGGAGTGATATGTCCTCTTTGGGACAACTTCTGCTAGTCTCACTGCCTTCAATTTTTGTGAGGTTTTTATTAGAAAATAGTGTTTTCCATTATTTTTATAACACACTGACACACTCCAAATGCATTTCTACAGGCATAACACACAATGCTATGAATACATTTACGTTTGCTCTGAATATTTAAAAAGGAAAGTCCCGGATATAATCGCATAAAAGTTATTTCTAAGCTGGTATATTTTTGCATTTTATCTGCACTGGAGCTGAAAATCAGTGTAGAAATAAATCATCAGCACTTTTTGACTACACCTTCAGGCTCTGTCAATTTTGCTTGAAACGGCAGATGATCCTTCCCGGCAAAAAATAATTCACCTGGTACAACAAAAAGTCTAATCCTCCTGTCAGTGACTACAGCACCACGATGGTCCCAGGAGCTCCACAGGCAGAGCACCCACTGCTGGGGGAAGAACTCACTCCCTGCTCCTGCTCTCCTGACAGGAGCAGGAAGGCTGGATGTCCGTGCCTTCCCCACGTGTCTCCTTCCCTCCACTTCCTACGGCCAAGCTTAATTCTCTCTGCACTTTTCCTAGAAGCCCAACATACAAATTTCATTCTTCACACATTGAAGGCTACTCAGAACTGTGGATCTTTGATACATCAAAACAACTGTTAAGGACGTCAGTTGTCACTTTCTAAAAATATTTTAACTTCTGTGCTGTGCAATTGAAATGCCGTTGATTCAGACAAGAAATTAACAGCTGGCATTAATTGGAACACAAATAACAAGGGTTTGATGAAATGCAGAGACATACATTCCTTATGCCCACCTCTCCAGACTGCTGTGTTCAATGTGCCAAAGGTAAAATTGATCCTTCTCAACATGGACACATAAGAAGTCCTGTGGAAATGTTCTTTACACCGTGCAGGCTGATGGTGGATGGGCTATTTATCCTCCAGCAGCCAAACAACCAGAGCAGATTATTTCTAGTTTCTGAAAAACAGAGGAAACAATTTGGGGGCTTCCCTGCTCTACCATCAACCCTTGATTTTGGTGAGTTAGTTGAATTAAAGAATTTTGTATCTAGGCTCTTAGCCAAGACAATTTTTATCTCTAGCTCCTAAGCCTTAAACCTTAGCCAAGATGATTCCAAAGATGGACGGTGTTTCCTCTCAAGTAAGAATTTGTTTGAAGTAAAAAGTATTTGTGGCCAGGAATAGTTAATGCCCAACTATACAAAAAATGCCTCTGTAAAGAAGAGTGTTTTTTCAAGACACTGCTGATAATCTGGTATTTCCCAACTGTTACACAGAGGTATCAAACACAACGGCTATTGTGATGATCAAGATATTCCTCTGGAATCCCACTTTTGAACAGGAATATCTATCTAGAAGTGAATGGTAATCCTCATGACAGGTTTATTATTCACATTTCCATTTTCTCATAGCAACAGACCTGCCTCCCTAATTAACAAACAAGCAGCCATTCAGTTTATCCAATTCAAAACACAGATGTTACCAAGATCTGTTGGGAGACTTCCAGACGTGCTTTGTTCTGCCAGTTTTGCCAAGTTCTTTCCCTAACTTTCCAGGCTTTTCATTCTTCTCATTGTTTGGTGGTTTGATGTCGGGTTTTTTGTTTATCCATTTGGGTTTGTTTCCTGCTTTTCTGTTTGTTTCTACACAATATCAATTGCCTGTGCTCTGACAGATTATATTTATGTTCCTTTCATCTGAAAAATGCAAAAGTGCAAGAAAATCTCTATTTTTTCTACCTAGGGTTCAGAGTTATATGATAAGAAAGCAAATGCTGCATAGCTGAGATGCTAATGGGGTAACCTCTCTAGGCTCAAATACTCTTAAATCCACACTTAAGACTTGGGCTCATTGATCCTTCCAACTCAGTGATTCTGCAAAACACTTGTGGTAGATAATGAATTATTAATGCCAAAAACAAAACTTCAATCAGGAATTAGTTTTGATCATTAACTAATCAATTCTTGCAGCAGTGACTCACTTGTTCTCAACATCCTCCAAAATGTAATATTTCTATTAGAAAGTACTTCATGGAGCAACAGTGGAAAACACTAGACCATCTAGTATTTATGGGCTAATCTCCATAAGATCATCTCTTTTAGAACAACCTATCTAATGGGGATAGATTTTTAGCCTAACTTACAAGGAAGTTGCATATTTCTGGAAATCTTGTCCTAATTGTTCAGTTGTTAAAGATGTAATCAGGGAAGTCACAAGAGGAATTTTGCAACAAAAACTAAGCATATGAGTAAGGAACATTCTGACAGCTACAGAACATGAAAGAAAAGAAAAAAGCCTACACAAATTATGAGGTTGGCTTGTCCTCTTCTTTTCATTAACAAGGGTGAAAAATATGCCACCTAATTAGGAAATTGTGTGCTACATGACATTCTCACTGCACATATTGGAAGGGATGTGACCGAGACAGTCTGGGCTCACTGGATGGAGAATTGACAAGGCTGCACATATAACCCATTAATACACATTGATCACAAGGAAAGTGTGGTATATAAGCTGTGTTATTTTCATTTTAGCTGTACTAACAGCAGTTACTTCACATGGATTCGGAATGACAACAGGGAAGCACTTGCACTTTTGAAATTGAAGCAGGAATAAACTTTGATATCCGTCACAAATGAGATCGTAAACAGAAAAGATGGATCAGTGTTCAAAGTCTGCCAAGATACCAGCTGGGCACAAATATTTTTTCTGATTTTATTATGCAACATACCCTATTTAATATGCAACATACCCTATTACCACCATACAAATCAAGAGCAACCTAGCCCAGAAAATCTTAGGCAATATATTAAACCACACGAGGCTTTGAAGTATGTTTTCTCACATGGAATAGCATTTCTCCATTTCAAGTTTGATCATATTCTCAAATAGCAGATTACTTCACTAAAGGCACCAAAGTGTCTATTCCATTTGTGCACAGGAACTCTGTAAGTACCAAACTTTCCAGCAATATAATAAAGATATATTATGCAAAGTCCTCTGAGAACTTAAAGTAGCTTAAGAAACTATATGAATTAAAAAAATGCATCTGAGAAGAATCTGCTTTTACATTTGCTTACAAAAATCCCTTGACAGTTATTTAGTATGTCTATTATATTTATGCCACTTGAAGTTAATGTTCCAAAAAATAAATTTGTACTTTCCCCCTTAAAGTGATTAGTATTGTTCCTGGCATTTGCTTTGAGAAGAATTAGTTTAAAAACATCAGAAAGACATTAAAGTTCTTATTTAAATATCCAGTATAAAATTAAGAAAGCACATGGATCTCCCCAAAATTCCCAGAATATATACAAAGAGTTCTACAGGTTGATCAAGGAAGTTTTAGTCACTTTAAAAAGAGTCACGAAATGTCTGAAGGAAGTGTTTCTTAACCTTAAGAAGATACAAGACTATCCACAGGAGTGCAACTGATGCTGGGATTGGCCACTGTGACCTTAACTCACTCATATTGGTTTATGGTTCACGTATGTAAACAGTTTTTCTGCTGAACTGAACAGCCCCTATAGTTCTCATATTTCCTGTTATTTTCCCTCTCCAGCAATATCCCATTAAATTAAAATAGAATAATTTTCCTCAAGTATAATTTTAGTAGAAGAATTTGTTTTCTTCACTTGAAAGATAATATTTGTTAATGTTTGTATTATTTAGCAGGCATTTCTCTTCAAGCATTTCTTCCTGATATTCCAATTTAATGACTTACAGTAACATTTAATGTATGTACATGCATTTACTACAGAATGTGCATCATTTCCATAGTACTATAATGGCTAGGGGGGGCAGGGAAGGAAGAATCAAAAACATCACCATCAAAACCCTGAACAAACCCCTCTCAAAGGCCTTACATAGTCATTTGAATTTTTCTATTGCATGCAATAAAATTTACTAGTGATTACGGAATGTCAATAAAGCAGGACAATTTAAGAACTAAATGAGAAACGGTCCCTTAAAACTTAAAGGCAGTCAATTTTAGAGCTTCAGGCTTCAAAGAATTTGTTTATGCTTCCTGACTTCTACAACCCTTGGTCTTCTACATCCCCCAATGCCTTATTTAAACTGTTTCGTTTACCATTTCCTCATCCAAATCTCTGACTCTGTTCCCAGCAGTCACACACAACACTACCAGGTCCCCACCCCACAAATCATCACAGGTTTGATCAAGTTTAGTTGTTGCTTGAGTAGTTTATCAAATGTTGAAGACTTGAGTAGACACTGAGCAAACACCACGTTACCAAACCCAGACCCCCAACTACTTGAGCAATATGCACTGACAACTTCAGCTTGATCCTAAATCTACCTCACAGCCAAATCCTTCACTGACTGACATCTTTCCAAGAGTAACAAAATGACAGCAAACATCTTGGCTGTGCTGGAGGGCTGAGAAACCAGGGCTGTTGGGTTTTGCTTCTACTACCACGGGTTTGGGAGGTGTATGTGGAATGTGCTCCACCAGTTCCCAGAAACTCCCTTTCCACATGCCAATGCTTCAATTCTTTCCCTGCCAGAAGCTTGGCTTGGCAAGTCTAGCCATACCCTCCACCATTTATAACAGGAATGGTCCAGTGCCAGCCCATCAACCCTGGGACAGCAAAATGCCAATTTGCTCATAGTGGAAGAGCCTGGAGCTGAATCAGTGTCATTTCTTCAGATCAGAATAATTTATTCATTACTCAGGAATACGTGATTTTATGAACTGGCAATCAAAAGGAACCTAGAGATGCAATGCATATTCAGTAGCTGGCCTTCCTTGTCTCTGTGTCCCATGGCAGCAATCCCACCAGACTATTCAAGGGCATGTCTCAGGGTTTGGGAGCAGTGCATAGAAAAGCACGAGCATGCAGCTTCAATTTGCTCAGAAGTTAAATTGAAAACATCTTCCATCCAATCTCTAGGATAATTTTGTTGTTTTAGTCATGGCCCATGGAACAGGCCACTACAGAACAACGTGTCACTCTTGCCTTTCTCAAACTCTACTGTCTTACAACTTTTCCCTTATGTTTTTTTCCCCTTTTCAGTGACAGGGATGGATGTTGGTGACAATGCATCTATCTATACACATATTGCAATTGCAATAAATAAGGAGACCTGGTGTAATGCAAGTCACATTCTTTAACCTGATTGTTCTTTAACATCCCTGCAGGTTTAACCAGTTCCATTGCATTTCTGGACAGAATTATTTTGTCACAGTAGTGACAGTTTGGGGAATATGCCTGTGTCCAAGTTTAAGTTTCCTCTGGTGTTTGCAGAGCCAGATTTACAGCTAGTGAAAATATAGCTGTCACTATGCTTTGCATCATGGCATAACAGGCAGCTAGAATGTCAAAAAAAAGCTACATTTCAAAAACAGAACAGAGAAAACAAAGAACCACCAATACAGCTCCTTCAAGTGGATCTTTTCCATGTGGGGTCTTTGTATGAACGTTGTTTTTACAGCAAACCATTCAAGGACACTGATGCAAGTTCAGTAGCTGAGTAGGGCAATGGTTCTTTTCCCTGAGGGGAAGCCAGTCTGGTTAGAAAGAAATTTTCTTCAAAGCACAGGAAAATTGTGCTCCACAATGTGCAAACTGCCTTCAGCAGAAAGAATTATTTACATTTACAGGCTCTTCTTCCTAGTACCAGCCAGTATCAAACCTTGGGCCTGATGAAGGCAGCCAGAAGCTGACATGCAAGGATTGTCTCTAGAAACTTGCTTTCTAAATCTGTATTTTAAGGCTTTTTTTGTGTCTGTGCATCCTCCCAGAAGAGTACTACCAGCCCCCTTTCTGAGTGCCCTTTGCTCGTACACCATAGCTGAGCAGTCAGGAGTACCTGTGAGGGCTGAAATATTAATTCTTTTGTACAGGGAGAATTGCTGTGAGGCAAAGCCTCACATTGCTGCTGTCCTGCCACCTCTCAGAGCATCCAGAGTTAACAACGGGCATCTAACACCATCCCAACGCTCAGTCTCATAACAGATGCAAGTTAGAATCTGGAAATACCAACAACAGTTTAGTTTCAAAGCAAAAGGTCAGATGGTGTCTGGTAGTACAGCCTGGGCATTTAAAAGGTCTCTCTGGAGGTTCTACCACTCCTTGGGAAAAACAGCGTGTGCCTCACTCGTTCAGAAATTAGGGTTTTACAGCCTCCTGACATTTTACACTCACACAGCTCTCAGAAGAGCAAGCTCAGAGATTTCTATCGAATCTGATTCATTTGAGTAGGTGGTGAATTGAATCTGCACATGCTAGTCTTCAAACTGCTTCAGGAGAAAAAAAACATTGTGTAAGGTATCAGATCTTTTGACTTTGCCATACACACACACAAATTATTTTGAACTACTAAGCCATTAAACCTCTTCCATAGTAATGCATTACTTAACCACACTTCATTTCAATTCACTACAAAACTTCAGATAATTCATATTTCACCCAAGAAAGCTGTGTTA
Source organism: Calyptomena viridis (assembly GCA_013390005.1). Taxonomy (NCBI): domain Eukaryota; kingdom Metazoa; phylum Chordata; class Aves; order Passeriformes; family Eurylaimidae; genus Calyptomena; species Calyptomena viridis. The sequence continues at coordinate 516,522 of WEIV01008706.1, read as the reverse complement.
TAACACTTGCAAGTGCCACCAACTCTTAACCAATAAACCTTCAGGCTGGAGCTTGAATAAGCTTGAATAAGCTTCTCAGCTGAGGAGCTGCAGGTGTAGGGGGAAGGCCAGGTGAAGCTGGTGAGGGTAATTCCAGCCTGAATGTTCAGATTTGGATAGGACTGGTTTAAACATACCTGGTCCTTGTCCTGAGCATTTATTAAGGAAGTGCAGTACAATATGCAGCTCTTGAAACCAGAAGGGAAAAATACGATTATATTGCATGCAGTGAAACAAATAACCTGGATAGTTTGACTGACACAGAAGATGGTATTTCTGCCACACACTTGGGAATTATTAATAAAGGTTTTCATACACACATGTGCATTCTTCTGCAGAAAACCAAAAATTGCCATACAAATAATTAATTTCCTTCTGCTCCATCTCAAATGAGTCTAGACAGGAAAAATGAATTTGTTCCTTTTTCTTAAAATAAAAATAAAACGATAAAGCAACCTTAAACCTTGTAGAAAGAAAATAAGCTTTTTACAAGGGTTTCTTTTCAATGTTCATTTTAAAAGTCTCATTTTAAGCAGACAGTATTTCAGAAGAGAGAAGATGTATCATTTCCTTTTGTTGTTATACATGAATATATTCCTCTTGCCTGTCAAACATCAAAGTATAGGACGAGATTCCTAAAACTCTACAAGGCTTTCTTATTTTAAAAATTCTTAAAGATCTTTTTTTTTCTGAAGATATGAAGATGGTGAAAACAGACATCAGAGAAAATGCATCAGCCAGTTTTTTAAATTAAATAGTTACTAACCATGTGATTGAAGGGATGAAATAGTATTGAATTTCACTATGGCATTGCTGAAATTCCCATGTCCTTTAACCATGGCAAAATTGGAGACATCTCCCAGAGCACGCACTTTAGCCTGCTGAATTTGAAGAATGGAAAATAATTCTAAGAAAAAATAGCCAAACAATAATAGTTGTGTTATTGGCATTTTAATTTGACTCACAGATCACATTCTCTACTTACTAGGGAAGTCCAACACAAATGGAATGGAAGTGCCCTGTCCATCTAAGGAAGGATTTCCTTTGGGTACCCACATGACAGTGTGAGAAAGACATTGAAATAAATCATCAATTAAACCAGATCTGATCCTTGCCAGCACTGACACACATTAGCTGCAAATCTGATTTTAATTCCCTTAAAATGAAATAAAAGATGCAATCCCATCATTTTAGTGAATTATTTCTTTTCACGTGAAGAAAATATCACATTATTAAACATGCTATGCAGTTGTATGATGACTTGATGTTTTTTAAAATGGACTCTATGCGAGCAACATTTACCCTCCAAGGGGCTTTATATGTTAGTGCATGTACTGTAAGCACTGCAAGCACTTCTAAAAGCTAAATATGTGACCATGACTACTTGGACTCTGCTTTAATAAATACACCACACACATGAATTAAAATTAAGAAAAATTAAAAGAGACCTGCCAAATCAAATGCCAATACATCTATGTGTTTGTCTGTCCATCTTTTGCACATTTGCATATAGAAAACCTGTTGTTTGGACACACAGTCCATGTCGTTTTTGCCCATGGCAGGGCACACAAGGAATCAACATGGTTTGCTGTGTGCTTCAAAAGTAACATTTGCTTATGTCACAGAGTCAGAGTCACAGAACGGTTTGGGTTGAAAGGGACCTTAAAGATCATCCAGTGCCACCCCCTGCCATGGGCAGGGACACCTTCCACTCTCCCAGGTTGCTCAGAACCCCACCCAGCCTGCCCTGGGACACTCTCAGGGATGGAGCAGCCACAGCTTCTCTGGGCAACCTGTGCGAGGGCCTCCCCACCCTCCCAGGGAAGAATATATGATGTCTTTGCATTTTCCTAAGAAACATGTTATAGAAAGATTCATATAATTAATCAGCGTTACTAAGCCACCCTCAGAGACAATAACACAGCCCTCAAATCCAGACTTACTCTGCAGGGTCCTTAGGACATCAGACTAAAGCACTTACCTCATGTTGGTTCTGAACAGTTTGGTTCTGTAAAGTTTGGGATGATATTTCCCTCATTTGTTCATCAGCCAAGACAAACCAGCTGATTTTACGAGTGCTCCTGCTCTATCTCTGTAGAAACAAAAAACAATACGTTTGATTCATTGCTGAATTTTTTGAGGGGGTGCACGGGTAAATCATGGTTTTGGAAGTCCAATAACAGTTCTAGGAAGCTACTTCTAACAGTGTTTGGGGGTTTGCTTGGTGTGACATTTTGTCACTAAAGATATGTGTAAGGAAGGCTTTTTGTTTGCTTCATCTATTGAATTAAAAATGGAAGTGTTCAAGAGGAGAGAGAGTTCAGATGCTGTGGCTTTCTCTTCCCTGATGAAATAATAAAAATTTTGTTCTGTTCATTCAGAGGGATTTGACAGCAAAGCTCTTGGCTTTCAGGCTCCTCTTGGCTTTCAGGCTCATGGAAGAAAAGCAGCAAAGGGCAGCAAGTGGATTCTGACCTTGCCTTCAGCTCTCCTTCCCTGCCACATGGTGCTGGATATCCCTGAGGATGGATATCCCTCTTCGGACACGGCATGGAGGACTGTGCAGGACAATATCCAGCACAGTGCAAATGGCTTCTTGGATGATTTGCTCCAGAACTTCCAGAGGGACTGAGGTGAGGCTGACTGCCTGGTAGTTTTCCAGCTCCTTCCTTTCTTCCCTTTTTGAATGTTTGGGTGTTTTAGTCACTGGGGAACACCTGCAATTGTTGAAACCCTTCCAATGCTGGGGAGCAGCTTCGATCTCTCTGCCCAGTGTCACATTACAGAGGACAAAATGAGGGAACAGGAATGCTTTCTCAGAGCCTGAGGTAACATGTTGGGCATTATAGACTTCCAAGCTTTACCATATCCCACACAGATATTAACACCCACTGTGGCAATTTCTGATTATGGAAACTCAAGTCTGACATTCTGAATCATAAGGTAAATATGAGTCACAAAAATACCGCTGCTTTAATAGACACAATCAACAAGAGGGTGGGGGGCAGAAGGGGAAACCTCTTATTGTTACAAGTAAAAACATCTTTCTTCATAACTGCTGAGATTTAATTGGGGAAAAAGAAGCTGTTTTTTTAACTGAGTGAAATTATCAGCAATTTACGCGTAGCTATGGCAACTTTTCCAAGTATGAAAAGGAAAAATGGATAGAGCTGAAAAATAGATTTGCAGGGAGATTTGGAACAAATAAAACTGAAATTTTCCAAAATCAAGTGCATTTTCATTTAAAAAAAAATATGATCCTTTCAAAAGGAAATTAAAACTCTCTCAAGAACCTGTCTTTTTTAGACTACAATGAGTTTTTATAACTAAAAACCTGTCAAGGAAAAATGAGTCCATTTGCTAGAGTAAGAGAGAAAGAAGAGCTTCAACAAGAGATTTTTAACTGCTTACAAAACCAGGCTTTTGCTTCAGATTTAATTCTATAATCACACACAGTACTTACTTGTAGTTGAATTGACTGAGAAAAGTGTTACTGTTAGGCACTTGCCTTATCTAAAGAAGCATTAAATCTGCTGGATGTGATGAAATCTGCTAAAAAGTGTTTATCAAACACTGTGAAAATCGGCAAGATTAGTAACACAGCAATGTCATCATTTGTCTAGTCAAGGGTAAAAGGTTCTTGGAAATGAGAGAAGTAGAGAATATTGACTTCAAAGAGCAGCCTCAGAAAACTTTGACATGTAATGCTGGAAAGCCTGGAATACGGATGCTGTTCCTATGCAGTAATTATTTGGAATACATTATCCCCATTACCACTACTCTCTGTTCTCTGACATTGCTGGGTGTGCTGCACAGAGACTGTTGTTTTCTGGAGCTCACTGTCCCCCCTCCTCATGCCATAGCAGTATTTCACTTCTAGGTACAGGCAGATAGCCTGGGAGTTTGAGCTAAAAACCTCCCCTATATTTTATAACTTTGAATTAATTTAATCAAAACATAAATTAAAACCGGCTTTTTTTCCTACTTGTTTGGGAGTCGGTGGTGGCATTATTCAGTCATGGACATATTCGTGTTAAAAATCAGACATATAGGAAAAAAAGGAAATTATGAAAGCATAATGGCAAGGTAAATATGTTTAAAAAACACAGGAGTAAAGATAGTTACATGCAATAAGAAACTGGGCTTCTTAGGAAAAAGGCCAGATAACAACCAGACCTTTCACAGGAAGACTGAATGTAATACTTGGATGGAACAGTGTGTAAAATACAGAGATCTCAATTTTTCTCTAATGAAAATAAGGGAACTTTAAAACACTGCCTTTTGGCAAAGGGAAGATTCGTGTCCAACATTACCTGCTATGTTAAAGGGCCTGGGGGCTCTTTAAAAGTGTGATGCATCTGTCTTACAAAGGCAGGTATGTCCTTGGGAATCTGTGAGGTTAGACATTAACCTTAGAAGCATATGTTTTTTAGCAGATACTTCGTATTTTCATTCCTTCCAAGCATCACGTGCTTGTGGAGAATTAGCTGGAAGAATTAAATACAATTCCTCTATTTAACAGCAGCTTGAGAGGTATTTCATTACACAGAGACCTCTGGGGCTGCTGAAACCTCGCTGGTCACACTCTGTGATATGGAACACACACGGAGTTGGGAGCAAGTGCAAAGGCCAGCTTTTCCAGATGTGGAGATTTATCTGTTTCTTTCAAGACACAGAGTCAGTGGCTATATATGGGTAGTTAGGAGCATGCATTCTTTACCCAAGATGTAGGAAATACATACTGCTTCAAATCTGTGGGGATTTGATGCTGTGTAGAATCATTCCCCAGCACCCCAAAAGAGGACAGCAGTGACACAATGACTGTGCTTCTGGCTAAGACTGATACTTGCAGAGTTTCTTCATTCAGGTATAACCGACTGGATTTTCTTTTTCCAGAAAAAAAATTAAGAAAAAATTAAAAAGGTAATAAAGATAAGAAGTACAATTAGTATGCTGAAGCTCTAGTGAATTAATAATCACCAGCTGTTTTTTTCTAAAGTAAAATAGTTTTGTTGTTGTTAAACAAAACTGGAAGTAAAATCCACAGCATATGAATAAAATTCCTTACAGCTGCATTGCCTTCCAGCTATGTAGATCTCTCCACTTCTGTGGCACAGCTAAATTTTGTTTTATTTTTTTAAAAGAGTACTTTGACCATATTCAATTTCCATGTAATTAGGTATTCTTCCTGACTTCTCCCATCCTGGAACTGAACGAGCAATTTTTGTCATAAATTCCAGCCGATTCAGTGGGTGGTGAAAAGGCAGTAATTTTTCCTATTCATCCAGAAATCTCAGGAGATGGCTTTCCTAAGGACATTTGGATTGTCCCACGTTGAATTAGAAGCTTGAGGTGCCCACTGGCATTTTGGCAGATACAAGGTCTCCCGAAATCTGTTTTATTTGTCTCTGCTCCTTTGCTTTGACATGTGAGTATCAACAAACGCCAGCAAACCAAGGATGTGTGCGATGCTATTGCAGTCATGCAGAATGAGGGCTCCTAATGAAAAATACAGCGTGTGTTGAGACATACAGTCTGCTCTTTTCAAGCTGCTGCTGCTTGGCACCCATGAAGTCCTGGTGAACGACTCCAACCAACCCCTGAGCAGGAATCTGCCATCCAAACAGATGGCTGCAACTGCAGGCAGCCAAGAGACCACGTTTCTTTTTTTCATGACGTGTGGGTGTTGACAGCACTTCCAGACATAATTCCAAACGGCTGTCAGTTCTGAGCTTCTTCTCTAAAGGGGATGTGTCAGTGCTAATCTACCTCTGAGACAGATTACCCTTCACAATAGAAAATCTTCTCCTTATTATAATTGGTTTTACTCTTAACAACTTGCAGATCTTTCCTCTCCTGAGCTGTTGGATGTCTTTAGCTACAGTTCATCCCTAAAGGTAGGCAGATCTCAAGAATGAAAGATTCATTTGCACACGATATGGGGTTTGATGTGTACTCCAATACACAGGGCTAATTACAAGCCAGCTCAGAGTCAGGGGTGTTGAAAACATTTTTTGGCTTCATCCATGTTTACACACCAAATAAAATACAGGTACAGACTTGTTCTGTGTTTTCAGACAAATGGTCTCACATTTGGTGCACCACTGTTGACATACTGCCAAAGCTGTGTAAGGTGCTTGTGACCAGGAAGATTCCTCATTCCCAACCAGGTCACAGTAGAATTGCTACACCACTTGTAAAAGATGATGCTGATATGTCTTAAAACAGCATATGACCTGTCATGATTTAGTGACAAACTGTCAAAATCAGCTACATAAGGCTTAAGGCATAGATAAGCTACGTAGAATATGTGGAAGCTTTCCAACAACACCTAATTAAATAGAGTGGTGAACCAAGTTTAAAACAGCTGATTTCAGCTAAATCCACACACTGATAGCTGCCCTGGCATTGCCCAATGCAAATAGAAGTATTAAGAAAATTAAAGAATGCATGCAGGGAACAGTAAAGGACTATCCCTAGTCTGCCTCAATACGCAAATACAGTTAGATGGTGCTTGCAATAAATCAGAGACAGAATTTTTCCATAAGCTTTAATTTGCATATACCTTCTCTATTAGCTCACATCAGCCTTAAAATAGCCTTTGTTTATGCATTTCATCCTGGGGCACAGTAAATTGTCACAGCCTTCTGCATCCCAGACCTCAGATGAACCCCTGGCAAGGCACGGTCATGCCAGAGAAACAGTACCAGTTCAGTATTCATTAGAGAAATGTGCATGGAAACCCCCAGTGCAGTTAGTTCCATCAGGTGAAACGAGCTTTCTTTGACTCACAAGCCGATGGCACCCACAACAAAGTATGTTACGTAAAGCAATCTTAGGATCGATAAGAGGTGAAGATAAAAATCTATACATTGTATTCTAATTTTCTCTTCAACCAAAGGCAGATTGATTTGAAAAGGCCTAAAGTGCTTTTATCCCTGTTGTCCCTGTGGCTTTCTTGATCCACATGCCACAGTAACACTTCATGCTCCGAGGAGATGGGCAGATGCAGAGCCTTCTGAAAATCCACCCTGCTTTTCTTCCTCGGCTCCATTCCCTGGTACTGAAGCCTTTCCTATCTCCTGGGGATGACTAAAGGCTGAGATACTTCAACTTGAGACACCAGTGAAGGATGGGGATGGTGCTTTGGTACCTTCATTCCAAGGAGAGCTCATGGACACACATCCCTTCCCCTGGGATTACCCTTCTGTTTATCTGCCGTGTTATCACAGTACTTAAAAAGCTTTATGAGTTTATTTACAGAGAAGACAATCATTAATAGGAGGCCTCCTGGGCTTTGCCTTGGAAAACAAGTCGCTAAAGAACTCAGTAAATGTTTCTGCCTGTCAGAGGGACCAGGATTTTACAGACTCAGTTCATCGTCTCCAGGAGCCCATGCAAGAGCCCAGCTTCTGGCAAACAAAGCCCTAACCAGCCCAGGGGCACCACAGTTTGAAGTGCTATATTGCTCTCATAAGCTTTGCCATGGATAACTGTATTTTTGCCTGTGGATCCTGGAAGCGACATGTACAGGCTGCAAATTCAACAAGAAAAAAGGACCATCTCCCACAGATTATCAGCAGCTGCACACGAGGCACTCCTCTGAAAGTCTCTCATAATTGTAAAGGGCCTCATGAGAAGAACAAATAAGCCCTGCCATGTTTCCTAATCTTGCTACACTAGTTATACAGAGAAATGTTGGCTCCTAATGATGACACAAAAGCTGCTGTAAGCTTTTCTCCTGCAACACCACTGCTTATATCAGCTATTATTCAGTTATTCCAGCCTAACAGCGAAGAATCATTTTCGCGCTTTTCATTCTTCCTCCCAGAGGGCAACAGATGTAATAACTTATTCCCTGTCTGGCACATTAGGGCTTGAAAAATTAATGCAGTGCTGCTGAGATTTCCACTTTCTGCTTTACTTAGAGTGCCAAAGCTTTGAATTTCAGTGAAAAAATATTAGGTACTAAAAAGCTTATTTTAAGTTTGTTAATGTACTTGTCTGTTTTAATGCCTTTCCAAAGTCTCCACAAAACAAGAATTCCAGTGACTAATCTTCCCAAATTTCTTTTGTTCTAAGCTATCACAGAATCATTTAGGTAGGAAAAGACATCTAGGATCATTAAGTCTGACCAGTGACGGATCACCACCTTGTCAACTAGACCATAGCACTGCAATAAGAGCCACATCCAGCCATTTCTTGAACACCTAATTATGGTGCTGTCTAATTGAGACCTCTCCTGTTTCACAATTGTGATATGCCAGCTAAAATGCAAACACCATTACCAACTGTACTATGTTAAAAATAACAAATTAAGATTATCAAATGAATGTAGGTGTGCTTACTTGCAATGTGTGATTAAACTGCTCACAAAAAGTGCCTGGTCACATCATCCCTCACCTTAATCAGTCACGTTGCTCTGTACATGTCGTGTATGCTTTATACTTAGGTTTATACATTCCTTCGAAAATATTGTCCAGTTAGATGAATTCTGTACATGAGAGTAGAAGTTCAAACTAAATTCCACCTGTGTTTTATTGCTTTTGCTCGAACTGTCCCTTTGGAAACAGTGTAAGAAGCAAACACTGAGTTACTGTGTGAACTTTGCCTGGGGTTTGGATAATTGTGCCATAAGGCTGGCAGCATTAAACCAGAACCCATCTAACTGAAGATTTCCTCACAGTGGGTCCAGAGGATCTCACAGAGATAAATGTATCCTGTAACTCTGTGGAGAAGTACAGAGGATGGGCTTATGCAGGCAAACACGTTTCCCTGTAAATTAGCGGCATCTAATTATTTAGGTTATACACCTTCAACGGGCACACTTACAAACTTGTTACCTTTGCAAATAACAAACACACCTGTATCAGTTGACTACAGTGGAAGAAAAAGGCAAAGAGTAGTAGAGTGTGAGTTGAAGAAATCTGAGAATGAAGTCAGAACTGGGAACAACTACTTCTCCAAAAATAACGCAGCGGTTTTTTCTGCCCTCTCCCACATCTTCACAGTAAGAGACATGAAATAAGCCCTTGGTTTAGACTTAATCTGTGCAGAAGACAGTTCTTAGTGTCAGAATTCTTACCCGAAAGGACAGGTGGAAAACCTCAAACTAAACAGGTTCGAAATGCATTAGCAGCTACAGGAAAAGAAAATCCCCAGCAATTTTCCCTAGCAGTGTAGAGCATTTGCTAATACTGCTGCTTCATGTATTCCAAGCCTGCAAACCAGCACTAACTACACATCATGACAGGCTGTCCTTGCACTCCTACGCACAGCCACTTAGGGCTCTTTTCCTCCTTGGATGGAAATCCTCAAGTAATTTCTCCTCTGTCCTCCAGGCTGCTGGCTGGGCCCCAGAGAGTGCTGAGCATTAAAGAGCACAGACTTCATATTTCCAGTCTCTGGCAGCACTTGTTCTCTTATTCCACAGAGGGATGTCTGTTTCCTTAAAAGCTGGCTTTGCTGATTCAGGCTTCCTCATCTCAGCAGATTTCAGTGCAGAGTTTGATCTATCAGCATCAAAGACATCCCTCTGTTCGGAACATGCCTGAGCGCTCAGACAGAAAGCAGCAGAAAAGTTTCAAACGAGGCTAGTGGTTCCCCTGGAGACCAAAGGCAATTAATAACATGTTTTTCTGCAAGAAGCAAAGTTAATGAAGCCTGATTTCCTACACATCTGAGACATCCATCTTCTACCCTGTCTGCAAGCCTCTAACCCAGTTACTGCCGCAAACCAAGCTCCTTTGCCTCCCGTCTCACCTGCCGATCCCCAACTCCTCCTGCATCTTATCGTGACAATCTTCTTTGACAAACATCCACTTTCCTTCCAGCAGGACCTCCACATGATCCTCAGCTGCTTCTGTGCACCTTTATTTGGTTCATCACTTGCCAGACGACTCACAGGGTGCCCAGAGTGGGTACTCGGGGGCCAGCAGACTGATGACAGGCAGAATGACTAACGTTTGCACCTTCAGCAAAAGCTGCACTAAAGCACACGCCAAACTAGCAATTTTAATAAAAGCCACTGGCACTTCACCCCTCTGAGACCTCAGTTCAGACAGAGTTGCCAAGTTTGGCTGGAACAGGCCAATAAATACAGAAGTTATTGAAACACGTTGGACTAGTGGGACAGAAGGAGAAAGAAGAAAAAGTATAAGTGCAAAGAGTTTTCTTTGAAAACCAGGCAACTGAAAGAACAAAGAAGCCTTTCAACAACTGAGCTGTGATGCTGCCTCAGCACTGGATACGAAATACTGCAGTTGTGCCACTGACCATCTCTATCGTTTCAGATAAAGATTTTATTAATACCTGGATCACAGTGGCTGAGTCCATTTAAAATAACCAAACAAAAAATGTTAAAATAGAAGATGAACACAAGTTGATCAGACTAACAATAAAGAGACTCTAATTGAAGTACTTTCCTTCCCCTTAAGCATGTGAATAAACTGGATTGTTCCCTATCAAATGATCTAGAAGCACACTTACTTTGAGGAAAACATAGCACAGCTATCCAGCTTCTCCAGGGACTCGTCCTGTGGGCTCTTTGGATGTAACTTTTGAACACACCCTTTAGTCCCATCGGCAGGAATATTAACAGGAAATTACTTTCATTTAGAGTTGCTCACCAAAATTTTTAAGCTAAATTCTGACCCAAACTACAAACCAACACATCCACTGTTAGCTGGGATTTAGAAGAGGCCATAGAGATTGGTATGTCCAATATCTATGGAAGTGCTTAATGACATCACTATCCTGTGCCTACATCTACAAGATTAACTGGGCTGCACTTTGCCTTCAGCTTTGTGCTACTGACCTTACAAAATATGCTTTCAAGCAAAGAGTTTTTATTTAGCTGGTGGCAACCCAAGAAAACAAGTCTTTGTATGCTGCTTACCTTCCAGTCAACAGTCTTCTTACAGGTCGTGGAATACTGTGCTGCTGCTTGTAGTAGTGTCTGCAGGAATTTTTTGCTGTTTTATCTTTCTTCTTATTATGAAATCCAACTCCACAGCTAAAAAAGATCAAAGCAGCATAACATCACTAAGATCATGATGGCAGCAAAAGATTCAGAAAAGTTCAACACTGATTCTTCTACTGCCCCGCCGGATACAAATTGTCAGAAGGATATAAATCAGATGTACTAATTCTATTCTGGAAAGTAATAGAATAAATATCCTTATTTTCTGTAATCCTCCCAGACATACAGCATTTATCAAACAGGATAAAAACTACCCTATTAATTGCTGCTTTGTGTGATCAATTGTAATTGGGTAAATAGATGCTGTCATTGTGATCAGATCATCTACACCTTTCTATTTCAGGCTCTAAGCACAAGAAACTACTGATTTGTATCTTTTTCCAAGGGGAAGAAACTTTTGGATTTTTAGTTTACCTTAGTCCATTCTAGGTTGACCTCTGTCTACTGCAAAATTGTTCTACATTATAGTCATTGACTACTAGCTTTTGTATTTATAGAAAATAAATGTTTACAAGAAGAAAGGCATTTCAAGGCATTTTCAAGGCAGAGTTCCTGCAAAGGAATTTTTTGAAACATCTGCAAAGCCAAGGAGAAATATTTCACAGTGGCACTGATGGAAAAGCTCTGACTGAGGATTTACAAACCATGTATGAAACTATTTCAGATAGTTCTTAATCACTAGCCTAAAAATCAGCAGGCTCTCTGAATGTCACTGCTATCAAGGTGAATGTCACACATACTGCAAAGGATCTTTTTTTTTAATTGGTAACGCTCGAAACGGGTAGGAGAGATTTTTTTAGGCTGTTGGAAAGGTGCAGAAAATACAGAAGTGAGAGAGTGTCATGCTGCACTCATTGCAGAGGTACTCTGTCACAAAACATTTATTGAACCACTGGAAAACTTGCACCTAGGGGGGGAGGGTGCATATAAAAAGTCTCTTTTGATCACCCTTGGACTACGTGTTGTGCCTTCATTGCCATCCAGTGAGAGTTACAGTTCACAGTGCTAGTTCACAGGAGAAGGTGATAGTTCTGAGAGCTGTACTAGGCTAAGAAATTCCCTGGTGATGTCCCTGCAGGCAGCAGATTTCCCCAAGAGGAGAACTTGTGCCCCTTACAAGTGTGTTGCCTACAACTACAGCCCGTCTTTTCTTCCTTGTAGGGTTGGTCATGATATGGAGAGCAGGCCTTTCTGACCCCCCACAACTCAACCCAACACTTCTTTATCTAACACAGGCTGCTTTCATACCAGCCAAGAATCTCAGCGTGCAAGCGGCTCAGAAAAACCTAGGTCAAACTTCTGTTCAAAACCTGAATGTTTCTTAAAATAATCCTGGTCCAGGCCCACCTGAAATATCCTCATGAGTCTGATTGTTTGCTCCAGAGGTACCCCAGGAATGCATGAGCTCCCTGCACGGGGCACAGCACTGACCCCACTCCTGTCCTACACTAAACGGCCACCCGAAGTTGAGTGTGGGTTCAAAACACACTAGCTTTAAAATGAAATAACCACTCATTGCATTCAGAATTGCAGCTTTCCTTCAGGGATTTCTTACCACAAAAATGAAGGAATAAAATACCAATTGCCATTTCAGTTGTTTGGGTAAGTTCTCTCTCCCTTCCTTTTTCTTCCTCCTCCTTGCAAAAAATAAGTAAATACATAAATCACCTCATCTTCAATGATGTCCCTGTTATTACAATGCGAAACATGAAAATGTTACCTCGAACACCAAAACTGGGTGTAATACAGGTGTAACATAGGGCGTGATTCCCATCGTGATTCCTCATTAACGTGTTTCAGATATTTAAACAGACTTTGGAAAGAGTAACTAGTTGTACATACAATCACCTGCAACATCCAGAGCATTAGGATATAATTTATGTTTATTAGACTTTGTGGGGTGCAATAAATCATTGTTTTCATTTGCAGAGCATTATTACAGGAGTGATTTAACTGAAGAAATTCTTCCTCGTGGCCTACAGGAGTGAAAGGTTAATGGCAAAATGAATTCCTATAAAACAAATAGTAGACTTTGGCCATCCTTCAGCCAGTGGGTGGTAAATTAGCAGGTAATAAAGTGTGTATGCAATCTGCATCCACAGGCCAATAAATAATAGGCAGGGGCTACTTTTACCTCTTTAGTTGACAGTGCATTACTGGGACTATATGCTCCATAGCATCTAGGAAAGGTACAGAGAGCAAGAGGGAGCTGATTTTGCAGGATCCTGACTTTTAGCACTGATATATGTCAGATATTACCAGAGAGGCATATCTAGAATATTATAGCAATGCTCATAAATTCCACATTGCGCTGTAATAAAGTACTGCTTCTACATGTGGCAAATACACATTCCTGTGGTCCCTTCAGCTTGTGACATTTACTCTGCCATCCTATTAACTGGTGGCATTTCATTCTGGTAATGGCAGAGCAGAGAGGAGAAAAACCTTAATATGCAGCACCATTCTGAAGGCCAAAAAAAACCCCATCCTAAAATAATATGCTAGCTCTTACTATGAAAGCTAAACTTGTTATCAATATATTTCTAGGAATGGGCTTTAATTACCATCCAGTCAACAGGACGTGTGTAATGTGTTGATGCTCTCCAGCTACAAGAAATACTGCTGCATGGCAATACAATTAAATCAAAGTGTTATTAAAAAGAAATGGGTTTTTTTTTAGCAGTGATTGTATCCTTTGCCCTAACCAGTCTCAGCTTTCCCTTTTCTTTCCAGCATTGGAGGAGAACAGATCTCCAGTTAATTCCTTGCTGTTGTTATTTATGGTTCTGTACTACACAAGTCAAGATGCAAGACCCGTGTAAGGGGTATTGTAGTGAAGCCCAAAGCTGAAAGTAAATTCAGCAGCTCTGTTAAAGTTTGGTTTTGTTCTATATTTCCTGGGGAAAGTATTATCTGACAGGTAGCCAGAGGTTTAGGATAATATTTGAAATCCTTTTGCCCTGAAGAAAAAAAAAAAGCCAAGTGTCTGAGGGTATTAGGATGTTGATCTCTTCAGCCTGAACAGATAATACAGTGACTTCTGAAAACCTCATTCCAAGCCCTGTGTACCTTGTAATGCAATCAGCCCCAGAGGCTTGCCTGTGCTGCAAAATGAAACTGCTAAATTAAGCTGAGTGGCACCAACCAAACAAGACCCAAGGTCTCTTCAGGGCCCCACTGGCCCCAAAATACAATTACTCTTTGCATTTGATATTTTTGCTGAAAACTACCTGTAGTATCTGGCTGCACAGCAGGCAGAGTGGTGCTCTTCCAGCACTTGGAAGTGGCAGAGGGAGCCAAGGCTGCAGGGACAGTGCTGAGGACACACAGGAAGAGCCCACACCACTGCCAGCCTTCGTGGGGGCACTGCCTGCAATGGGGCACCCCAAATTGCTCCACAGAGTTATCAGCAGAGACTGACACCAGGCAGGAGTCAACATCATGTTATAATGATTGCAAAGTCTCCTCTTAAGCCCCTATATTTATACTTAGTTTTACTAATTTTAGTAACTGATTTTATTACTTTCAAGGCAGTTAGTTTCGTGTTATATAATTTTATAGATATCTGCTGAGAAAGGCAAAACTCATATTTAAGCTCTTAGCATTATCCCAAATGACATTCTCATTTGGGAACTGATTAAAAGAAACAAAACACCAAACAAACCAGATCAAAAACCCACATCAATCAGACCCCAAGTATGTTATTTCTATCTTTCAAGACAACTTTGCATGAATAAAACCTTAAAAAAAAATAAGTTTATCATTATCCTACTTACGATGGTACTTCAGTGAGGGCATGAAAATGCCACCACAGTGATATCAATGACATTAAATTGCTGTTTTGATGACAATAACAACTGCCCTGTGCAAAAACTACAGACAGATCAAAGAACACCATGAGTCAGTCCATACCTTTTCTGGCTTCTTTTGATTTTAGTTTGATGTTTCCCTTGCTCCAGCCTCAGTTTAACACTATTCTTATACCAGTTCAAGAAGCCCAAATGGCTGGATCAGAATGATTTTAAAATGATCACACTTTTTGTAAAGCAGTATTTACCTGAGGAAGCCAGCAGGAATTACCTTATTGTGGAAAGGGTGTCTCATTGCTTACAAACCCACATCAGTGCAGACCTTGGAACTAATAGCGGCTTTTTATTTACAGAGCGTTTATCACTTTTAAATAGACAACATATGACTCAGCATGGGAGTGCAAGGCTTTTATCAGGTGATAAAGGGGACATTCAGGAGCCCTGCAGGGGCACAGGCATGGCAACCAGCTTCACAAAATGCTTTACTTTGTTCTGCTTCAAAAACACACCATTCTTGTGATTGGTGTAAGAAATACACAGGTAATTGTGGATTGCAATGTTGGTTTAATTTCGAGCATTGTCTTTTCTACCAGTGCCACAAACAAACGTAGCTGCATATATTTGCCTCTATATTCAAATGGTTAGAACAACCTACACCCTTGCAATTACCTTGGGATTTTTAACACCTGTTTGAGGCAGTTTCTAAATTTTTTTTTCCCATTAAGTACCTTCCCCCTGTGTACAATGCTGGAAAAACCCCTACCCACAAAAATCAGACATACCCTTCCATCATTTTTAGGTAAAATCTACTTTATGGTAGAGAATATACTCCAAAATATTAAGCAGAGCACATGGGTTATGTATCATACAGGTATTAAGGTCATAATTCTGTTAGTCTTTGGTTACAGTTCTCAGACTCTCCTGCATAACTGCATCACCCAGGTCAAGATAATTTTGTCCAGAGCAACAAAACCAAAGCACGTTCTGAAATAGGGCTGACATGTGAAAATCTATCACCGAGCCTCTTGAGCTGGAGCTGGGAGCCGAGGACAGGGATCCATTGGGAGCTGCTGCCTGCACAGGCCGCCCTCACACACGTGCCCTCCGCCCTCGAACAAGGATTCCCGATGCTCCCCTTCCCTCAGCCCCATCTGCTGCCATGGCACGGTGCCCACTCGCCCGGGCTGGTGCCAGTGTGCTCGGTGCCAAGCAAAATGAGTTTAGATGGGCACTTTGTGAGCTGTGTCTCCTCTGCAGAAAGTCCCTCCCCTGCGAGGGCACTGGCACACACCTGCCAAACGCCGCGTTACACCGGATGGCATCTGCTGGCGCTCACGTGCCAAGAGCACAGCACCGAAGTGGAGATGGTAACGAAGAGAGGAACCTGCATTTATGGTTGGCAAGAGGCTGCCTGTGCTCAAACACAAAGCCATCGGAACAACACAGAGCATAAACTCGATGTTAAACCAGATCACAACCTCCGAAGAGGCTGTTAAGGATAATTCCCAACTGATGATGACATCAGGAAACAAAGAAACCCTCGAGGGGAAAAGGTCCAAAGCACAGTTTTGTACCGACTTAAAGGACTATAAAGCACCTTAAAGCACATTACCCTTGTGTGCTCTTCAGTACATTTATGGTGGGACAACCAAAGACGTTCTGTTAAAATCAATTCAAATGCAAAGGCACAAACAAACAAAAAACAACCCAGTAGACTAGAATTTCTAGTCTCACTAGAAATTCATTACCCTATCTTCCATTTGCCTGCATAGATGTTTATGCTCTACTTATCCTCTTAATGGTCCAACATGTTAAATAGTTGCCTGTTCCAGACCTCATAAAGAGGAAAACATCACTTTGCTTTCCTTCTAATGCAGAAGATTACAAATACTTAGAGACTCTCTTCAAAAGACAATAGTGGTTTACTGATAGCTTTTCCTGCAGCTTCCTCCTTGTCTGACCTCACTTACCAATAAGCTTCTGGTATTCATCCTTTTTCCTCTCAGAGGCTATAAATCATAATGGATTATAATTAAATGCTATTTCTTTGTATTGTTTGTACATCAAGAAGAGGTTTCTGTTGCATTAGGAACTGTACACACACAGACACTGAGAAACAGGCTCTCCCATAAAGAGCAAAGAGTCTTGTCTAGGCACTGCTTGTTATTCCTCCCTCCTAAAATGGGGAACAAGAGTAAAGAGAAAAAGGTGTTGTCTCCATCTTGCCACTTACTTCAGAGGTTGCGAGTCCTGGAAATTCTCATATTTGTGTGAAGAAGAATACACAAAACTTTAATTATTACAACCTAGACCAGCTAATCTTTTCTGGATATTTTGACTGCAATAATCAATAAACTCTCCCCAGTTTTTTCCTCCCTCTCTCTTCCCTTCTATGTCACTATTTTATGACCCAGACAACGCTGGCCAGGCTGAGCCATGGCAAAGGCCCACCCAGTCCTTGTCTGTCTGCTTTGGTGAGGGCCTGCTGGGGAGGTTTAATCAAACACAGATCGAGACGCTTCCTGCAGTGATTATACTTCTAAAACTTTGTTCGGAAAACTTCCCTGTCTGACCATAAAGGAGGGACTCTGGCAGCCCCACTCCCAGTGCCAGAGACTTTCACTGCTGGAACTGGGCTCCCACATCCAGAGCTCAACCTGCAGCTCCCACTGCAGCTGCACACAGTGTACTCACTAACAACTTTCAGAGAGCTTCAAGTCCTATGTTTCTTTCTGTTGTTGTAGTTGTTAGGCTTTTCAGCCTAATTTGTCTTTATCCAAGGTTTTCACAAGTGATTTTCACAGCAACTTTTTTTTTTTTTTTAACAGAGGAAACACATTATTTTGTTAACACTTTATATTTAAAAAATAAATCTTAGTGAAAGCTCTACTTTTACTCTAGATGTCTGTAATACATTTAAAGTGTTTGCACCTTGTCTGAACGAAGTGTTATCCTATTCATGGATCAGGCAGAGAGAGCACAAAGAGCCAGCCAGAACACATTACTCACCACTTTCTCACCCAAGCTGTCTATGAAACTGGCACCTCAAGGAAGAGGAATCTGTCTCATGATGTTACTACCAGGACACAGCAGGAGCAACCCGGGCTGAACTTTAAATAGACTCCCTGACAGGGTGGGTGGGGGTCCCAGTTGGGGCCACTGAGGGTCATTTGGGTGCATTCATGCCTCTCCTGCTCCTCTCTTGGCTATGCTTTCTGCTCTGCTGATACTGAACTGCATTCAGGGGAAATGTTTTTATCACTTACTGAGACTTCTTAGCTTCACTGTTGTTTGCAAGAATTGTCCCAGCTGTTTTTTCTCTG
This sequence comes from Calyptomena viridis, assembly GCA_013390005.1. Lineage (NCBI taxonomy): Eukaryota > Metazoa > Chordata > Aves > Passeriformes > Eurylaimidae > Calyptomena > Calyptomena viridis. Next base: position 498,370 of record WEIV01008706.1, on the reverse strand, counting down.
CTGCAAATTATTAAATATGTAAACAGCTTTCACATATCCAAGTCATTCCCTTGGCTCCCCACAAAGCTATCTTTTTTCTTCACTCTGTAATTAGATACATTTGTACCTCAACCTCAGATACCCCACTGTGCCTCCAAACCAGCTTTGAGCAGGCCAAGTTTTAAAAACCATTTCCACGACTACATCTCATCTGAGTCAAGTACTATTCAATTCAATGGGAATACTAAATAAGGTCTGATCTTATGATCTTATAACTGCTGAAACTCCTCTTCCAACTAGAAAACATGTCAGTTCCTGGCAGACCAGCAATATTTAAAGAACACTTAAATATCAATATTGATTCTTTTAAGCAAGGTGTAGCAGTCCTATTGCTCTCAGAAAGGCTTCAGCACATACTTAACTGATTAAATTTAAGGATAAAATGAAATATTTTCCTGAGTGAGTAATATCTATTACAACTGCCTTTAAATGCAATAATTTGTAAATATGTCTTTCACATTGTAGTATCTATGTTGGATTGCCAACAGCTACCAGCATTTTCCCCCTTTCAGTATGCTGCCATTTCATCAGCACAGACTGTGCTGTTGTTTTTACTCTCCAAAACAGCCTGACTTTATGATTCTGTTCATTTCACACCTGGCAACACAGAAAATGCAGAGGTAATAGAGGGGAAATCCTTCAGCAATCAGTAAAATGACTGGAACTGCAGTGGAGATGTGTGTTATTTTCTCGAGCAGCAATAAAACGCGTGTGAATTTTCAAGGGAGCTACAAGTCATTGTTTGCTACAGTGACATGCCAGCAAATGTTCATGTTATCATTTAATAATATGGAAGATAACACTCATCATAGCCCTCCCTGAGCAAAACACCAGGGTGGCGGGTGTAGCAGGCCAAAGGAACTCAATGTGAGAGATGTGTAACACACTGGTGATGCTACAAATAGATTTTATGTAGATGTATAGAAACACAAAAGCTCACCAACATACACAGGCACAGAAATGCACGTTCTTCTATTGCTTCGAATAGTGAAAAAGCATGAATATACTTTTACCTGAAACATGATGGAAAGTTTAGACTCCTAAAGTAAGTCCAGTAATGACTCTGCAGAATTTCATGTCTGTGGTTTCATGATGTTTTCTTGCTCACAGTCTTTTCTAGTCTTTTCTTAGTCTTTTCTTCCTGAGACTGAAAACTCTGTGTTTTCTAGTTGGTATCAATAAGAAATCTGAACTAGCAACAACTTTTCATTGTCTTAACCCTGGTGATTTTATATAATTTGTAAATGTTGCTATTTTACTTATGCAAGCTAAGTTTGTGTCCCAGTGTTTCATTTACCTCAATGAAACAGGAGCTCTTCCAGTCATGTATATCCCAAGAAACTCTTTCACAGTACAGAAAGTGTCTCTGTAAGATATAAGAAGGATTCAAATGCAGATTAATTCCTTAATAAAGCATAAAATAATAAACAATTAATGAAATTAAGCATTAAAGTGATTATATTTACATTACAATTTAATACATTTTTATTACCTTTTAATAAAGATTTATTATATTAATTTGATAACATTAAACACAGGCATTCCCAAAAGCTCCAAAATGGTCACACAACTGACATATGAAAGAATCTAAAACTTTTGGGAGAAAACCTTTTTATTCCAGTGGTATTTTGTAAATAATCATTACCTCATTATTACTAGTAAAGTTTTTTGGTTTAATGACACCCTTCCAAAAATGTAATGTGCAGAGAAAAAAAAGCATGTACTCTAATGACTTCAGGCCTATTTTTTCAGTGAAGGGCAAGCCTGTAGGGGCCTAAGGGAAGGCAGGCACCAAATGTCATCTTTCTTTTCATATAATTGTATACCCATGTGCTTTATGTAATCAAAGTGAATACTTCAATTTGTTACATATTTCGCTGGAAGAACAGAAGGCATATGGAAAAAAAACCCCAGGGGCAAATGATCTCACTCACCTGGAAAACAATGTATGTGTTAATAGAGTAATTTGTTAATTAAAGATTCTAAGATGTCCACCAAAGCCATTTATTTCTGAATTACCACTTTCTAGAGTTAAACAAGATCCCTGGTAAAATGTAATTAGAAACTCCATTTTTCCTCTGTCTCAGTCGTTCCTGAGTGCAATCAATTTGACAAGTATCCCAAGAGTTACCTCAACAGCAGATGGTCTGTGCACCAGCCCAACAAGCACAGCACACCAAGAACAAAAAAGATAAAACAATTTCACGCCTGTCGCTAGAGCTCTAAGATCCAGTGCTGTATTGAATTATCTTCTAGTTAAGCTTCTTACTGCTGGTGGAACACAAAACAGGGATGACTGCAGAAGACAAATAAATACTCATTTATAGGACCCCAAGCAAGGCGAAAATTTTTTGTTCAGAGATGCTAAAAACATAAGAATTGGTGTTTCAGCTCACTGCAGCAAATGTGAGAACATGGCCATAAGGATACCTGGGAATACTTTCCATTTCAACTGTGTGGTTGTCCATTACAAAACTTTTAGCTGTTTTTTGGGTTTTTTTCTTCTTTAAAGATCATTTAAAAGAATTATTTTGTTCAATGTTAAGAACTCTAATAACTCTGGTTTTGTGTTTGAAACAGAACAAACACAAATGACTACCTTGCACTTACTGCAGAGACATGGAACAAGGAGGTAAATAATCCACAGGTGGATGTTATTCAGGAAAGGCTGAATTCCAAGGCTTTCCAGAGGGCTTTTTAGGTTGCTACGGCAGGAAGAAGGAAGAATTGTTCTGGTTGGACCCACAGTGTTTGGCTCTGACTCCTGCTGCTCTTGGCTGTGCTCCCAGTTTAACCCCATCCGTGGGACTGAGTTCTCCTTCCTCCCTGAAGCGGGAGCCCAAAACGATGAAAGAAACTGGTATTGAGGAATGGTATTGGAACTGGAGGTTATTTTTAAAAAACGTACTTCCAGGTGCAAACTGTAGTAGGAAGACAGAGCTCATAGCTTGCTAAGACAGTGGGGAACTGCAAAGTATGGTTGCTTCTGTTCTTAACGCAGGAATTTGGCCAAAACTGTGGGAAGATCATATTTGAATTATAAGTAATCAGAGTAGAGCTTCCTTTTGGCAAGTTGCTAAGAGACACACTTAAGATTTCAAAAGCTCTGTTATCTGGTTCCCCAGAAACACCAGGAAATTCTATACCACCGAAAACTCAGTGTGTGTGTTGTAATGAGTCTTAGGGATTTCACAAACAAAAGCATAAATGCAGAGCTATTTCTTGTTTCTGGGCTCAGCTGAAGTATAAGCGTGGCCTACCACACGTGTACCCTCCTGCAGCAGGTGCTAGTCTGTGTTTCTGCACTGTTTATAAGGGATTGTTCCTTTAATTAAGCTTATAAATTTACTGTTATAAAATTTAACAGTTGATATTAAGAACAAGATGTTCTCTTTGCATTAATATGTGTTTTGTCATATATAAAGTTATATTTATAAAAACATAACTGTCTTCAGCAATTAAACCATATAAATATTTATTTATATTGTAGACATAAAACATCTAAATCTGCCACTTTAAATTTTTGGATCAACTGCATGTTATGCATCAGGAAGAGAATGTACTATGAACGTGGATACATTAATCCACTACAAAGTCATTTTGCTGTAGTAAGCATTTAAAAGTGGAGTAATTAAAGTTGACACGAAAATAACACAGCAGGAAGGTTACTACACTAAACCCAGCATGGAAGACGTGATAGTCCATGAAGACATATGGTAAATAATGGTATTTTATATTCCAGATAATGTAGTATTTCTGAAAAAAAGTGGCAGAAGGCTCAGCATTGCAGTAGCAAAATGCTTAACAAAGGAAACTGGCACTTTATTTCCTGGATATTGTTGACAGAGAGATTTTATCCTTCTGTCTTGGCCACTGTGTCTTCAAAGCTCAGTGATTCTGATATTCCCCCTCTCTTTCTGTAGTTACATTTACTTTTGGCATTTGGCTGGAAGTCAGCCATTGGGAACTTTTAATATTGGCTCACTTTGCAGCTTGGAGAAGTGTGTTTCCTCACAGAGGAGAGGTTCCTCCTCCCTAAGCTTCCTGGCTGCTTTGTCATACGTTGCTTGACTTTAAACTAAAAAAACCCCAGCACTCTTCGAACACAACCAACCATCATTTTTCTGCTCCAACAGTCAGATATGGAAGTGAACCAAGACTCCCCCAAGCCCACCAGCTTCTGTATATCAAAACTGAGGAAATTATTTTCCCTCTTTTCCTCAGTGGCCTCTCTAATGCCCGATTTGCTTCAGGCTGCGGCTGAACTGAAACCCTTCACCTCTCCATCTCACCACCTCTTTCAACTTGGACAATTTTTCTTAAGTCTGCTCTGGCCAGAGAGAATATATATTTAGTGATAACTACTGACTTGTGAAAATAACATAATGAAGGTTTCAGAGTTCCTTTCCATAACACGGACCAACATGCAACGAGGAAATATTTCATTTTAGTACCTTTCTCTGCTCATAGAGTTGCTGAAGTAGGAAAAAGTCCAACTGTTCACCCAGCACTGCCACATTCACCTCCAATTGTCACATCCACACACTCTTTTTGGACACTTCCAAGGGAAGGACCCCTGGGGAGAATGAAAGCCTGGAGAGGCTGTTCCATATTTACACAGATATTCTGTAAGCTGCACATTTCCTTGATAAGAACTGTGGGGCCCATTGCTGCAGAGGGATGCAGAGAATGCCATTGCATACTGCCTGCTCAGCAGTCTCTGTCTTAGGTATTTGTGCTGCAGAGTAATATTTGCAAGTTCAGGCAAAAGTCTAAACGTATTAGTTTTGCACTAAAATGAAAAGGCTGAATATAATTACCTCTTCTAGAAAACTGATATATGTGCAAACTAAAATAAAAACCAGGAGTACATTACTGGGCTAAGATGAATCTGTTAATTCCAGTTTCTTTGCCTGCATTGTTCATCAGTGGGAAATGTGACTAACATTAAATGTGTTTACTTTTATTTCTACCTAGAACTATTTTTAAAGAGAAATCTAACTGAAAATCGCAGAGCTACTCCTCAAACTTCATCTGTGAACAGCTTTGGAGTATGTTGTAAGGCTACAAACAAACTGTGTTCTTATGGCTGCTTGCAGAGCAGTCAGGAGATCAATGCCTGGCAAATCAATAAAATAATCTAATGGGACCGTGAGAACAACTTGAAACTTGAGATGTTGAACCAGAGTGAGAACAGTTCTGCCACTGTAACTGAACTGTATCCTAAATTACTTGGAGGAACAAAAAGGTTTTGAAAACCTTTGACCCGTTCTGTTTGATAGAACATGACTTAACTGTAAAATAATCAATAAAACTAATAATTCCCTTAACATCTACAAGTGAAAAGGTTTCACTCGATGTTGTGAATAAATATATAGCATAACTGCACTTTGATAAAAACAAATCAACCCTTGATGAAATCTAGAGAGATTAGAAAATGCCAGTTGTCAAAAAGGAATTTAAACGATTATAAGCAAAGCATAAATAATAGTGTGATCTACCCAAACAGTGCACTCAGGGAAAACTGGATTAGGTTATTGATAACTACACAAAAAATAAAAGTTCTCACTTTTTATGCCTTGCCATGTGTCTTTAGATACAGCCACTTGTCATTCCTCTGCTTCAGAATTTCACAAAACATTTTTTCACCAGTGACAAAAAGTAAAGGAAAATACAAACAGAGTTGGCAAAAAACCCTTTCTTATTTTGGAAAATAATCTGGCATTTGAATGCCACTCACTAAACATGGATTTTTTTTTTTTGTGAGGTCGCAGTGCCAGGGTTTAATGACAAAGCTGGCTTCTCTCTCCTCCAAGCACAAATCTCAGCTGTTCCTTGGAATCCCAAGGAATCCCAAACTGTGTTTGGGCTGATTTTTAGCAATATGTGCCTTCAATGAAATCACCAGGATCTAAAGGTCTTCCACACAACTTGTCAGGTCAGTCACAGCTCTGTCCTCCTGAGTCCTGAAAACCTCTCAGGATGGATGTTCTACCACCTCCCTGAGTAACTTCTCCCACACCACACAAATGAAAAAAAGAAGCACAAAACCCTTTCCCCCAGCTAACACCCCCCTCTCCAAAAAAACACACAAACCCAAACCAAAAACCCAAACAAAATATCCCACACCTATATGCAGAGCTTCAAGCTTCAATAGAAATATTCTTTGACATTCTATCAATATATTTTTATAACTAAAATTAAAATTAATAGCAAATGTACTAAATAAAATATATATTTAAAATGACATAACATTTCAAGAATGGATTTAATCTCCCCTCATGCATGTTTAATTAAGGCTTTAAATTATATCATCCTGCACTGTTGAGAAATGAGGTTTTTTACATTATTGAGCAATGGTTTCATATCACTCCAAAAGTAAAAGCAACATCAGAGCAGTGGGGCTTTTCTCACAGTTTCTAGAACGTTTGTGTTCATTCACTGAAAAGAAATATATAGATATAGATATGAAATACATTTCCAAATCCACCAGAACTATTTTATCAATGGCCAACAGTTTATACTGAACAAGCATTAGCTACAGTACATTACAATTCACACCACCATATATTTTATGACCTGGCTTTTCAACTAACAAAGAGGTTTTTTTCTAAATTCTAACTAGCAAGAATCTCCATTCAAATAATGTAGAAGAAGGTGGAACATAAGCATAACTGCATAAAATCAGTCACCCCGGTTAATCCTGTTATTCTTCATAATTGGAAAATGAAATATTACACTATTTTGGATGCTATTATATCAGGAAACAAGTCAAGAGTATATGAGCAATTTGCTCTATAGTATTTCATATATATATTCTTTTGAGGCAATTGTGCTGATTTTAGGGGAAAGTTATAATTTGGCTTTTATTCAATGATGACTCATCGAGTGAAAGTGATGTGAAAATGTGTATCTAAATACAAACCCATACATGTATTTAATTTATTATTTAACATTCCATTATCACCACATAAGTCAAACAGTAGATAAAGTCATATAGGACACCAGATATCTAGATGGGTCAATAATTTGATAGATAAACTATAAGCTACAGATGCTCATCACTGGATGTATTGACAGTGAACAGCACCAAAATCCAAAAGCAGCTTTGTTAAGTTCATGAGACAATTTTTAAAGTAAAGTGGTGCTTAGATAGAACAGGATTATTACACATTGTAACCCCAAATATCATGGGGAACACAGCAGAAATGTTACACAAAGGGTCCTTTAGTCTCATGTAAACTGTACTGAAAGTGACTCAGTGCAGAGCTCTGTTAGACTGCAGCCATGCAGAGATCTTTGGCACCAAGTGAAGGCAATTGCTGGGTGTTATTTCAACTGGGAGTTCTTCATCTTTATTCTACCACTGATATTGTCTCTGTCCTATGAATTTCACAACGTGAAGCTGAATTTAAGTGAGACCATTTAGATGAAGTTGTGCTCCTGGCTCTGTGTTCTTTCAAGGGATGGGATTTCACCTCACCCTCTGCCATGATCAGCAGTTGCTTTCCTGGTGGTTTGCCCATGGCACTGCCAGGATGTAGATAGAAAACACTTGCACACTCCTGTAAGTGGAGGGGGTGAAGAATAAAAAGAAACCACAGAAGTTAAAACAAGAAGGAAGACATGAAGAGCACCTTACTGTAGCAATAAACCTCTATAGTGCACGAAACCTGAATACAGAGGAGCAACAGCAAGGATATAGAAAACAACAGTGCAATGAAGAAAGGAGAGAAATGACACTATCCACTCCATTCACAGAAAATTGTCATTCTGTGGCAAGGCACTCAGGAGAAAGTGGCCACCTAACCTGCTTCTTGTTATCAGTACCCATTGATTAGCTAGAGATCACGCACTTGAAATGGTTTTTGCAGATACCACATTATTTCCAGAGCTCACAATTTCAACTGTGAATGTCTGAATAATAGGCACTGTGAGTAACTAATAGGGGTAGGATCTACCCTACAGTAAGGAACATTTCCAGCCAGTGGGCTCTCTATTTGTAACCGAAAACCATTGATTTAAGCATTCAAAATGAAAACGTTTGCTTATAGTGCTGCCTCCTTGCAGATCAGAATTAAATTCACAAAGGCTGTGATTATGATCACTCTTCTAACCCTCAAAAAACAATTAAGGTTGCTGCAAGGGAAAACATTCATCATGACAGAGCAGAACTGATGAAGAGTAGAAGGCAATGGGCATGAATAACCTGTTCAGATCTCATCAACTCTGTAGCAGGCACAAGCTGACAAGAAGCTGTATCTATCCTGTAAGAGCAGCTTGTAGCAGAAAGATAATAATGCCTATCCCCCTCTGAGCTACACATTTTCACACAGCTGGAAATAAACTTGCCTTCCCTTGAGGTTTCTTTCCCAGGGTTTTATAACTTTTCTGGATAAAGTTAATTTCCAAATATCTGCCTACATCAAAGTAATTAGGCAGTGACATGAAAAGGTATTTATTTAAACTCAAATACACTGCTTTCTATTTAGAAGCTTCCTTGTGTGTAGCATTCCTATGGTAACCACGCGTACTCCATCCTGTCACACAACACCCACCTGGGACACAAAGATAAAGGGAAATTATATCTCACCCAATTGAACACACTTTCACATTCTTTCAGTATGTTCTGATACAAAGGCAGTTATAGTTTTGGTTGTCATTTTTCAGTCTGGAAGAAATCTGTACACAGCAATGATCTATTGCACACACACATACAGAACATCACTGGTCATCCTGCTCACTGTAACAAGAAAGACTTCTTCAAAAATGTGCAATTAATTCAATTACTTTCTTATTCTATACTAGATCCATCTGAGGAAAAAAAAAAGTTATGTGACATATCAAAATTGAGCAACTGATTTTTTTATAAGATCCAATTGTTTATAAGATCCAAAATATTGCCTGTCCATTAGCAAAATCCAACACACTATCTCTGAAAAATCTGTTGTCAGCCTGTTCTTTCCTACACATCACCTACAAAAACACCCACTGAAAATGAGCTATGGGTTACTAACTTCAAGCAGCCATAAGCTTACCCATAAATAAATCAACATTCAAGCCTGTTTATTTCATTATAGCCCAGTGAAAGAAACTACTCTGCTTATGAATTCTGCCAGTCAAGTAACAGTAAGGCAGTTTCTCTTGATTGTTTTTTTTCTCACTGTTTTGCTTAATTAGTATTTGGGAT
>WEIV01008706.1:407735-488788 GCA_013390005.1 Calyptomena viridis | reverse complement strand
GTAATCCTTATCACAAAAGTCGGAGGTTTTTTTTTCCCTTCTCTGAGAATTTTAGATCTATGTGTGGGCTCTCGGCTTTTAGCCAGAGTCAAACCATGACAGGGATGAATGGATAAATTGTCATATTTTGTAATTTCAACAAAGCAATTACAGACTTAAATTAAGAACTGGATTTTATATGTGTAATTTCTCATTAAAACATAGATACCTATCATATGTGCATAAGGATCTGTTGTTTGATTTTTCTGGTTTTTTCCAGCTTGCTTTTCCACATGAATTTTTCCTGTTCCATGCATTAAAAACTGACCTGACTGCAAGATATGGTGAGATATCCACATACAGAAAAGAGAGTTATCTACGGTTACTGAGAGTGGAACAGGTTCTTACTTTAAGGAACTGTAAAAAATGGTCTTAAATGTCTTCAGAATACCTATTAGATCAAAATCCAGCACCTCCTATAACAGGTGCATAGCCCAAATGATGGCTGAATCATTTAAACACTAACTCAACACTAGAGAAATATGTGGTCCTGGATTATTCCTCGAGGCCTGGGAAATGAGCAGCACTTTCTCACGTGCATCATTTCCCTTGAATACACTTTATTACTCACACTGAGAGGAGACAAGGCCCAGGTTCTGACAAGTTGATTGAAGGCTGGATTAGTGGCACTGGTGAGGACTGTTGCTCCAAACTCTGCAATGTTTATGGCCCTTGGCCGCTGTTTATGGCCTCGTTAGAATCTGGGACCAAATGGAGCTGCTGCTTCAACTCAAGGGTTATTCTCTGCATCTCTTTCAAAAATTATTTCAGTTGGTGTAAAAAATACACTAAGGATTTACATCATAAATTTTTCCGAAATGCTTCCTGAAATAAATACAGAGTGAATTTGTTAGTGTTAAAAATATCGCGTCTTTCTCTTTTCCTAGTGGAAAATTTCATGCAAGTGAGAAGTTAATAAAACATATCTCATCTACTGATGAACTGTAATAAGTTCATCACTGGATAAATGTATCCACTACATTAGAAGGCAGTTGCAATTGTTGCAATCTCCTAAATGAAGCAGAGAGAAATTATTCCCGTCCTAAGTCACACACCATGTTTGTGACTGAGATAAAAATCAAATCCATGACCCTTCCTCTCTGTCTTCGAGTACATTCTGCTCCTCATAAAATAATAACCATTTCAGGATCCTGCACCAGTTCTAGTGTGAATACCCAGGGCTGTCTGACAGCAACAGAGATTCCTTCCTAACCCCAAAACACAACTAGAATACCACATACAACAAGCCTCAGATGTATGCCAATGGTAAGCAGGAAAGGTTTTCTTTCTCTTCCTCTGCGTTTTGCAATGCAAAAGAAATCCCCAGAAAGAAAGGTGTGTTTTTAATCTTCCTTTTTGACAGCTCAGGTACCAACCGAGAGCTTTAAAACACATTAATCTGACAAGGAGCATCACAAGACACAGAGTTGAGAGGAAATTAGAATTGTGTTTAAACCCTCAAAGAAGCAAAAGTTCTTTTTTTTTTTTTTCCTGAAAATATATCTATTGGCATAAATAGTCATTTTCTTATTGTATAACAGAGCAAGTACATTAAAATTTCTGGATGACATGAAAAAAAAATATAAATTACTGAATGTAAAATTAGTTCCCTTTGACAAATGTCAAGAGAAAGGCAGGTCTCAAAATTTTCCCTGCTCACAAAAGCAGAATGAATGTGCAGATTATTTCATAACCTTTAAAAGAAGAACCATGTAGCCTGTGTTTTTAGAATTACCAAATTTAGTTACTCTAAGATGGTGTGGTGAACACACTCACTTGGTATGGTGAGATTTTCTAGGAAAATAATTGGATGAGATCCCACTGATTGTTGCAAATACACAAATCCGTTATGCTTGGTATGCTAAAACTCCAAGGAAGTGTCTGAGTCTGTGAGGCTGATGAACAGTCTGACAGGTTTGTGGAAAGAGAAAATTCAAAATGGTTCTTATACAGACTCAAAAAGAGCATCTGGAGCTGTTTAGTGCAGAAATTCTGCTCAGACTCAAAATGCTGTCAGTCGTAGGCCTAGTTGAATATCCTGAATTCAAAATCCAGATTTGGCTTGGGATTTCTGAGCTAAACTTCAGAGAACCAAAAACTTACTGACAGACTAGTTTGGGCTACAAATGCATATTCAGAGCAGCTCAACCAGATAGAGATGTAGGTGAAGATATGCAGATTTCAAGTTAAACCAGTACCAATTTATTACTACTTTAATACAACTTTAATGAGGAAAACAGAGTTGTCACATCCTGAGACAGTTGCACACCACTTAGAGGAATTATTAATTCAGTTCTAGGGTAAGATGCATATGAAAGTTCTACGAAAAAGAGTAACCATTCAATAGGAAAAGCAAAAACTGTTTGAAGCTGAATTATCACAGAGCAAACACAAATATTTGTAACTGAATCATGATGAAAAATAACTAGTCTGACACAATGCTCAACTGAAATGGTCTACATGTATTGTAGATCCATGAAAGAACAGGAAAAACGGAACATATGGGAAACATTAACATCTTGGGTCACCTGATATGTTGGCTTCTGATGACCAGAAGCAATCCACTGCAGAGGAGCACTTACTGGGAGAACACCAGCAGGACAAGGCACTGCCCAGCTGACTGAGCTGTCTTCATGAGGAATATTTCAGTTGCTGGGATTGAAAAAACAAAAATTCAGTCACTACCGGGTCTTCCATTATTACCCATTTCTAAGCAGGAAATAAATTCCATCAAAGATTTTATTTTAAACCACCTGAAAATAAGCTGCTTAAATTGGCTAACAGAGAGCACAGACAATTCTCAACATTTCTCTGCATATCGAAGGTTGAGTCTGTAAGGTCCCATTTCTCCTCCTCACTATTTTTCCCACCTCTGCAATGCACCACTCTCTCCATACCCTGTTTTTCCTCAGTGGCAGTGGTGCTCTGCAGATCTCAAATCCCAGAAGCCACGCTGCATCCTGCCACCTAAACCTCCTGAGTGATCCAGCAGTCAACTGAGCATTCCCAGACTCTTATTCCATCTAACACCCAGGCTCAAACAACTACCAGCACAAAACTGAATTTCACCTCCCTATAAATTTAGGCCAGGATGATAACATTAAAATTTCACCTCACTGCTTACCTGCACTAGGGCCAGCCCTGAAGGCTATCAAGAATTCCCGATAATGTAAGTAGTTGCATTACGGCTTTAGGATAAAATATGGACCTATTTTGCACATTATTTAAATTACCTTATATTTTTTAGTTCCACTGTTATTAAACTGTAATGAATTTATTTGTTTATGGAAGTGTGCACTGCATGTCTAGTACTGTTCTGTAATATCTGGATTTAAAGCCAGCCTGCGATTTCTATCCTGGACATCATTAAACAATTTATTTTCTGTGATGGGGGAATGTGCTCATGGGCAAGAGCTCTCCATTAATATGAATTATTAACAATATGTATATACATGCATTATGGATTTAAAAGATGAAAAGAAAGCTTGCCAGTTATTCTATGGAGCTTTCTCTACAAGGCCAGTGAATTTCAGACAGCTCTCTGCTGAACAGTCACAGACAGGGAATCCCTGCTGACCAATGGGATTTTGCTTCAGAAAAAAATTCTCTGCTTGGCAATATCTGCTTATCCCTCCATTCCTCCTTCCCATTGCAAGGTACCACTGCAAACCAGCTGACAGCTCCCCAGATACCAACACCCTCTGGAAATGGGTCTCAGCACAGTCATCAAAATGCATATAGTTCTCTTTAAAAATATCTTACAAAGAAGGATATTTTTGGAACTGCAGCATTTGAGACCAATTGTGTCGTATTCAGCTGTTCCTCTGACGCAGCCGCTCGCGATGTGTCCCATCGCATCCATCAGCTCCGTGAAGCTCCAGAGCCCTGCGTGAGAATGAACAAGGATGGGGAGAAGCAGCTTTCATTCCCTCCATCACACAGCAGCACAGAGAGGCTCAAACATTTAAATCTCTAATAAAACCCCTTAGACATGCTGCTGCCGTGGTCTCCATTCATGTTTCTCTGCAACTTTGCTCTCCGTAAAAAACGCTCTAATAGGTGTCTGCACCTCCAACCTTTGCAGGTAATTAGTCCCTGAGCTCCTGCAGGACCCACACATCCCACTGCTCCTGCTAATGCCCCACAGTGCTGTGTCAGCAAATCCCATCACTTGCCGTCTTGGGGTTAAAAAGTAGAAGTACCCTGCAAGGAGAATAAAAGGAGGTAGGGGGATTCTAGAGATTACTTATCACTAATTTCCGCAGGCTTAAATAGACTTTATTAAAATTGTCTTTAAAACTCCTTGCAGCAGTGCCCCCCATTCCACCTGGCCTCACTTGTATGGCTTTGTGCTGCTGTCCAGCTTGATGAATATTGCCAGGTCCGATCCCCACGCCCCCTTTCTTCACCTTCCAAAAGGACCTGCATGTTCTCCCCTAAACCCACTATTGTCCTTCATTCTCCACAGCAGCAATTACTTGTGCATTCTGCCCTACATCCCACCCAGCACCGCTGCCCTCAACAACCTGCTGAGCAGAATTCAGCTCCCAGTACTGGACTAGTAACTCAGGACTGCTTTTTTTTTTGCACGGATGTTGTCTATTTATTTAAGGATATTTCATATTGTATGTAAAATATTATTATTATTGTTGCTCTTATTCTTCATTAAAAATTTACCTTTGAGAATTCCCTCATGATAGGTTTGTGATTGACATTCTGTATCTCATCCCAATACTTAGCTCCTATTTAAAACCTTAATACCGTTTTGCCTTTTTTATTAAACAGTAACACATTTATGGCCCACAATATTTTGTGGAAACTAAACCACAAAATCCCCTACATCCTAGATTAGGCTTCCTTTTCTGGCTCCAAGCCAGACCTAGTCCCACCATAGGAAATGACTGACCTTGTCACGGGCAAGCAACTGCCCCGAGGAAATCCAGTTGGAGACCTGAGTCTTTCTGGTCAATAAACCCAAACCTGGGGGCACCTTGTTTTTTAAATGCCTTATTCACTTAAACCACTTTGCCCTAGTGTTTCTATGCTTCTTTTAGACCAGTTGTAATCCATTCTGAAGTAGGAAAGAACAGAAAAATAAATGTCCAGTGACTGTGATACTCTTTGCATTTATGGTAACACCTCTGCTGGGAAGCACATGGCTAATCCTCCAACACGTGCCTCTGCAACTAGTTTTTAAACTGGTGCTACTGGAAGAAAAGACCTTTCTTTTAATTTCTTCTGCTCCTGGAGAATGACAAGTTAACAGAAGGTGAGCAAACAGTGCAGCTGTAGGTGGTGGCATGGGAAGCAATGAGCTTATTTTGCACACTGAAGGTTCATTCTAGTGAATAATTTCTCCAGAGAGAAAAGGGACTTTATTAACAGCAAATTGCATGCAGATCTTCTCTCGCTATCCTGCTTTTTTTTGACACTGATAGATTGACAGACCAGCTAGAAAAGGGCATACTGAGGCAAACAGCACCAGCAATTTCAGTGGTAAAACAGATACAAAACAGAGCCAGCCAATAAAAAGCAGGTGAAGTAGCTTCATGCAACTTCCCTCCACCCTAGAGGGGAAAAGATAGGCTCATTATACTATAACTGCTTTTTCCCCCTTATTATGCTGTGTCAGTATTCCTCGCTTCAATGGTTTCTTCCCTTCTGCTATATATATTTCAAACAAGCTGTTCTTACCACTACTGAATTACAGGTGCAAAATTACACCCAGGAAAAAAGAATCCTGGCTGAGTAACATGGCAGGTGCCTACCAACACACACTTGCACACCTGTGTATGTAAAAACACTAAAATGCAACTGAACTTTCATTTCCAGTTACCATTCCCCAAGTAAAATCATTAATTAGGCATTGGCCAATTCAGTTTCCTCCTCTCAGCATGTCATAGAGTGATTGCTCTCTCTTTATTTCAACAGGCATTATTAACACAAGAAAGGAGATTGGAGTTTACTGTCATTTTTGCCAGCACTCCAGTGACATCAAAGCCATTTATGGAAGACTCTGTTACATGCAAGAAGGCTTTGGGTCAAATTACCAAGGTTGTTAAAAAAGGAGTTACATGCAAGAAAAAATAGAGACCTGAGCTTGGCTTCACTTTCTCTATATTTGAAGTAGTGCAAATATACTAATTTAAACAAACCTCTATTTGATTTCTTAAGATAAAAAAGAGGATCTTGACCTTTTGAGGTAAACTTTCTATGTTTTAGCCTAATTCCTCCTCCAGGTTTCACCGGCCTAAATCAAGGTAAAATTGCACTAGAAATGCACGACGTTTCCTTATGACATGTAGGATTTTGAATGTCCAATCCTTAGTTGCTGTTTCTCATCTGTGAGAAAGGTACACAGTCCTGCCTGATTGATATAAAAACACGTATTTGCAAAGGTATTTTCCTGTTTGCTGCTTCTTTTGATGAAAAAAAAAAGAAAAAACAACTTCTGTTTAAAAATCTCATTCATATCAAACAAACACAACTACTAGTTTAACAGTAACCATTTTTAATTCTCATAAGTAATACTATATCCATTGTCCATTCACACTTGAAGCTTACTTAATTATTATATTTTTCTCTACATGGATTTGCACATTTTGATCTTATCCCAGCAAAAATAAAGACTATTGATACATTATTTTACCTTATCTTGTATTAATGTAGTCCTATTTACTGGAACTTCTAAATGAGCCTGTATGGGTAGAAAATCCAGTATTTTCACTAATAGGTTTTGTCTTTGGTATCAGAAGAAGGCGCATGTACGTGTTTCAAAACACTGACAATACAGAACAGAGATTTTAAAGATATACCTTTATGGTCATTACATAAATACCTTTACAACAAAGGAGGTAGAAGACTGATTAAAAAAGGATTAATTTTTCTTCACTGGATTGTGCTCCTCATCATACCTTATGAAATGATTTTTCAACCGAAAGCAGCAATTATTAGGCAGTTTTAGTAAATGAAGAGCCCTAATGCCCCAGGTGAAACTAAATCCTCAGTAATACTAATAGCAAAGCTTCCTTAGACTCCATTGGTTTCAGAAGTGCACTAACAGGTAGAAAATCTCCTGGGCAGAAATTCTCCAAACCTTTTATAAAAGCCATAAAACAAAACAAAAGCTTGAAGCATAAGTTAGTCGTCCTATAATTCTTCAAGTTGGTACACTAATTATTGCAGTTGAAAGTAATAAAAAAGCCTGGTTCATTTTCATAAATAGATAAATTCCAATAAACTCTGATAATCTTAGTCACACAGAAACAGAAAAAGAGAAAACTTTACAGTGTTCCTGAAGTAAAGAGAAGGGAGGGCATAAAATAATATAACAAATCATGACTGCTTCAAACATTAAATCAAAGTGATTAAAATAATACACACATTTCCATAGTCAGTCATGTTAATTTAAAAATATCAAATTATCTTTATATGGTAAAAGTGTCTTTACTTTCAATAAAGAGAGTTTCTATAGCACTATAATATTTTACAACTGGTAGATATATTGCATAAATATGTGCACTGCTACACACATAGAAGCCTTTAGGCAATGTACAGGAATGGAGATCAGCAAATGGATGTATGGAGTTTAGAGCATAGAGACTATGAGCACCGTGGCAAAATACCCAGCAGATTAAAATTCACCACCTGACTTAAAAACAAGGAACTGTCTTCAAAATACATTCACATGGTCATAACATATTGCCTCAGTCTGGGGAAGTTACCAGAACCCCTGAGCACTGCAACACGAGCCACTTCCAGGGGTCACAGACCAACGAAATCCCACCAAAGTAAGAAGCTGTACATTGATTTACACCAACGAAGAGTCTGGCCTAATACACTTAAAGCTGTATTTTAAATGCAGCATATCAAGTAAATATTATCATAATGCAAAAAATGTATTGTGAGGAAAATGCAGTTACAGAAAATGAATTTGTCAGAGAAATCATTGCCATGTTATATGTGGTATAAGCAACATATTATCATGTACAGTAATATATTAAAGAGAAATGGATGTTCCAACGGCCTTTTAAAGCTTTGTTTGAATACCAAATTCAAATGACTGCTTAAGTTTACAAACTAATAAAAAGTTAAACCATTGCAGGTAAAGAAGACATTGCTTCATAATGATTTCATTGTCGTTTGATTAAACCAAATGACAAAAACTTTCTCACTCAATAATACTCTATACAAAGTGTTTCTTTTACTTATGTTTGTAACTGCAGTTTCTCCACACATGAAAACCCCTTGCTCAGTCTCGTGGTACCTGAAATCTGGGGATTTCTCCCCAGCAATTAAGAGCTTCTAGTTTGTGAAGGAAACCAAATAAATAATCTGATTATTTCCATGTATCAGCAGCATTTTAAACTTCAATGTACTCATAGACAAGAGTCCAGTTACTGAGAACTGTCCATAAGAAGGTGAGACAGTTGTGTTCCTTCATGGCCCAGAGCTCATGTGGACCATGACTGTGTGGCTGATGGTACCTGAGAAATGGAACACCCCCGGCAGGGTCAGTCTGGGCACATTGCAACTTTCCAAGGAGCAAAACAAAGATATTCTTCTCATCTCAGTGGAACAGATTAATTTTTCAGGTACTTCTCTGCAGAGCTGGTCTGGGAAATCACTTAACAAAATCCATAGCCTCATTTAGGTTTAGGTTAGATCTGGAGATATAATTCTTGCCATACTGTTTACTTTAGGAAGAAACTGCAATACATCTAGAAGTTGCCAAACTGGCCAGGAGCATAGACACATTAGATCTGTGCAAATTTTTAAGTTCAAAAGTAATTATTTAGATTTTAAAATTTTGTGTAGTTTATTTAGAATGATAAAAATTCAATTATTTAGCATTTGCAATAGTTTTTGCTCATAAAATAGACTCAAATTTATGGAATAAAAATACACATCTAAAATTCCAGATAAAACATATAAAAGAACTATCCTTATATAGCTTGCTAGAAGTTATATACTTAAAAACAAAACAGATACTCAAAAGAATATTTTATTAGGCAATTTAATTTAGTGTGTTCAATTTTAAATTTAACTTGTGATTTATTTTTATACCGGTTTTGCTTTTACATATGAAGTCACATATACAAACAGTTCTAGCATTAAAGGCAATACCATATTAGAAAATTGTTACATTTTTATGGTTATTAGTCTTTTATTTTAAGTAGTTTATACACTATTGAACAGCAATTACAGTAGATAATAAAGAATTGTGCAATGTCTTAAAACTGTTGAACAACTTAATATAGAAAAAAGTAATTTATATTGTAAGGAAAAAAGTAGAATTTCAAAGCTGTTGGAATATTTCATTGAAAAAATGTGGACTTCCCAGTCAATAGACGGGATTTTTCAATGAACATTGAAACGGAAAATTTTCAGTTGGTTATTTGTAAACTCCTGCCAGAATGTGCAATCGGATTTATCCTATGTGGATTCTTTTTTTTTTTCTGTAATGAGATGGGACAGCAGAGCCCAGGAGTGTTTGTGCTGAAAATCACTGAGGAGGGCAGAAATGCAGAAGCTTGCACAAGTCAACCAAGGCAGGAGACAGAGCAGCCAGCACAGCCTCCTGCTTCCAACAGGGATTCCCGTGCCCAGCACCAGCCTGGCACCTGCTCATGGCAGGAGGCAGTGGGGACACACATGTTATGTAGACATACTCTTGAAATAAAGGAGTATAAAGTCACTTATTTCTGTATTTTTCAGGTACCATATAAATCGAAACGGGCATTCACCTGCAATTAAAATTGGAGAAAATACACTTTCTCTATGGCATTACTGGATGCTCAGTAACATCCCACCCCACACTGCAGCCTCAGGCAGGGGATTGGAGCTCCCCTCCAGGACCAGACTGCTCATCTGCTCTTTTTTACCAACTTTTTGCTTATTAATGTAGTTTAGCCCTTTGCACCTGCATAACAGGGAAAACTCACATCCCTCGAGGAGCTCATTTTGTAATCATAATGGCAAGATGTTGTTTGCTATAGTTTTAATGTAATATTATGCTAAAACTTGCAATATTGATACAGGTAAGTTCTAATGCTATGCAGAAAATGCAAAATACATGTTTCAGGATATACGTATTACTTTACAAATGGTTAATGTCTGTAGCTATTAATATGCAATGTATATTAACAATACTTCAAATTTACTATTCCCTCCGTTCAACTTTATATGATTTTATTACACTATATAAAAAGGTGAAAAGAAGTAATTCATTGGGAGAGCTATCACCTACCTTTTATTATGGAGGGCCTACTTCTAGCACTAACTGTCATGCTGCAAATCCTCAGCTTCCCTCACACGGTAACACGTCATTTTAACTCAAAGTCATTCCCAGAATGACTTCTGCCTTCATTCTGGACAATTGCAAGTGCGGGTCTGACATATCTCATGCTAAAGCAAATGAAAAGATTTCACTGCCTAAAGCTGGGTGGGGTTTGACAGCAATAAAAAGGCTGCAGAGGTAGGGAGAAGTCTCTGAAATACAGTTAGAAATAATGACAATTATACTATTACTTCAATTAATCTCTATTCCGTGTTATTATATTTCTTTCGCAAAATGCTGCAGGAAAGAGGAGGGTGAAGTGAGGTAAGAATTTGTCTAAAACCCTGGTGGGTTTCCCATGCAGAGCTCCTCCTGAACTCACCTTCACACATTGCACAGGCAGCACGGCCTTCCCTCCACCAGACCCAGCCCACTGAGGGCCGTGTGCCACCACACCGAGTACCCTGGGTGGGACCCACGCCTTCCCTACACTCTACACTCCACTCAACATTCCCTTGAAGTCAAACTGCTGGCGATATTATCCTTTTGTCCCCTTCCATCACCAGTGGTATATTTGTTACATTGCCTTTTTGTGGTTTAGGATAAAAGAGATTAGCTCCACCAGTCAGCAGTTTGTGCACATACTACAAGTAGGCAAAATTTGTCACGGTGACATCAAACCATGTGCACAAACACATCTATTGCCCTTTCTCTCTGGATCAGTAAGACAGCTGCCCTCAAGCTACTGGCCTCTGAGCCTCCCTGATAAATCACTGACGTGTAGGAAACCTGATTATCCCAACATAGCAGGGGTAAAAGATGTTATTCAGCTGCAGAAGGACACGGAAGAACAACATCCATGAGGCTTATAATGAACGATTTTTGATATACTTATGTAGTTAACAAAAATTTATTGCAAGAGATAGTTTGTCACTAGATTTACAGTTTCAGAGAACAGAGTACAAAACATAGTGCATCAGCTTTGTCTAAACATTAAATAGGTGCAAATACACAAAGATAAAAAACAAAAAGTGAATACTTTACAACATAAGTTATAGAACTATAAATATATTTTATATACATTATACATATTCTAGGACATGATTTTCACTTATATATATATATATATAGTTCATAATTAGTATCAGACTATTCAGTGCTTTAGCTATAGTACAGGTCTGAACTCGCCATGAATGTTTGCACCATTATACTTACAATAAATGCTTCCCAAGGAACGAGGAATTTTAACCAGTTTAGTTCACAAAACCGCCCTGTGAAGCTGAGGGGACTGTAGAAACAGCAGGACCATTTAGCTGAAGGCTCCTTCCCCCATGGCCATGCCTGTCCTAAAAGAGAGGCTGGAGGGGGATGACAGCCGGGTGTGGGGACAGCAGGGACGGGAAGACGGTGTGTGGCAGCGGGGGGAACACCAGCTGGGTCGGGTGCAGGACCGAGGGCGGCAGCAGCGGCAAATGCGGCGGGGCCACGAAGGGAGCGTGACCCCCCGGGCAAAGCCTCGGTCCCACGGGCAGGTGAGGTAAAGGTGCTCTGGAAAGAGCCGGGACTTGCGAGAGGAACTGCTGGTGGGGCTGGAGAACCTTGAGTGTGCCGGCGGCAGCGGCGGCGTGCTGCTGGAGGATGGTGTGGTGGATGGTGGTCACCGAGGTAGAACACAGCGGGGGCTGCAGGGGCAGGGGCTGCAGCGCGGAATTCGGGGGCTGCAACGTGGCGGGGAAGGCGAACTTCACTTTGTTGGACAACACACTCTGTGGCATGATCTGCTGATACGCCTCAGACGGTAGTTCTTTGAATTTTTCGTGGTTATCAGGAGGGAATATCAATGTCTGATCGGGCAGGGGGAAGGGGGCTATTAACTGCTCGGTAGCCAAAAAGGTGTGACTGTTTACATGTGCTTCTTTGAATGGCAAGGGTGGTGGGCTGCTAAATATGCCAGGATTACACTGTACCCATTCACTGGTTACCTCACTCATTTTCTCATGTGGTAGAGACTCAGCCAACTCATAATGGCAAAGATAAGATTTAGGAGGAGCTTGTTCCAAATGTCTGTTGGGGAGGGGAACTTTGTAACGAGCCTGATTTTCACGGCTGTTGACATTTTCTTTTTTCTTTTGTTGCAGAACATCCTGTGTGCCAGCAGCTGCCGGAGCACTGTGCTCAGGAACAGAAGCAGCAGAACCTGTGATGACACCAGAACACGTACTCGGTACACTCTCCATCGCTGCGCACACTGTCACACTGGCGTTTTCCAGAACATGCACACCGTCAGTGTCTACAGGTGACATGCTTTCCTCCAGCTCCATTGTTTCATCGGTATCTTTTGCATGATCAGTTTGTGGATCTGCATCAGTTTTCTCTAGTTTGTCTTGAGTCAATAAGTCCCCCAAAATATTTACCGCAGAATTTGCAGAATCTTCTTTGGAAGGTCTGGAGGTCTCACTCCTAGCATTTCTGTCAAGGAAAACATGATGAATTCTAGTTTTCCTTCTCTTGTGTTTCCCTTTTCCCTTGTGATATGTAACTAAAGTAGGTGCTTGCCTTAGACATTCCTCTGCTGCTAATGTCTGCCCACAAGAGCCTTCATCCGATGAAGAGGAATTCGTGTGCTGTCTGCGCTTGCGGTGGCATTTTTCAGGTTCTTCTGTCAGAACACTGTAACCTCTCTTTATGGACTGGTTTTGACTCGGACCCTTCTCCTCACTGCATTGCCCTAAACATTTGTGCTCTGGGCTACAGCTTGACCTCCTGACTTTCCAGCTACAACACGTTTTAGAGTGCCTGAGGCTGTGCCTCCTGGAACTCAGAGCCAGCCGCTTTGCCTGCCTCCGAGAGCTCGTTCTGCTCTTTCTGTGTCGTTGTTTACAACCATGGTGTTGGGCACTATTTTTTGCACTCCAAAAGTCACACCAGCCTCTGTCCCAGTGTACGTGATTTGATGCAGACATGACTCTCTTATGACTGTTTTCAATCCCAAGTTTTGGAAGTGACTGCTGTATCCCACCTGTAGTTAACCAGATATTCCCTGCACCATGTCTGCACTTCTCTGCATTATTCTGGAGGTGCTGATATTTATTTTCATCTCTGTAAGTAATTTCTTGTTCAGTTACTGGAGGCATCTCCATATCTGCTGTGTCCCCACAGTGATGATGATGACAATGACATAATTTTCTTCTCCTTTTCCTTTTTCTGCTTTTGTGAAGCCATTTTTCATGGCTTTCTTTGATCCAGACTTTGTTATATTTCTCATCTATCACAGTGTTTTGTCGTAAGTGGGTTTTAGATATGTGATACTTTTCTATTTTTCTAATCCTGAACGCCTCATCCAAGGACACTTTGTTTTGATTTTTTGCAAGGTCACAATTTCTGAAGAGGGAAACATTGTTTATAAGGGGTATTGTATAGTTGTATACATTTTTATTCACTTCTGCTTCATAATCACCACACTCTGAAGTAGGTTTATTTGTAAAATCCGAGGCTAAGATATGGTTAGATTCAGCTTTATGGTGCAAATGAGGTATGTTTGGTTGATGCTTGGGCTTTTCTTGGCCGTCCCTTGCTTTTGATGACTTAAAATCAAAATATAAAGGATTACAGCTATAAGAAATTGATGGGTCTGTACTTGTGTAAATTAACATTTCCGATGGCCACTGAAGAATATTTGATCCATATTTACTAAGAACAGGAACAAAGGGTTGACAAGGTCTCTTGTGCACATCCAGTTTACTTCTGGGGGCTCCACTACTACCTTCCTCAGATGGTGGTGGAACTGCTGCATCTTCTCCTAGATTTTTTATTTCTATTTCAGTCGTGGATGGATCACTGTTCCCATCTACATAATTTTCCTCCACAACATCCTGAAGAGATAAACAATCCTCCTCACCCTCCTGCACAAGAGCCCTGTTTGCCTGCAGCTCATCCCCGCTGCCATCCAGGGGCAGGACCTGAGCACTGCCCACAACCACGGGCACTGTTTGATCCTGTAAGTCAGCTGCACTCCCATCCATACCACAGGCACCCGGGGCCGAGGAGAGCAGTTGTTTTGAATGGGACACAGCAGGAGTCAGTGCAGGGCTCTCCAGCACCCTGCTTTCTTCACTGGCCAGCTCCTTTGGCTCATGAGTTTCAGGAGCTTCTGCTGTGTCTGTGCATTTTTCCACCAGTGGGTCGGAACAGTTGTGTTTCTCTTCAGGGCACACAACTATTTCTGCAGCTGAAGGAGGCTGAAGGTTACAAGTTCCTGGAACAAACCTACTCCTTCTGCTAAGTCCATGCTCCATAGAAGTTTCATCATTGTATTCATAGAAAACTGCAGCTGAAGACTCCAGTTTGACTGCTGCTTTCTTAGGAAAAGCAAAGGAGAACCCAACTCTGTGTCCTTGAGCTCCTTGAACCTGATCTCCACATTTGTTAGTGTCGGATTTCCTACCACACGAATCTCCAGGAGTGGAAGAAATAACAGAAGCAACATCTTTACAGTTCTGTGCATCGTGCATTAATGTACAGCTGAAATCCTGGTTGTTGGTAGAATCTACGGCAGCATTTTTTGGGATATCATTGCAGTCATCTTGCACAGTCACTGTAGTGGATTTGAACATAGGGCCACTTCCAGGAGCACTAGGAAGGAAAAGAAACTTATGAGTTTCAGAGAACTGCTGACAGAAACATGGCATTACACTGGTATCTAAGAGAGTTTTTTAAGGAAAGACAAGGAATACATGGATACGTAGATTTGTTCCTAGCTGAAGGATTAATATTCCTACAAAGGCGTTACCTTTTCCTAAACACAATGGCTGGGCAAATAAGAGACTCTGTATCTCCCTAGAAATCTGCAGACCATCATGGTTACAACACTATTACTACAAATAGCAGTGGTTTTACATTCTTTTGTGCTACAAAATATACTAAAACAGAGAGCACCTCACAGAGCTGTCCCCTCTTAGTCATCATGGCAGTGACTGCTGCTGTGCCCACAGGCAATCCCCCAGCAGCTCCCATCCTATTTGTGTTCACAGACCAAACCATCACCATCTCAGCAATTTCTTTCATGGAAAAATGAAAATGGGGAGAGTATTTCAGCTGACGGTAGTGAAGTGAGTGATTCATCCCTCTTGAGAAAAAATTTATCACTGTCTACTTCTGCTCTTCATTTCATGTCCCCGTCCCATCTGTTCTATTTGTGTCAATAGGAAGCAAAGAGAAGAGCAAAAACTGTTTAAGCTGCCAATTTTCCAGGATCCACAGGAACTGCTCAGCACTAGGAGTAATAACTAGGACCTATGTTAAAGCAATTTGTTTGTTTGTTTTAATGGAATTATTCTGTGTTACAGTGCAGAGCACTACTAGATGATGAGTCACTGGGAAAACTTGCAAGTGTCACTTAGGACCCTCAGAAGAGCTGAGATAAAGAATAATGAACCTAACTGGGTCTAGAAATTATTTCAGAAGTTTTACGAGAAAGCAATTCCTCATGAGAATTCCTGCCTTGCCCACTTCTTCATAAATCTCAAATATATAATAAAAACCTCACAAAAATCCTTTCTTTAACAGAACAAAATGGTGACTTCTCCAAAACCAACCCAGAAAATATCAGTTTAAAAAAATTCTCTGTGTCTGTCTGTACCACACCCCTAAGGATGCAAAGTGGTAGTAAACAGCAATTACTAGACAGAAAAATAAAGCTCAGATAGAGTGCTTCGCTAGCATGGAAGAAGAGAAACAGTAAGTTCTTCTCCTCTTTCTCCTGAAATACGTTAAATTCAGATTTTGGGGCATGTTTAGGGGGGGAATAATATCTAATATACTCAAGTATTAAATTCAGACAGTTAAAACACTGATGGAGGAGGAAGAGTATCTGCAAGAGTTATAAAAGAATTAAAAAATTAAGCACCATGGTGCTCATATCAAACAGACCTCACAACATTCTTGTCCCATCCACCTGCTAGGACAGACTTTGTTTCAGCATGCTGCCCACCATCCAAACTAGGCAGAAAGAGACTATTTCTGAACAAGAGCTGCAACTTGCTTGGACTTCTCTGTTAGTTCATCTGGTGAGGCAAAGACTGAATAAAAAAGAATAAAAAAAGATGCACTTGAGCATCTTCTTTTCTTTTTTCCCCCAGAGATTACGCTGTAATGAGTACATATATTTTCAGTGGCTTATCAGTGTCAGAACTGTGTCATATTTGAGAATTCAGTCACAACTAGCAAGCTCAATATTAATTTCAACAGTAGGTTTAGATGTAAGAGTAAAATGTATGAGTAGCAAGGAGTCATTTTTACAGAGGGAGGTGAACACTGTTGAGCTGGGGAAGAGGAGCACTTAGCTTTTAATATAAAAAATCCAGCTATTGAAATTTAAAGCTAGATTTCTGGATGCTTTCCCAGGCAAGCATTTTGAAAACTAAATCAGAGAGATCTGTTACATCCTAGAGAGACAGACTGTGTTCCTCACCTCATCAATGAAGTAGTGTCAGCCTGAAAATGCATGACCTAGTTCACTCAGCTTTCAACCATGTGCCTGGTTTTATGAAATATATATGAAACACATCTTTTTTTAAACTAAAAATTCGTGTCATTTTAGCTCCACTGAAAAAGCAACATTAAACATTCTGCACATAGTGTGAATCCCAACCTGCACACACACTGCTTCCAAAACACCACAGAAACACGTGTCTGGGGCTCCAGCCAAGGGGCTCCAATACCCTGCATTCCACAGCTAACAGTGGGGGGCTTATTTTAAAATATTTTTCATGTTTCAGCTGCTATATACTCACCACGCCCTCTCTTTCCTTAGCTCAGCCAGCTTGTGCAAACGTTGAAGGGCTTTTTCCTGTTTTCTTTCATCTTTTCGTGACTTAGATGCTACATTTCGAGCAAATTCCCTCTGTTTCAGTTCCTTCAGTCTCTGCAAGAAACAGTCATATAATGCACATCAAAACCCCAGGGACAAGGAACATTTATACCAACAGTTACTCGTTGGTAAGTGCTCATGGCACAAACTATTTTTGAACTTGACCAAAGTGACCCACTCAATAAATTTTAGCATTCCAAGAGAATGACCAAAACACATAGAGATGCTAGAGACAGGTTAGCTAGGTTAGAGATAACCTAGAAAATTTTACTGTAGCTTTTGTGATGATGTGGAGCAGCCTCAGTAGGGTGTGGCAATGCTCATCCCAAGTTTTGCTCATTGCTTTCCCCTAAAACCTTCCCGACAGCGTAACTGCTTTTTGAGATATCAATAAAAAATGAGACCACCCCAGGTATTTTTCTGCAAAGCCATTTCTGTAGGCTGTTGACACCCCAGATGATACTGAATCTTGAATTTTTCTGCCTGAGGTGATGGCATGGCATTTGTCACCACTGCACTGTCAGCCCCTTTCTCCAGCTTACCAAGGTCCCTCTGGACCCGCCCTGCTCTGTTATCACCAAGATACTATCTGCAAAACTCCTGAGAGCAGCTGTCCTGCCATCCAGGTCATGATTAGAGATGCTAAAGGGTCCTGTCCCAGCAGGGATCCCCAAGGGCCTTATATTTTGAAATGGGAAGATTGTCCCTCATGTTTCCTGCTCTCTCTGGTGTCTGACACAGCAGTCAAACAGATTCCAAGCTTCTATCCAGTATCTCATTTGATCTTATCTCCAGCCTGTTTCTTTGAAGAGAAATGCAAGTGCACAGCCCCGATTCTCCACAGAAAAAGGGAATTTAACATTCTTTACATCACAGAAAGACAATATGCAGAGATCTCCCCAATTCCTCATTTGAACAAAACGTGTTCCAGTAGGTCCCAAACCCCACTGGTGCTCAGTGTGTCCCAATTAGGCCTCACAGTCAGACAACATCATCTTATGAGACCATAACCTTGTAATCATAATTCTGAATCATAATCATAATTCTGGGAAGAACCCCAGTAACCTGCCCTTGTTTTAGTGTCCAAGACCTAATGACTGGCCATGAACAGGGGTCATGTTGATTTGTAAAAGCAATAATTCTAACTTCAGATTGTTTGGGGAGTATTAAGGCTTTTCTTATCACTGGTGGCACACAATAGATGCACACAGAAGAGAGTTTGCTGAACTCTTTTAGCACTGTTCTCCCGCTCCTTCTCCATTTTTATTTCACCCCTTTTGTGAATTTTTATTTCCTCTCTTCATAGAAAAATACTCTTCACATACTACCACTCATTTCTTCACTGATAGGGTGGTCAGTCACTGGAACAGGGACCACTCCCCAGGGAAGGGGTCACAGCACCAAGGCTGACATCAGCTGAAGGACCATCTGGATGATGCTCTTGGTCCCCTGGTTTAGTTTTAGGTAGTTCTGAAAGGGGCAGGGAGCTCGACTCGATGATCCCTATGGGTCCCACCTACCTTGACATATTTTACAATTCATTGACAACACTGAATTAGTCCTTGCCATTTTGGGTGATGTTAATGCTACATTGGTAGTCCTTTCAATTAGAAATAAAGATGTATATACAAACATGCTAAGAAAGCAAACTTGCAGAAACATAAACGCTACTCTCTATTTTCAATTTTTGCATTTTTTTTTCAAATAACTGGATATCTCTAACAGAGAGAAATAATCTGAAGTGTAATCACTTCTTCCACCACTTACGTTTTCTAGACAGAGTTACCAAAATGTTCTTTATTCTGCTAATACAGTAAAAGGTTGTAAATATACTCAAAATCAGATATATGGTAACTTTTTTCCCCAGAAATAGAATACTTGAAATGTGAAACATCTTTGTAGAACATTTCTTACCCCTGTGCACTCCTGTTTTCCTACAGATAGCAGGCTAGTGACCCTGCTTCTCACTAGCCACTCATAGGCTGCTTTCCTTTCATAGGCAACTTCTAAGTACTCAGAACATGAGAGAAGGGATGAAGGTTGTTCCTTCCCCTCTCCACCTCCAGCCCTTGGCACTTAGAGAGGATTTCACTGCATTTCGTGGAGCTCAATGATTTTTCACAATTTTTCCCCCTCCAATGCGTGAGGAAAAAAGTAGGTGATAAAGCAAGGGAAGAAGAGATAATAGGGTGCCTTCTCAGAAGGTTAAAAAGGAGCAGCTGAGGTGTATACAAATCCATAATCACATCCCAGCAGCAGTACTTTTCTGCAATTACTGGGAGGATTATAACGAGTGATTTGGTTCTGACCAGATCCTGACCCCTTTTAGTCTTACTGCTGAAAGTTAGCAGGACTCCACGCCCTCAGGAGAGCTGAAGTGAGCACAGCTCCATGTCTCAGGGTGTGAATAGGGTCTCAGTGAATAGGGACAATGGTTTTTGTGATTTTGGAGGCAGATGAGATGCATTTCATGTCTACTATTGCCAAGCAAACGTCACCGATGTGTCTCTTCCAGCCTGGCCAGTCGTCACCTGCTCAGCACATACCAGGTGTGGCAGGGAGGAACCACTCCCGAGTTTTAGGTAATTCAATTGTGCTCCTTGGATGGCTCCAAGCAGGTGTCAGCGTGTAAGACAGAGGAGTCTGGCAGGAGTTTTGTGTGCACAGCCTTCATATCAGACTGCCTGCTCTTCTCCTCTGCAGAACTACTTGTTCCAGAGCTCCCCTTCTGTCAGACCCCCTGTCAGACACACGGCCCCTTTCCTACATGGAAAACTGGTCTTAGAAGAACATGAAAACTACTTATACAATGTGCTTTGTTTGCTTCATTTTCTTACAACAGATATCTCTATCTTATTTTTGTGAAGAGCTTTAAAGACCAGCAAGGATTATACCTTGGTAACTCCCAAGGACTTTATTCTGCAAGTGCATTTGTCCAGGTGGAACTTTCCTTAGTTCTAAACCACAAAACATGCACCTGGTGCAAGCAGGTTTGAGGTGTCAAAAAGTACTATTTCCTATAAATAAAAGGTCAGCAAAATGAGCAAATGCATCCTCTCTTTTTTTTTTTTATAATATTGTAGTTATTTTCCACTAATTTTTATTTAGTCATTTGATAAACTATCACCTGCATTCCCTTACTGCAATTGGTCATGCTAGGGATTGCTGGCACTGCATTTATACTGCCCTTATTTGCAATTTGTTGGTTTCGCTTGAATTATGCAAATGAAAATGAGATATTACCCAGTTATACATAAAACACCACTAGTCCATGCACTCCGAGCTTCAGAAGGACCCCCTAAAAGTTGTCCAAAGTAAACAGCACAAATAAAAATGAAGTGTGACTTATTCCTACAAAGCATCTTTTTCTTAACCTATTTCTGTCTTTCCATGTGGCACTAATTCACTAATGCTAACTTCAATAGCTAGTTTAATGCCTGTTATGTTTGGGGTTTTTGTCTGTTTTTTTCCATGGATCACTAAGCAAATAATTAGCAGGCAGACATAAGTATTGGATTCCCTCCTGTATTTTGCTCTGCTTACAAACCAGATCTAAACGTGTGAGACCCAGCGAGCAGAGTTCAACAAACAGAGCACAACGAATAATCAACATTGTATAATAATGACATTTCTCCAAGAGACCTAAATGCCTCCATCACTACCCTGATACACTGTGTTCCACTTTGAGGGTGCAGAGCACAGACCACCATCAGTTTTAAAGGACTTCTCCCAGCCCTCAGCCATGGGAAGCCTGACCCTGATTCTCCAGCCTTGCAATGTGACCCTGCAACTGGGCTGCTGGATGATTTTAACCAATCTAACTGTAACACCAGGCCTGAAGCACAAATATTCCACCTATTTCTAAAATACTCAGCCACTCCACACCCTCGCTCTGAGCTGAGGTTTGAGAGCCCAGACAAAAAGGAAAACTTTACAGGCTCCTGTGTACCTGGGCATGAAGGAATTTGCATTTCATTCATGAGTCATAGAGCTTTGGTGTTCCCAGATTTGCTGTGGAAGACAACCATCAGAAGAAATCAAAGGAATCCTACATGGACTTCCAAGAGGAACCCATTTCTGGTCACTTCACCCTTGTCTTCATTTCCCCATTTCCCACATTAGACATTTCATTTCAGCACGGTGCTTTTTGAAAAGTTTCCTAATTCTCCCTCGCATTTTATAATATAGGAACCACAAGCCCAGATCCTGCTGCTAGAGCCAGGTGCCTGAAAACCTCCCTGGATCAAAGTCTCTCAAAAACAAAGACACATTATGGCATTAAATGCACTTCTTACATCACTATTACAAGCCCTTTGCCACCTTGCAAAGTGGCTGTTGGCTTTGGGGTTTTTTATGACACAAGATTTAAGCACTGGTAACAAAAACACTTAAAACTAATGGGCCTTCAGAACACAGAGAAGACATTAATTAATAAAATACCCAGGACAGCAAAAGAACGTAAAGGCTGAATAGTGAAACACAATGTACCCAAATACTGTGACACCATGTGATAAAATGAGGGGGGGGTGAAAACTCAGCCACAAAAAATTTTATATCTTTGAACATATAATTTAATGTTACCAGAACTGACTTTAAAAAAAACTTCTAACAAAGTTTATGGAACTGAAAGGGAAATCATGACAAGCATCAGGATTGATCCAGGCTCTCTCTGTAGCCTTAATATCTCACATAAAAACTGGCCATTCCCCCAGCACAAAGGCATCATCTAAGGACAGCTTATTCACAGAGGCTCTGACACTTGCAAAGCTTATCTAGAAACAACTTTAATAGGGTCGAGAACCAATGGGAACACTTTCACAATAGCAGGAGTCAAAAAGATGCCTAACAGGGGATTTCAGGGCAGTGAAGTTCAGATATTATTATGCTTATTCGCTTTTGACCTTAGATTAGCAATTTAATTATGTGGACTTTAACAATGCTGAAAATGTGCAGCCCATAAATTCATTTTCTGATCAATGGAAGCATAAAATTACAGAATTTAACAGCCATGCCATCAAATTTTGCAGCTTTATTGTCTTTCTATTTTATCAGGAAAAATGACCCTATTTCTAGTAGTCACTAAATCATTCATTTATGTAACTGTCAGCTTTTGAAGATAACTCATCAAAATAAACTTTCCTTTTCTTGCTACCCATGAAGTACCAAAGCTGCTGGGTTTGGTGACCAACCTGCCAGAGCAGGAGGGCAAGGCACAAGGCTGCTCCTGCTCCACCTGCCCAGGCAGCCACGGGCTGGGACCATGGAGACATGGAATATTCATTCAGTCCCACCCGTGTGTCCCGAGTCTCACAGGAGCTCCCCCAGCTCTTGTGCTTTCTGTAACTCCACTTGCACCCTGAAAGGAGCTGCAAGTCCACTGCAGCTCCTTCCTGCCCTGCAAAAATTTGCTAATTACCTAAATAATTCAGTGCTGTTGTAGAAGTGGCACAAAATTGGCATTTGGACTTATTGAAAACCAATTAAGTATTTTTCCCCTCTAAATCTGTATACGATATATAGCGTATTTTTAATAAAGTGATTTTTTTGCTCGTATTCAGTTTATTTTTAAAAAGATCTGTATGATATGTATTAAGTATTAATATGAGTATTTCTTAGCTGCCTGTGATTATTCTAGAGACTGTGCACATCCCCCATCTCTGAATACTGCAGGACTGTTGCTGATAACTCCCTGTTAACTGAGATGCTTTATTGCTTCTTTATGTGAATTATGGTATGACAAACACAGCAACAACACACTCATTAGATAAACACTTGTCACACCAAAGCAGATGAGTATCTTTCACAAAGAGGACTGAGCTTAATCAATTATAAATAATAAGTGAATAGGTCACAGCTCCTGTAACACCTGTAAACGCTCAAATGGGGAATGAAACATGCTATTTATAGCAGAAAGCATTGCTTACTGAGATGTAAAATACACACTTATCTTCTGTCTTTGGTGATTTGTGAGGGTATATATATATTTTACTGTTCAGAAGCTGGAGACCCATTCATTTCACACAGAACAACAGCATCTCTTCCCTTGTGCTCTGGCCTACAATTCAATCTACTTTTCATGACAGTATCTGGCATAATACTAAAAAAAAACCCCCAAACCTCCCCTTGTAAATATTATAGAAAAAAGTAAAGCTTCAAGAAAAATATTATTATAATATCAGAACTTACCCTGCTAGTACTACAGGCCATCACTAGCAGAAGTTACACAAGGCAAGTTATTTCCACAGAAAGAAGAAATGTTATCATTTCTCAACGAAATTAGTAATTCAGCCACTGAAATAAGTAGGCTGAGGAAGAAATTAATAGACTTCTTTTCTTTTTTCATGCTGCCACTGTGGAATTAATTGATACAACATGTTTCTGAAAGAGAAACGGAACGGGGATAATTTCAACAGGAGCCAACATCCAACCACTGGTTTTAGATTTCTGACTTTTGCAGTGAGTTATCTCATCTTCTCAGTTTATCAGTGTATGCTCCACATTGGCCACTCACTTTAAGAGCCCTTTAACAAATAAAAATGGATTTACTGCTGGCTTATCAATAACTTCCAGTTTGTTGTAAGTTCTATGCTGCTTCTAACTGCCTCTGCCTATGGCTGTTTGCATCTCACTTGAAGCTGCAAAATTTAAACCTCTTCTTAACTACCAAGAAAACCACAAATTTGCAACAGAACCACATTGTATATGGTGAGATATTAAACCCTCCAGATGACAAGGAACATTCAGGCTGTGAATAATCCTTTTTGTCTCCTATTTCTAACACAAATTGCAGCCATACCCTCCTGATGGTCTTTCAATAACACACAGATGTATGCAGGATTTAAAAACAGAAAGCCTTTGGAGCCCACAATATTGCTGAATAGGTAGATTCAGTAGAAGTGAAGCTGCTCTTTTTCTAGCAATGTCACGAGCATCATCCCAGACTGGGAAGGAAGTGGGGATTAATTAAGAGGAAGGGAAGGATGGGATTGCTTTACCTGCCCATCATGGGCCCAAAGGGAGGTGGGTGATGAGAAGATGAGATTCTTCATGATTTGGAAGATTTTTTATTAACTTTAAATGAATTGATGTGATGCAAATTTTCACAAACAACTCTAACTTGCTCATGAGCACGCCTGAAGAGTAGTTCACAGTAGTACTACACAGGCAGTAGTACGGTTTATTGTGCAGTCTGCAAAAAAGAACTGTTGGGCCAGCTTTTACATTTAGAACCCACCAATATATATTAAAATATATGTATTATGTTATACAACTGAAAAGTCACATTGGTATTTTCTAATTTTTAATTTTGTAATATAAAACCTGAAATTAATTTTTCATGAAAGATAATTAGGTCTTGAGACTACATATTTGTCTATGAAGTATCTTGTAAAGTGTCCTGAGTTTAGTTAGATTTTCCTATCTAAGTTCATGGAGAAAAAAAATAAATTAAACTTGAGCTTAAAATGAAAACCAAAACCTAATGAAAACATTCCTGTTTTCAGAGTCATGAGGAAAATCATAACATTAAATATTTTGCACACTTGCACCTGTAAGATACAGGAAAACTAGTTACCTTTGATGAATATCTTACTAATTACTCTTGATTATGTAACTGCAAAAGATTCACGCTGGAGCAATAGAAGAAAAAAGAAATTTCTTAGCTTTCTACTCCTTTTGAGGCATTTCTTTCAGAAGTTATCTGCCAGAAACAAACACATACTTCATTCTGTGATGATTAATGCTCTTCTCAGCACAAGAAGCCTCACACTCCCTTTGACACCAGCCTGGTGCCTGTGCATTCCTTCCCCTCTCCAGCATCCCCTGCTGCAAGATTCAGATAACACTCGGGCTTACAGATGAACAGGGCTGCAGGACTTTGACAAATAACAGGTTGTGCAGCATAAATTAAGACTTTTGTTGCCTTTGTTTCAAGATCATTGTGTTTTCCAAAGTTGACTAAGTGGCCGCAGCGTTGCCATTGTGCAAAAACGTTGTTTTAAGGCTGCAGAAGTGCTGAGTGGTGCACACTGAATACTTCACTGTGATAGCTGCTGGCCACGTGGGTAACAACAGCCTGAGCTTATTGCAAGCTGTAGGATATCTTTTGTTAGCTTCAGCAAAAATCAGCTGAATACTCCACAAATATCAAGGACAAGACCAAAGGAAACAACAGGGAAATGCAGAATTAGCATCTCACCTATCAAATTCATTTTAGTGGATAATGAGAAGAACAGGAAGCCGACACAGATCTGTGCATCTGGACAGTGGTTACATATGCTAGTCTCTAGTTTACAGGTATTTATTTTAATAATTCTAGGCCTAATTCTACCTCTCTTGAAGTCAATGCTGAGCTCAGGGAGAGCAGAGGTTTCAAATTCACCATGAAAATTTTCAGCAACGCCTAAGGAAGCTTGTTCAGTCATAGAGATTAAAGACAAGATCAGTATGCATCACTTCTCTAAGGATCACTTCACCTTTACACCCACTCCTGCACTATTTAGGATTATCAGTAAAAAAAATCCAAACAAACCATATGCAATGTTTCAAACCCTGTCAAGAAATGGTTATTCCCAGTGTTTTTAGAGAAAAGGGCTTCACTCCACCCCTCTGGGAAGACCTGGGTGGCTGTAAGTGTGAGGCTGCCCTCAGCAGCCACAGTTCCCCTTTGGAGGCACAACCCAGCATGGGCTGTTGCAGACAGCACATGCCATTCCCTGCTTCCACAGCATTATCCACCACTCTCACTCCAGCAGTGAAGTTCATGTATTCAGAATAATCTTTCTGAGCATCACATATACAGGATTTACAAGTTTGACAGTTCTGCTGCAACCAAAGTATTGATTCAGGGAGGCACCGCCTCCTGATATTTTGAGGTTGAATGAGAAATGTTGATTTTTGCTTTATTTTCTGGCCAGTTACAATCTCCCATGCATAAATGATGGGAGCTCCAGCACATCTCATCTCAAGTCTATCCAGAAAGCTCTAAGCCAATGGAAAATTCCCCATTTGAGTAGCATTCATGTTCCACAACCCATTTCGCAGGAGAAACCACTTCCTCACTAAGAACTCTCAGAGAAAGGTCACCTCTACACGTTTTTTGGTGTAGAAAATTGATTTCACTTTTGAATGGCTTTCCTGGGGGAGATAATTAGGCCACAAAATGAATAGCACCATCAACACACAAGCACTTGATGGATCAGCTGCTAAAGCCCTTTTTTTGCTCATTTTGGAGACTGTTTTGCTATTTTCTGCTTCAATAACATACTTGGCACCTCTGAGTTCTTTGGGGCTCCATCCAACAGCTCTTCACCACTGTGCCCTCCAACATCTACCAGTGTCCATTGTCATTTGCCAGCTTTTCACAGTGCTCAAGATGGTTCACTGGGTTTCCAGCACTGAAGTTCTCTGTAGGATCTTACTGCTATTCTGATTCTTCCTCCTTCCTTCCTGAAGGAGGACACCATACCCTTTTTACAAGCAAATTAAAAATTGCAAGCAGACATTTTTAGTCTGTATTTTCTTGTTTCAGCCTCTTTGGCCACTGACATTTTAGTAAAGACTGCCACGGAGACTGAAATGAACCTACCAAATCTTTCTGATCTCTTTAATCTTTTTCAGTGACTGAAAATGAGGAATTAATATTTACAGACAGGTCCTCCAAAGGTTATTTTCTATACCCTTGAAGGATACACTAATAACTGTGATGGGCTGAAGGAGATACATTAATTCCCCCAAAGCGAGCTCTTTATTTTAGTTCTTTAGGTCAGAGTTAAATCACAATCTGTTTCTCATATCAGTTTTATATTGGATCACTGAGCCATTCAAAGCCTCTGCTCACAAATTGCTTCTCATCAGCAGGGTCTGGTCTTAGCCAGTGATTATCCCAGGACCATGACAAGCTTCCTCAAAGAGCATAAATTTGACCAACGAAACTGAGACAAGAATGAGCCTTTGCAAATTTTGACACATATCTCATAGTCACAGCTAACTGGCACAGACAAAACCTTAGCTATCCTTAAGCCAACCTTCAATGCTATACACACAGACTCCTCGGAGAAAAACACATTACAGAAAACATTATTAAATACAAAGAATGTTTCTTGCCAGGCAAGATCAATTAATACCATAATTTGACACAGGCTTTCAATTTCAATAATGCAGATGAAGTGTGTTGCAAAGTAACTCTGGAAACACATCTCTGGACATTCCCATGAATAGCAGATGTTGGAGTCAGTGGTTCTGAGAGCACAAGTCTGTATTTATGTGTGTCTTCTACTGCATTGCTGCTTTTGCAGTCTGAAATGTTAGTAACTGTAGAGCAAGGATGTGTCACCTCACTACACTGATAATGTGCTGTTTCAGTTGTCAGTAAACCACAGCTTGGTGGCTGCTGAGGGAAACCAGGACTGTAACAGAGACCCCCAAAAGGACAAGCACAAAATCAAAGCAGGGGCCTTGAAGGTGGGAGGAATTGGATGACAGCAGGGTCCCAGAGCTATAAACAACTCACTAATGTTACATTACTACTTGCTAAAGGACTGCAACTTTAAAATATGGATAAAAGGGATTTCAGGGATAAAAAGAAAATGAACTCCTAGTGAGGCCACCTCTGGAGTGCTCTGTTCAGTTCTGGGCTCCTCAATACCAGAAAGACATGGAGCAGGTCCAGAGGAGGGCTATGGAGATGATGAAGGGACTGGAGCATCTCTCTCATGAAGAAAAGCTGAGGGAGCTGGGCCTGTTCAGCCTTGAGAAGGGACCTCCCAATGTCTGTCAGTGCCTGCAGGGAGGTTCAGAAGATGCTCCAGGCTCTGCTCAGTGGTGCCAAGCAAGAGGTCAAGAGGCAAAGGGCACGAACTGATGCACAGGAAATTCCACCTGAATATGAGGAAGAACTTCTTTACAGTGCAGTGGCCATGGACTGGACAGGCTGCTCAGAGAGGGTGTGGAGTCTTCCTCACTGGAGATACTCCAGAATTATCCTGTGCCATGTGCTCTGGGATGACCCTGCCTGAGCAGGGGGGTTGGACCAGATGACCCACTGTGGTCCCTTCCAACCTCACCCACTCTGTGATTCTGTGAAGAAGAATCCAACATATGTAAGACTGACTATATACAGCAAATTTGACTACAATATCACGAACCACTGAAGAAAGAGCAAATAAGTGGAGCACATATTTGTGCTAGTAACTACATACAAGTGTCCCCAAGTAGACCTCAGAGTGAGGAGAAAGAAAGTATCAACATTAACTTCACCTTCTTCCTGGCAAAAAGGAGGAGGAAACCACCAATATCAACATCATACTCCCCCCCAGGAAGAACTCGTGGTGCTGACAACCTGTAAGGACACCACCCTTTTCTTCAGGAGCACCGTTAACACCAGAAAAGAATCACACACCAGAAAGCCGATTATATCTGTATTGTTATCAGGAATGAGCTCTTATAATTAGACAATCTGGACTGTAAGTGCCTAGATCATTATAACTGGCCCAATAATAATTCTTTCAGTAGGCTGTTAGGACTTCAGTTCACACTAAATCAAAGGAACTCCTGCCTTTGCATGTCAGGTGTGTTTCTTTTCCCCCCACAAGCTCAGGAGGTGCCCGGCTGGGCACCCAACTTCGAGGACTGGCTGGACACACAACAGCTGCTGGGTCCAGCAGCTCCAGCTTTCTGTTTTAATATAACCCAGCAGCAATTTATGGCAACATTCCCTTCGTATCAGTCAGATATGAAATATCAGGAGATAATTTGCCCTTGATTAAGAATCATCAGGAAATTAAGAAAAACAATAATTAACTAGTAATGTAAAGCTCATTATGGAACAGAAATGTACCTAAATCTCGGTCCACATTCTTAAAGGCAGAAACAAGTTCCTAAGGAAAAATGACATTACCCTTTTTCACCTTTTCTTTCTGATAACAATAGCAAGGATAGAAATACATCCTCTCTCACAACAGAGGTTTGATTAACAGTGACCACTGCACAAGGAAATAGCACAGAACACCACCTACAGTACTGAACTCTGAAACCTGAACTGCTATAAGCTCAAGCTTTGATGAAAAGTAGAAAAAGCAGCCCACAAAGAGCTATCTATCTGGCACATAAATAACAGAGGCAATTAACTAGGTGGACCTTCTGTGTATCTCAGTAGAAGAAGGATTTAAAATGTCTACACTCCATGTGAAGGTATTTTTGGATAAAACATTGCACAGAAAATGGAAAATAAGAGCAGAAGCTTTATCATCTCAAGGTCAATGTAACTGTATATTTACGGAAGTTTAAGAAGTGCTTTACTCTCTTTCCCTACAACTAACTCAAAGAAACAACCAAAACTACTCAGCAACTAAGAACTACTGATGAGAGCTGTGAAACCCTTGACCACTTTTCTTACAAAGACCAGGAAAAAAACCCAAAGAATCTTATTCTAAGAACTCCCAGCCCTGCAAACAAACCTCTTACCATCCTCAAGCACCACACAAGCACTGCTACAGCACTCCACAATTAATAAGTATTTGCAGACCAGATTCTTTATATTTGCACAAGATTTACACTATTGAATAGAAACAGGTATCTTTGTTGGTCTTTAATTTGGCAGGAGAACTCTCTGAGTCATCACCCTGTTTTTCTGGCTTCGATTCATTAAAGTAGGGTTTGTTTGTTTTTCTACAGACAAATCTTTCTCTTTCTAGAAGGTCTTGGGAGCATTTTTAATGGAAAACAGAGGAAAACCTTTCCACAACTTTGAGTTAAAATTTATTTATATACTACTTTTCCTATGGATAGCTATAAAAATAGAGTAAAATCATAACATTTCCCTCTGTCCTACAAAAAATATGGCTGTTTTCTCCACAAGTTATCTCCCATGGAAACACGAAGATGTTTTCAGATACCTGCTCTCACAACATCCCTTAAAGTAGGCTGGTCTCATAATGTTACTTCTGCCTTAAGGTTCACACATTCCTGCTCCAAGATTTCTTACTAGTATGCAGCAGTTCCCTCAGGGCTGGGATTGGAAAAAAAAAATTCACAAGACACTTGTTTTTCCCTGTTGCATCCTCGCCCATTCTTTTTCAAAACTGCCACAAGTAGTGCTTAGGGAAGGTTAGAAGAACATAACTTCACACAAGTGACACTTTTCTCTCTCCACATATCTTGGATTTATTGTTGGAATTCTGTTCTCTTAATGGCATCAAAGTGACTCATCCTTTATGAAAGTCCCTAATTCATTTATGAAAGTGTCATCCCCCCAAAGTGTTTCATGTCTGCTTGTGCAGGATGCAACTACATAGTCACAGAAAGAGTCGAAAAGGCTTAGAAATTTTGCCAAGTTCCAAAGCTTAGAAAGTTTTGAACAAAACTTATAGTCTTACCTCTAACAAAAATACATACACATTAAAATGTTTTCAAGTCACAGTAAAAAAGCACAATCAGCAGAGAATATGTGAACATAAGCTGCAAAGGCCAACCAGCTTTACCAGTGTGCCACAAAACCAGGCTACAGCAGCACATGAGCACAGTCCCCTGGGTGGGGAGCACAGCATGGACAAACAGGCTTCAAATAAAGACAAGCAGGAGATCCACACACCACTTCTGCCTCTGCTCACATTTATCTGAATGGGCTGCAATCCCTGTGGCCCATGTCATGATGTCCTGTCTTAACAGAGGCACAGAGATCAGCAGTCCTTGATCACTCCAGTGTAAGGCCACAGAAGAGTTCAGTTTCATCACTCAAAATATTACTTCAGATGGAGCAGCAGACAAACACAGGACTAATCTCAGGATCATTTCCCATTTCACCATCCTGCAAAGTCAGCACCAGAACTTGGCTTGTGCAGCAAAACCTACATCCGGACTCAGTAGGAGCTTCCCAAATTTTGAGGAATCAGATCCCTAAGTGAACTGCTGGCAGAGAACTAAAGTTCTTTCTTGATCCCACTTCTCAACTTAGAACAATTTGTGTTGTTGTATTTGTTGTATTGTTGTAATTGTTTGTAAAAAAACCCAACTTCCTAGAAGACCACCGAAGATGGAACTAAAGTAATACCTGCTTAGTTTTAATAAGTTGGTTATAAGTTATACACTGTTTTCTATTCTCATCAAATCATATTAATGCATATAATTCATCACATAAACTGAATGTGGCTATGCTTTGAACCTATATCTTATGCTGGGGTTTCAGCAGTTTTTTCCTTT
This sequence comes from Calyptomena viridis, assembly GCA_013390005.1. Lineage (NCBI taxonomy): Eukaryota > Metazoa > Chordata > Aves > Passeriformes > Eurylaimidae > Calyptomena > Calyptomena viridis. Next base: position 457,406 of record WEIV01008706.1, on the reverse strand, counting down.
CTGAAATCTGAGAAGAGTAATCAGGTAGTGGGTGAAAAATTCCTTTGTGAAGGAAAACCATCTTTTATACCCATACAAAATATAAGGATGTTACAGTTTGACTCTGGCTAAATGCCAAGAACCCACACACATATCCAAAATTCCTTAGAGAAGAAAAAAAACCTCAACTTTTGTGATAAGGGTTATAAACAACTGTTTATTAACTATTTCACAAGCAAAACAGGCTCTAACTTAGAATATTAAGTATTTACTACTACTAAAATCAAAGCTTAAGAGTTTAAGAATAAGAAGATTGATAGATGTTACAGTCACCTTCCTCCCCCCACCCCTCCCTCTTTCAAAGATCTTTCTCCTTCCCTCAGCAGCCCAGGAAGACAGGACTGGGGGCATTACGGTCAGAGGCTGGTTTTTTCCTTCTGATCAAAGGGAAAAAAAAAGGAGTCCAACCCCAGGCTTTTCCCGTGGGGGTTTTCTTCCCCAAAACAGTCTGTTACAAAACTGCTTAGTGGATTGTACTGACAACAGCTTATTCAGGTATTGTTGTCCCGTAAGTCACCTTCCCATAGGTGCAGTCATTCAGGTGCTTCTTGGCTGCTTCAGTGTAGGTTCTTACGGGCCACTGGTCCTCCCCAGAAATGCTGCTCTGCTGCTCCAGCGTGGGTCTCTTCTTCCCATGGCCCACAGGACTCCATCAGGCCCCCGCTCCAAACATGGACATCAAACATCCCACAGGATCACAGCCTCTTTTTCCAGCACTTATCTGCTCCAGTGTGGAGTCTTCCAGTCTTCCACGGGTTTGCAGGCAAATCGTTCCTCCCTATGGTCCCTGACGGGTTGCTGGGGCCCTATTGCAGTGTTTAAGGCATCTTCTCTTTCTCCTTCTCTCCAACCTTGGTGTTAATCAAACTTCTCACTCTCTCCCTTAAGTGGCCATAATGTTCTGCCTAGTTTTTTTTTTTCTTCTCCTCCTTAACTATGTTATCACAGAGGTGTTACCAGCTGACCTTGGCCAGCTTGGAGCTAAGAAATTTCCAGCAGCTTCTTAAAGAAGCTTCTCTCCTAGCCCCCCCAGCTAATAAAAAACTCTGACTATTTAAAACCACATTGGACTGCTTAAGTAATTTTGCATAATTTAAAGTACCTCTTGTATTAAAATATCAGTATTTTCTAGTGTTAGATCTTCAAGTTTTCATTCCATCAGTAAAGACGAAGTGCAAAAAAAAAAGTCCCTGAAAACCTAAATTTGGACACTTGGCTTCACCCTGAGACAGCATACAAACAGCTGCACCTGACACAAGCACAAGGTGCGTCTATTCATCAAACACATGCACATTTAAGCAATGCAAGTCCCCAGAAGCTGTCACTCCTGAAACCAGATCTGGTGCTTTCCAACAGGCAATAAACAGTCTGCTCCAATCACAGGTAGCAGCCTCACACCCTTACAAGCAGATGCATTAGCAGAGCTTTGACTTGCTTTCTTCTTTTAACAGATGTTGTGGAACAAATCTCATGTGCCTACAAGGAGTGCACATCACTTTGATGCTGCGAACTCTCGCTTCTGCCTGGGGCAGTATCACTAACAATAAATCATTCTGTTTGAGATTTCTACTGACCCCCAAGACACCAGCTGGCGTCCTGTTCACAGCACATCTGCAATCTGTGTCCACATTCCGGCTCCGTGCCAGGGAAAGCATCGCCTCTCCCACTTCCACCCTGGAGGAATTCTCCAGCCAGTGACACATTGCAGAAAAGTCTAACTCTATTCTCTAGCAGCAAATAAATAGCCAGTGGGACACAGAATTCAGGAAAGACTCAGGAATGTTACTTTGAATGGCTGCTCATATTTAAAATGGTACAGCTCCTCAGCTATTTCTGGTCTGTCACAATGGCTCTCTGAATTGGGTTTATGACTGAAAAGTCTTTCATTTTCTCATCTTAATCCTAGTGGTAATGGGAAAACCAGGGCGGACAGTCATACTTTGTAAGAACTGGTCTTTCTAGTCCCACTCTAGGCTCTCTGGGAAGACAGAGTTGGAAGCTTGGTTTTCCAGGCTTGGTCCAACTGGAACATGAAAGTGAGACTTGGATTACTACCACCTTTCACTTTTGAAGATCCTGAACATAGTGAAACCATTAAATACACCATTTTAACAAAGGTTATTTTCCTTCAGGGTCAAGGACCTGAATAGGAACAATTTATTGGCCCCTCCCAGTTAGTTGTGTTCCCTACATTATTGTAACTCAACCATCTTCCAGGTCAGAGGGAGAAAAACTTCGATTCTAGAGCATGTCACAGTAGTCATCAGAAGAAAACAACACAAGCCTTCACCAAAACACATCAGGCTCTCACAAATAATATTCTGCTACTGCACTTTCAGCAAGTGGAAGCAAAACCATGGCCTTTAACCTGGACTCTCTACAATGTGATCTGAATAGTGCTGTTCATCTGCTGACAGGTAACCCAAATGCAGAAAGCAGTGATTTCTGTGGCTCAAGTACTCAAAATAGGGAGTAGTATTTTTCCTTACCCAAAACTTGTAATTCTGCTAACAATAAATTCCACAGTGTTACAGTGGCATTTTTATTTGTTTCCAGGTGCTGAGGTTGAGGAGTACATCTGTACCACGTTGTTCATGCAGGGAACACAACCACTCCTGTCTTAGATGGTGGCAGGTGTTTGACAGTGCACAAGGATGGGAGGAGAAGAAGCCACTGTCATCAGCTGAAGCTACATGGAGATTAATGTAAATGTTTGCCTAGATTTTGGCTAGTGCACAACTGGAGCTACCACCCTCACTCCTAAGAAAGCAGCCTGGGAACTTCAATTATTGTGGTGGTCAAGGTCTTGGTTTGTATCTATAAGGCACCAACTCCAGCAACACAATTATGTTGCTCCAATGACATCTAAAAGGAAAAGCTGCCACCCGTTGAAGCACCATCGTGTCCTGTAGCACACAAATGTTAATTAGCAGTCTTTTTTTAGAAATGACGAGATGCTCCTGCACAGTGTGAGATCTGATGAGCTGAGAGCTCTGGGTGGTATAGTTAGTAAATCAGTTTACTGTACAACCTCGTTTCTTTAATGAAGAGCAGATACCTGGGCCTTAGCAAAGCAGGAGCCCCAGGTGTACACTGGCTAACCAAAATGCTGGATTTAACTTGTTTTGCATTCCTCCAAAACAGGGAGTTCTGACCTACTGCTAGTCATTAGAGAACATTCTCCTGTCAAGGGGTCAATGCTAAGCATAAACTTTGATGTCAGAATTAAAAAACATAGAAGAGATGAGTGGCAAGGCCATTATGGGAGAATAACCAGTATAGTTTTCATAAGGGAATAACTTTAAAAGCTGACAAGAGCTGTCAAGGTGTCAGGCCTGGAGGAGAGCCAGCACAATTAACATATCCTAGGCTTCAATCTACTGGGAGGGGAAAAAGAAGGATTTATTTTGGACAGTTACAAATTAATAAATGGAAGTGTCACTTTCTCTGTACAGCACACATTAAAGTGTACTAGAGGTCAAAACCTCTTACAGTTTCTGTCATGGTAGGCAACACACTAACATTATTTTATATTTCAAGCAATTTTATTGTCAACGACAGCAGTTGCAAATGTACAAGAAAGTATTTTCCTTAGCAGTGCATCAGGCAATTTACCCCACACAAATCATCTGTGCTCCCAGAAGGGACTAATATTTAAGATTTTTGTTACGAGCTCTGTGAGGTTTATTTATTTATTTTATTTTCCAAACCACACACATACGAACGAGAGCATCAAGTGAAGTTCTCAGGAGGGCACACCATACCACCTCCTTACCTACACACAATCCCTACACAGGGAGGAACAGGCATCTACCAGAGTTGCTGCAGAGCTAAGCAGCCTCCCACACCCTGCTGCTGTTTCCCCCGAGAATATCTCCACTCCATAAATGTGGGGGCAGGCAGGGACTGCTCCCCCCTGACCTCACTGGCTGCCCTTGTTTTCCTTGCTCTGGCCCAGCATCAAATTCAGACCTTGCACAGCAAGCAGAGACATTAATTTGCTTGTGTGAGGCTCACAACAAGCTCAGAAATTGCTTCTGCTTCTCTTCCACTTCAAACAAAAAATCAGGACGAGAACTGGGTTTGCTTGTCCTGCAGAATGGCTCACTCTCTGCAGTGGACATGGGTACACTGCCTGAACCCTGGTATTCTCAACTGCATTCTTAACAAAAAATTGCACATCAAATATCTCTAGAGCAGACGGCAACTTGATGTATTTGCAAAGGAGCCCATCCTCTCTGTGCATACCCACACAGGAGGGCACAGCAGCCCCTTTGCAGTGGTGGATCCCTGGAATACAGTGAGCAGCTAGTGAAGCTGTACCCAAATAGGAACATAAACCTGGAATTTTACACTTTTCTTACACTGAGGCAATAAGAAGCTTCCAAAGGCAGCACTTTATTAACACACAATCTTTTCTTCTCACAATTGCTTAAGGAAACTGATACGACACTATTTTTGCCTTGTTGATCTTCCTGTTAACGGAGGCAGAGAGATGAGTCATTAGCTACTCCAGCTTCCCTTTGTTCACAGCCAGGCAGGTGTGCAGAGCCAAAGCAAGATACCCAAACAGCACTTGAAAAGAAAATCCACCCCCCACAGAGTCATTTGGAAAAGACTAGCTATCATTTAAGACATTATCTACCATTATTTAAATAAGGTAACCCCCCACTTCACCATCATAACTGAGGTTATTCAACACTTAACATTTCAAAGCTGCCCCACCTTTGCAGATCCTATTGCTCAGCTGTAATGGGAGCTTCACTTGGACAGTCACCCCTCCACACTCTGATTTCTTTTTTTATTTTTTTTATATATATTTTTTTAAGAAAAAAAAAAGAAAAAGGATCCTATAATAGGCTTGGGTATAGCATACGCCTTGCAAGAATTTTGGCATGGGATGGATGGACATCTGCTTATGGCCTGACCTATTTCTAAGCATCTGAACATGAAAATCTCCTTGTAAATATTCCCTGAAGAGTATTTTTTTTAGCTGTTAACCTCCTGGGGATTTCACCTGTCCTTCAGGAGCCTTTCAGCTCTGAGCTGAACTCAGTTATATTGGGTCTGGCCACTTGAAGATGTTGGCAGTGTTGGCCATGAAGGAGTAACTCAGACTAAAGTTTCCACTGTACAAAGCAAATACCAAGTGCTCAACAACGAGGTTACAGCCTTTGCAGGCAAAGCAGATGTGAGACAGGCTAAGATTCAAACACGTGAGCATATAATGTTCACAGGCAGACCATAATAATTTATCTTAGGTGGTATTTTTTACATATTTCTCATTATACAGTCCATAATTTTTAACCAACATTACTTAGCAGGCTGGTGCCAGAAAAAAGTGTATTGATTGGGTATTCCTTAGAAATGTAAATCATGTAACTATGGGCAGAAATGAGGGAAGAAAATGAAGCAAACCACATCAACAGCATGTGTTTTACTCACATCTAAACAAAGGAAAAACAAAGGGTTCTTTAAGCAAGAAATTAGTCTTGGGATAGCACAGAAGAAAAGTCTCCTGCTGGGGCAGAGAAGTGGGACTATAAAGAGAGAGGAGGAGAGGTGGCAGCAGCCTCTGTCTCACAAAACAGAAGAAAGAACTATTCCTGTTATCTTAATGCTCGCTTAGCAAGAGAAACTGAAAACAACCAAGGATGAGGTCGATAAGCATCATTTTAATGCTTCATTTCCTTCTTATACTTTTTTTCTCATTTGTCCTCTTTGTGAGCTCCTTTTCATAGCAATTTAGCCTTCCATTTGTGATGATACCCAGTGGCAGCAATGTCTCACACCACACCTTTAGTCCATGAGGCAAAGGCTACTGACAACATCAACTACCTTAAACCAGTGCCCTGCTCACTGTAACCTGTGTGCCTCTGTAGCAGCCTCTGAGAGCCAGGAGAAGCACAATAATAGTAAGGGAGGAAGATGCAGAGAGCTGAGGAGGAGATCTGATCCTTAAGGGAGTCTGCAATAATGATCCCAAACCTCTGGAACTGTCAGAACCCTTCTTTTCTGTGCTAGCAGTGGGAGTCTCTCCCTTTGTTTCAAGCTCTCATTACAGGCAATTTGTAAGCAGATATGTCTGTAGTTATAGATCATGAAACACAATGAGATCCTGTATCAGATGTGCCATACAGATGCCAGCATGAGCAAGCACTTAACAGCTATTAAAAAATACCAGAAGAAGTATTTTAAAATAGATTTTAAAAAATCAGCATTAAAAAATGTTGAGTAGATTTTAGTCAGCAGGTTTTCTGTTGGTTTTGTTTGTTTGTTTTGGTTTTGGGTTTTGTTTTTTTTTGGTTGGTTTTTTTGGGTTTTGTTTGTTTGTTCATGGTTTTTTTTTATTTTGTTGAATTTCAGAGTTGAAGAGAAAGTAGTGTCTGGGTTCAGGGCTTACTTTTGTCCTCTCTTGTTACCATTATTTATATCAAGACTGCACACCAAGACAACAGCAGCGAGTCCTATCAGAGAAGTCAGACTTTTAAAAGTAGTCACATTAATCATGAATGAGCTTGAATTAATATAATTTATAATTTATATTACAGTATACCACAGATCTCTTTTCAGTTCTAACTTAAGAAAAGATGCAACATGGAAAAGACAATTCAAGGAAAGACAAGGATATCTGCAAGAAGGAGGCACAGTCATGTACAGTGCTATTTATATTGTCTTCTGCAGATTGAATGTCTTAAAAAAAAAATAAAAAAATAAAAATCATTCAACCAAAGGACTTCACTTTAACACTTTCAATTGCTCAACCACTACTCTTCTGCCACACATGGAGACTTTGGAAGAAACAGAAAGGTCCTTTACAGAATCATTCAGGTTTTTCCCAAGGTTGTCATGAACGAACATGGGTGAAAGCACAGTGAGAAACCAGGAGGAATGACTGGAATAACAGTTTATGGTATCCTTGAGATGAAGGAAAAGGCTCAGCTGATCAAAAATACAAACAGGACAGAAGGCAGGGGCATATTTCTAGCTTTTCTTTTCCCTGACCCTTGAAATGTTCTCAGAGGAGGGCTACTTTCTGTCTGCCAATACAGGTCAAACAGATGCATTCCTGCTCGCCTCAGCTGTCCTTTCAAATGCTCACAGAGCCCTTTTTTATGTCTTTCTTAGAACATTCCTTTGCAGTGCGAGGGTGAGGAATGCTTAAATTCAGGAGTCACTCATACCCTCTTATTGTACAGCTGTAATTGTAGCATTAATTAAAAAACCCAAACTGAAACAAGAGCCACCCAGCAGAGGCCCTGCAGCCAGGACTACACATGGAAAAGGAGAAGAAAAACCCAAGTTCCCCCTTTTGCCTCCAATGAACACTCCTGGAGGGGTTTAGGAACTTGAAACCATTTCTGTGCAAGCCGCAATAAACACATGCAGAACAAGAATAATGATTGTTTCTGCCTAAAGCAAGGCCAGCAGTGCCTGCCCAAGGCACACAGCCTGTGCTGGGATGGACTGGGAGCAGCTCACTGGTGGGGATGTCCTGCTGCCCACAGTGAGCAGCATGAGCAGAGCCAGCACTTGGGGGAAACCCATTCTCACCTCCACAAAGTTTGTTTTAATTCTCACATCTCACAAAAGGCACCACTGATTGCAACACTGCGTTTGGTCAACAGCTCAGAGCTACCACTAAAAAAAGAACAAGCTTTTTCTGAGTTGAATGGAGGATTGATTTTGGATGGGTCAGTAAATAATTAGCCTAAGACTTGCTGTTGTTTGTACTGGAAAGGTTGTGCAGTTCTTCCCAATGAAGAATGAACTCTCTCATGTAAACCAGCATGCACAAACTGCAGGGCATAAAGTATAATTCTAGCAGAGCTCCCAGGGGAAAAAAATAAATACCCTAAAATTTTTTTTTGGTAGCAAATAGGAAACTACAAGGTGGCTTTTGTAGGAACAGGCCTGAAGTACTAACCACTCACATGTACCACTTAATTGTTTTAGCAAATTAGATCATGTTATAAGAAATTATTCACCTTGAGAGGTCAGAACTTAATATATTGCTAGCAGTGTATTAGTTTCTCCTTCACTTTCTCCGTGAATATTCACAGCTCAAAACCATGGAGTAACAAAATGCTTTTCATATTATTCATTACTTACAGTTAATCTACAATCTGCTTGATTACTTTCAGGACAGCAATGGAACTGCATCTGGAATTTCTGAAAACTGCAGAAAAGGTATTCTGTTGATTGCTTTGAACTTTGCAGCCGTAATGATGCTTAAATTAACGACTGACTGTTGAAGCATGAATGAAAATAAAAAGTAGATTTTTTCTCGCAGGCAATTGCTTAGTTAATCTATAGCCTGACACAACAAAGCAAGAGATAGGCAAAGCATCATCTGATCTCCAGGTTTGTACAACACAAGTTTTTAATCATTTATTCCCATCAAAACAGTGTGTGTCAAAACATGCATTACAATATCCATGATGCTTCAGGAATCATGAACTAAAAACTACTATTTTTTCCTGTCTTCAAGTCCTAATTATTGTGTCCATCCTTATCTTAGTGCTGAATGGAAAGAAGTATTTTCTTTTGCAACAGTGTTGGCCAAACAGCAAAAACCTGATAGATCCTGATATGGTAAAGCAAAGATTAAAACTGGCCTCAAGTTCAGCTAACTTTCATGTACAAAGTTTCATGAACTGATTTAAAAAGACAAAGTTGAACTGGAATATATGAGTAGAATTTTAAATAAAGAGTGAACCACACAGCAGTAGAAATGCATGCAGGATATCTGGAGCAAACCATTTTTCTTCTTCCCATCATTCACTTCTCCGTTCCTCCCTCTTTGTGTTGGTGTGCAATTTTTTCCCCCTCACTCAAGTAACTTACTCAATCTAGATTTGGCAAATAGTAATAAATGAGCAATGTGTGGCTGGAAAAAAATTGTAATTTTATTTGCATGGAAATTTAACATTAGTGATTTATTAGATTCTCTGATCTGGATATTCCAAAGGACAGAAATGAGAAGGCTACAATAAATCAAAAACAGAAGAAAAATAAAGAACTGAGGGTAAATACTAAGTTTCTAAACTGAGGAAGGTTTTCAGCTGGGTAAGGCTCCTTCTACACTAAGGAGGCTCCTCATGGAATCTGCAGTGTCAGTGCATGGGGTTAATATTCTGTTTGCAGGCTATTAGTGGGACAGATAGGGTATATACTCCTTTACTGTAATTGTGTTTGCTTTTAAAACACTTCTTCAGAAAAAAAAAAAAGTCAATTAGTTAATCAAACATTATTACAGAATCGAATTGCCCAAACATGAAAACCAGAAAAAGTTACACAGCATCTTTTCTGTTGTAATTACTAAGGCAGGAACACAGTGATATGTCTTTTTGTGGTAATGAGAAAACAGAATGCTCATTGGCAACAAAATTGGATTTTGCAGGATTAATATTTTACTCAAAAATACCCTCATCTAACCTGTCAGTAGAAGTTTTGAGCTAAAGAATGCCTAAATACTCTGTTATGCTGATACCCATCAAGAAGCCAATTTCTGGGATTAAATTTTATAGGTAAAATAAAAAACTGGATAGAAAACAAATAATTTTTTTCTTTCATTCAGGAAACAGTGTGTCAAATTTCTCCATCTACACACTGAAAAATTAATAAAGAACACAACTTACCTGTTTAATTTTAAAATACATTCCGTAAAGCAGAATAAAGAGTACCACTGGCAGCCTTCCACTGCAGACACATTATTAACCAACCAGGAAAACACTTTCCAAGTGCCTTTGCACCTCAGTTCAATAGAACTGTATTCCCTTTTTTCCTGAAGCCTTTCAGTTCCTGCTAATTTTCCCCCTGCACTTCCCTCTGCCCACACCAAAGGTGACCCCAAACCACACGACACATGGTGGCAGGGGTGGCCCCAGCTTGGCAGCCCATCACCCCAAAACAGGCTCCCCCTTGGATGCAGCTTGCTGGTATTTGCTCTGGACACACCCTTGTGTCCCTCTTTCACAGCCCAAAGTGCTCCTGTCACGAGGACAATTCCACCTTTCTCTTCAGAGTAACAGCAGACTGACTTTTCGTTTGTTTTTTTTATTTACAATAGTTGTAAAAGGAAGCCCCAAGCACAAGATCCTGCTCCAATGCTCCCAGCACTGCCCAGGTATAATTAACAGACCTGCTGATGACCTTTATTACTGCCAGTATGAGTGCTTAAAACAAACTTAAAAAGAAGCTTTTCACTAATAAAATCCCTAACAAAGAAGCCCCAATTCAACCACAAAAGACCATTAAATAACACAATCTTAAAGGATAAAAAAACCCAAAATCAACCTGAAATACAGGGATAGAGCAGCCTGTATTTGAGAGAGAAGGGGGTCATTTTGTGCTTATATGTGCCTTACAAATATGTGTATAAGAATGCACAGCTGAACCTTTGTTTGTGTTCCCTTAATATTTAAAAGGGCTACAGAGTATGTTTTCCTGAGGGGAAAAAAGAAATATCAGAAGACATGCCAAGTTATATTCTGGGAAAGCAATAAAAACAGTAAGAAAGAGCTACACAAGATCAATTCAAACCAAAATGTGCTCATTTAACACTCAGAAAGTCCAGGCTGCCCATGAGGACACACCAAGACGTGGCTCTAACATGAGACATGAGGAACATAAAATTTCTTCATTCCAGGAAATTCAGCTGCTAGAATCCTGACTGTCTTATATTAGAACTAGTAAGTCACTTAGCTACAAAGAAGAGAAAATTACAGAGAAAAAGAGAAATACTGAAATGTATTGCAAGGAATTCTTTTCATTCACACGGAACAGGAAAACCCAAGAAACAGAAGTTTTAATATTCTTATTTTATGAAATCTCTTAGAAGTGAACATCCCCAAAATCTGATGCACTGTATATTACATTTGTTTTGCTTATGAAGCAAATCAGAAAATTCTTGAAACTCTCCAGTTTTTATCCTGTACTACACCAAATACACTGCTCTTTTTTTCTGAGAATCATTATTTCTACATTTCAAAGATGCACAAAACATGTTGCCTCTGGCTTAACCTGATTCCAACAGCTCCAGGAGAAACCCAACCTGCAAAAAGCAGGTTGAAAAATACAGCATGAAAATACTGTCTGCTCCCAGCAACTAGTTGATTTCTTTCACTTTATGATTCCCCCAGTACATGTGCTATTTCCCTTCAAACAGATACAAACTCAGGCTATGCCAGAGCTGCAGATGCACTGCAGTGCACCCTCTGCAGGTGCCAACCAAGGACAAGAGATGGGTGTTTTTCTTTTTCAGAGGGAATAACTCTACTATGAGAGTTTTTTAAAGAGCTGTAATGATGACTACACGGATTTCTTGCTTTGTTTTTAAATCACAGACTCATCCAACTACCTTTGCTGGGAATACTGGATGCCAAATGTGCTATGCTGCTCTTTTCATCTTATATGCTTTGTACCTCATAGGACACAGAGCTTTAGCAAAATGATGGGGGTTTATAGTATTTTTCTGCCTAACCACACCCTTCCACTTCCAGATTTCTTGTTCTCCACCCATATTCCATGAAATATTTATTCAAACACATGAAGATGAGTTAAGTTTGGACTTCTGACTGACTACAGATCGATATTCTCCAGCTTATTAGGCATTGATCTCAAAAAAAAGGTTTTCTCAAAGAAAAACAACAGAAAGGAGAAATCTGTGCATGGAATAGGGAAAGGAGACAAGTACTAATTTAGTCTTTCTGCATAATTTGTGTGTTATTACCTCCATACAATTTTAAATACATTTTTAGAGCACAGAGATCATTTTCATTCAGGGAGAAACAGTTTGAGAAATGACCTCTGATTGTGTGGGGGAAAATTCCTTATAATTTACTAAATCGATTGTATTTTCATACGTAGATGCAAATACATCAGGGCTATTTCTTTTTCATCCCAGCTTTTGCTGTTATTGTCGTTGTTTGATATTTGGAAGAGCCCTCCTGGGAGAGGAAACAGCACCAAGCTCAAGTGGGCTGATATTGGGGGATAAATCACAAGTTCTGGGATGGAGAGGAAGACCAGGAATAATACCTCTTCTTTCCTGTAGTGACAAAATCCTTTTGAGGAATGACAGCTGCAGGGGACTGAGGTGTGGCATCCAGCCTTCCCTGCCAACAAGGCAGCACAACCCCCCCACCACGAGACCAAGGTCAGCCAGAGCCTTGGACTTAATGCTCAGCCACATTTATCAATCCTGCAGCATTTTGAGGAACACAGGCAGAGGGTTTTCACCCTGCATGAACACAGCACTTCAGAGAGCTCCTCAGGCACTTCCAGATACTTAAGAAATGCTGCATAAAATCATACAAATTGTTTTCAAGTCCTGGCATGGGGCTCAAAACCCGCGTTCCGTGATTTTAGACCATCATCATCAAATAGTAATTCTCTCATTACTATATTAAATAATAGCAATTCTAACTTAGTTACATTTCTCCCTGTGTTGAGCTCAGAACATTTTGTTTTTAAAGTCACCTGCAATTTATTTTGGTTTTCTTTCTTATTTTTTTTTTCCTAGGCTTTCAAAGCAAAGCAGAAAGTTCATTTTTCTCTATTACCACTGACTGCTTGCAAGTTGCTTTTCCAGGAGTATTTCATAAAGGCTACAGATATTGCTCTCCAAACCATATTGTCAAAGCTTACAACAAGAACACACTAACAGAGGCAGTGGAGCTCTTGAGACACTGAATTCCATCACGTCCTAGGAAATAAAATTAGTTTTGCCCTATTTCTATGCTTTCTAATCTGCTCAGAAGGACCTCACACCATCTCAAAATGCACGTGCAGAAGCTGGAAGACACAACAAATCAAAGCACAACCAACACCTAACAGCACAGTGCCCCTCATCCAATGGAGGAAACCCACAGAATTATAAATCTTCACTGCAAATTTTCTGTGCTTTTGAATCAATGGAAATCAAAAAGCAAATCTCCTACAATAGAACTGAGGTAGAGGAGCTGTTGGGAACATTTTCTCTGATACACCCTCCCATGGCTTAAATGGTGTGATAACAGAGGGCACAATCATTTAATGGGGCTTTTCAGAAAAGCTAGGATGAACTCAGGTTTAGGTGGAACTTTCATCCATTTTATCATACAGAAACTGCTCTCAGGTGCTGGGATCACTGAAACCAAACTGGCTGCATGTGCTTACAACTCCCCTTGGATCATGGGAAACTTCTACTTCCCCACCCATTATATAGAAAGGTTTCACTGAAGGGAAAAAGTGAAAAATATGAAGCAAAATCCGAAGACACTTTACTAGTTCTTCCAACCACTACTGAACTGCTGGAAAGTTTTCTCTACTGAGGTAGGAAATCTCAAGACAAAATTAGAGCATTCAACAGTAGCACCTGCAAATGGCTCCAGCAGGTTTATTAAATGAGGTTACTCAAAAAAAACCCCACTATGAAGTGCCTTGAAGACAGAGCAAATCAGAGTGAGCCTGTGCTGCCAAAATATGGGAAGAGGAACGTGTTTTCTTCATTAGTAGAAGCCACCACAAAAACATACTCCAGGAGACTCAACATTTTAACCTTAGGAATTAATAGTCTTATTTGCCAGTAACATTACCGAAAATTATTACTTTGCCTAAACAAGCATTCATACAATTTTTTTCTACTGGAAAACTAGAAACATTTTTCTGACTTCCTACCAAGGAGATTAAAGTTGTGAAGGTCTTAGAGAGGAAGAGGATGGCTTCCACCAGACACGTCCACAAAGCCACATGCAAACCCAGACACACAGACCCCCTACCCAGACCTGCCATGCTCTGTCAGATGCTGGGGCAGTGCCCACCATCTCCTGTCTAAAGGCACCAGAAAACAAAACTTACCATGTGAAACACTAGAAACAAGTTCAGTCTCGCACCTGACCTCCATTTCAAAATCCAATTTTCATCAATACTGAATGGAGGGATGAGGACTGCAGCCTCCAGGTTCTCATTATTTCCAAGTGCTTCAGAGCACTTATAAATTAATAAATAAAAACCCTAAGTGAGGTCAAGTGGAGAAGACTCTCTCCATCCCTTCTTTTTTTTCTGCCATCCATCAAGGACCTGCTGCTTGTGAACATAACACTTGAAGAGTCAGTTCCAGCTGTATTTTAACTAAAACTCTTAAGTAACTATAGAATGCAATGAAACAACCTGCTAATTTCTTATCTAATAGGTATATCTTTCCCTCCAGCTTCTCACACAATACTGTTGTTGCTGAGGTGCACAGCCCCATAGTTCTCAAAACTAAATGTAACATTCATGCTGACAGTGTAAATTATGGGCTAAATAAAAATACCAGTGAGAGAGGGAGTGAAGTGTTTCAGGGAGATGTGCTGAAGGAAAGAAAAGCAAATTATCTCATATAATACAGATATAAAACACACGCAGCAACTCATCTACCTTCACCCTGAGCAGAATTACAGAACAAAGGGAGATTCAATTAGAATGAAAAGCAATCAATCCAGATACACAACCGTATGATTTCACCAGATTTAAAAAACAACAACAACAAAAAAGCAGAATAATTAGCAGCTAAGTGGACTAAGGATTTCCTGTACAGCTATTACATATCTTTACATTATCATTACATATCTCCTCAGTGGAGACAAGATGCATTGTCTTTCCCTCTGAATTGCAGAGACTTGACCCCTCTGCAGCCCAGGATGTTGCCCTGGGATGCATTGCTTTTGTCATTATGTGAAAACACTGCTTTTATCTTACCAGAGCAGGAGACACAACTTGGAAATGCAGTGATAAAATGCAGTGGTAAAAATGTAAACATTAATGCTTTAAAGCTAACACATTTCTTATTGTGATCTTAGCCAGTAACCTTTCATTATCACACTTGTTTTGGTGGGGTTTTTACACAATGCATTTAAATAAAGTAATAGCTCATTTCAGAACTGTATCTGCACTAATTTAAGTAAAATCATAGCCTATTTTAGAGCTGTATCTGCACTATAAGAAAGTTTACCAAATAGTATGTCAAGTTACTTATGCACATCTGTTGCAATAAATATTTCCCAGTAAGTCATTGTCTTAGTATTTATACTAAGCATATTTATATACACATATATATATGTACAGTATTTATATATTAATACCTCAGTATTTACGTGCAAAATTAAATTGATAATTATACATTTACAGTTTTAATCATATTACTCATCATCCCCTATTCCTCTTCACAATTAAACTATTCAAATTTCTCTTTCTTCCCATCTCAGAACTTTTGACCGTAAAATCTCCACAATAAGATTTGCTTCAGAGAAAACAGTATATTTTGCTTCCCAGTATATTTTGCTTCCCAGAACCTGAGACTGGGGACAACCCAACTGTGATTTCCAAGCCTGTCTGAAGGACACCTTATTTCATTACTCTACCTGAGCCTAAGTTGAAGGAGTGAGCAGATTCCTCTTACCTGTTTGTGAGCATGATCGTAAGAGTTAATGTGATTGTCAAACTCCTGGTGTTTATAGTACTGCTTGTCACAGAGTTCACAGTAGAAGTTGGCTTTAAGATCTTCCAGAGCTTTTGCTATCGTGTTTTTCTTTTCAGCATAATCCTGGAGGGGGGCGGGAAAAAGTAATTTTAGTTTTGTCTTTGATGCTGCAAATGGATTTAGTGCTCAGCAGTTAATCAGGTTTGTAAACATTTACACACCTCCAGAACTAAAAGCCTTCCCAGATTTGCTGTGCTACACTGCTCATATTTGCTGGATCTACAGCGAAGCTCATGATTTGCACACTTCAATTTGCTACCCAGTTCCAGCTCCCCTTCAGGGCTCTGGCAGAGGCTGGAAGGATTTCCTGTGTTGTGTCAAAATACAAATATTAATCATGCTGAAGGCTATTTTGGAGTTAATTTTGAGCCAAGCCTTGCTGCTCAGTAATGTACCCCAGCAGAATAAGCATGAAGATACAAATGACAATAACTTAGTTATCAGGCTTTTACAAGAAAGTTTGCTTACTAAGAAGAAAACAAAATTCAAGAAACCCTGCTGGGTCCTTCTTGAAGGCCCACACCCATGAACCACAAGGAACACTTTCATAGCTGAGATGCAACCAGTATTTTTAGAAGGACATATCTCTGTTTACCGCACATTAGCAAAAGCATCACACACAACCTCACTTATCATTTATGAGCAAATCATATACAAGTAATATTTATTAATTTCCTCAATACATTGACAGGTTCTGAAAGAGCATGGAAATGGTCTGTCATCTCAGATTAGTTTAATAGCAGTTAAACACTGAACATGTATAACCTCAGTGCAATGACTCCTTCTTTAGACAAGTCTGTCTGGGATACAATCTCAGCCCTAAATCCCAAACAAATCAAATACTGTTTAAGAAAATACACCCCTCCGATTTGTTTCTCAAAGTTTCAGCACTGTGAGTTCTTTGCAAGTGAATCTAAATTCCTCTTCTTTCTGTCTTCCTTCTCGTTCAGTTAGATTAAGATAAAAGTTAGTATTGTAATCAGAACACCCCAAACTGAGTTAATCTGCTAGCAGTTTTTGCAACTGACCACTCGTATACTTTCTATGTATTTTGGGAACTTTGAAATGGAAAATGTGTGTTTATTAGATTAGAAAATTTTCATAAGAATGATGTTTATTAAAAAAGAGAGGAATAGTAGTCATAAAATTTTAATCATATCCACAACGCACTTATTATTTAAAATAGTGCTTTAGCTATAATTCAGCATGAATACAACTTTAACTATAATTCAGCTAGGAAACACTGTTGATTCATACTCAAACTGAGGTATTCCCTCACAAAAATTTTGTCCATTAAAAGAATTGCAAAAGTCATTTCAGAGTGGTGTTTTGAATACTGACTGACTAAGGAGGAATTCACACATTCCTAACACTTTTCTAAAATGATGCTTCATAAAATCTGTTTCATTTAAAGCCAAAGTGGGTTAGCATTTTATTTCAAGAAACAGCAGTATTTTACACTTGCAAATACATTTATGCAGTATGGAAACTTAGCCTGGAAACTCTGCACTTTACTAGTATTAACTAGTAAAAACTACAGGTTTTAAACCAACTATTACCAAGATGAGGTGGAGACAGCAGAGACTCCCTAGGGAGACACACTCCCTTAAAACACTTTAAAAGGAACCCTTGTAGTCTACAAAAGGATGACACCTAATTTTGCTTTTTTAAAACACAGAAAAATCTGAATTTGCAGGAATTATCGGACCTCTGAAATATTATGTATACGACATCTGTGAAGGATGAGAGTAAGACAAGAACAGTGAATTGTATCATAATTTCTTTATAAAGACCTCACACCATGCTGCTGATTAACCCTTAAACAAACTTTTGCTTAATGTTGTGTAATACCTTGAATAAAGTTATATAACTTCATTGGTTCTTGTTCATTGTTCTTGATATAAAGCACCTTTATGAAACAAAATGCTTATTATACAGTGAAACCTAAGCTGAATGCAATTGTATTTGACATGCCAATGCACCTTAATGAATCAGGGACACTGGAACCCCCTGAACAACTTTACTGCAAAGTAATAAAATCTCATCAGGATCTTGGGATCTCTAAATTCCTTCACTTAGGGTTCTTTTGTGCAGAGGGTTAAACTTACATTACAATGTTACATCACAGTTTCAAAGGCAAGTAAAGGATGACAACACATCATCTAAATTCCACACAGGCAGATGGAAAAGACTAATGGAGTTGAGTCACACGTGGAGAGGGGGAAAAACAGGACTTTTAAACTACAGGAACCAAAAACTTTTGGGAACGTGCGAATGGCTGCATCGGATCAGGTCAACCTTTTAAACCTGTGTAAGATTTTACTCTGTACAAGGAAAGTGACCCTTAACTAAGCACCATTCCCTTTGCTTTGCAGCTGCAATCTGCTGGTTTCAGTTGCTGCATATTGGAAAAGGTCATAAACACTCCTTCTGTATTCCCTTTGACGAGGTCATTCCTAATCACATACACTCCCCACCACATTATCTCTCAGATGCTGCTCTCTGAATGACAGTTCTGAGTTTCTTCAGGCAAACCTTCCATCAGGGCCACTCATCACCTCAGCTTGTTCTTTCCACAGCCTCCAAAGGAAGACCTGAGAACACGCTCCACCACAGGACCATGCAGGACTATATTATAGTCTTTATTTTCTACCCTCCTCCTTTTTGAACCTTCCAAAATCCATGATAAAGCACTAAACCAACGCTTTTGTACAACTCCTTTATCGCCTACATCTTTTGCTGCTGTATAATATTTCGTTGGCAGGAGATGTTTCCGCCCAGCTACCAAACTTCACCTGGCTTTAGAGACTTCTCCAATGGCAGCAACAGCCACTAACAAACCTCAAGACTTCAGCTTATTATATTTCACATGTACACCAAAAAAACCCCTTAAGAAAACCCTTACAGGAGGGTGGGTTTCTCTGTGACCGTGGAACCCCCTGGGCTGTGTCAGGACCGAGTCAAATGTGTCAACTGTTCCTGCTGCTTCAAGGATGAAAGGGAATGGAAACAGGAGAACACAGGCTGCTGGTTCTCTGCCTGCTGGGCTATTTCTATTGATATCCAAGGACTGCTACCTGGGCACAGGAGGATTTCTCCAGCTCTGTCGATTTTGATGAGGGATAACTGCCCAAAAACCAACAAAAAAACCTGTAAAAAATTACAGTCCCTGGACCCTGAGAGCAGTGGGCAATGAATTACAGACAGAAATAACCTGGAAACTTATTGGAGAGAAATATTCCTGCAGTAAAGGAGCATCGGAAAAAACTCAAACTGGTTAAATATGATCAAGTTTAGTTTCATTTTCACCAAGATTTGCAAACCGTCCTGGAAGTTTTAAAAGAACTTTGAATTATGATTCAGCCTGGTAATGAAACTCAGAACTGAGTGTCACTTAGTTTCATTATTTTTTTTCCTGAAAGGCTTATTATCTGAAAGCCTACAGCTATAATTCACTGTAGCTATTTTTCATAATTTATATGAAAGATCTCTAATAAGTGATCCCATCTATCAGCTGGCTCTAGTTCTCCAAATCCATCTTCTCCATCCTCCAAAGCCTTAAGCCTGGGCAAATGCTACTGCGAACATCTGATAAATTGGATTAAAAGTGGGCTCCATCTGCAGAGGGGCTACCTGTCACTAACCAGACTGGACTTTCTGCTCCTATCACCTGAGAAAGAAAGAAGGAAAGCTATGGAAACATTAAAGTCTTTACACAGATTACTTTGGAGAGCTGACTGGATGCCTCAGTGTAGGGGATATTTTTATGGAGTGCACTTCAGGCTCATACCTCTACTGTCTGCAGAAAGGTCAGCTAGACAAAAAAAAGGAAGAATGTGAAATTATAATACATTATCTGCTCCATGGTGACTGCTAGTGTGAGTATTCTTATTTTACAATAAATGTGAGCTCCTTTTATTGCAGTAAGCTATTCTGCATTTACTGTAGACTTACAAGGGTCAGGCCTGCAGTCGCTGCAAAGCAAAATGTATTATAGAAATAAACCCCTTCTCCAGGATAATTTACTGGTATAGTGATCTCAGAGAGGATTAGACTGCTTTGGTCTGATCCTCTGGATTAGAGCCCATTAGACCTGACAGATGGTCCTGTGTAACCTTATTTCACAAAATATATTTAAATCTTTTTTTTTTTTGTTCCAGTAACTAAAATAAAAAATTCTATCCTGAATATTTTCCAAAAAATCAAACTAATACTCTTGATTTGGCAAAATTATGTATTAACTATATTTATATGAAAGAGCCAGACTAAAAATATGTTGTTATGAAAAAAAAGAAAAAAAAAAAAAAGAAAAATCACCAACAGCCTAAGATGACATTTCCCTATAGTCAATTAACAGGGCACAATTATCAATGGATTCCTTAATTTCTGGTATATTTACTTGGTATTATAAAGACAGTACAAAGAAGCAGATTTTTGTGGAATAAAATGTACATCTTACTACCATCTCTTCTATCAATCTTGGTATCATTTAGTATATACAATTTTTTTAATATCTTTGCATAGTACTTATTCTTCTCATGTTGGCAGTCTATACATCATCCTCTGATGTACTTGAGGGGATAAATAAAAAATAGAATACATTAATAATATTAATGCAGTCTAGTAACAAATCTAATTATTTATAAGGTTCCCATCCTTATCGAAGTGGGAAGACCAAAGCAAAAGGCAATTAGATACACTGATCATTCATTTCCAGGCAAATTTCAGTTTAATAGCAAGGAGACTGATGACTGACTGGGAAAATAAATACCGAGAATATTGTCAGGTCTTTTTGATTCCCTTACCCAAAACTTTCCCATTAGCTCTGAGATGTGACATCAAACTACAACTCACAAGGCCATGAACACAAAGTGCTATTTTCTTATCCCTTCTGACAGTCTCCTTTTGGGCAAAGGAGAAACAGTAACAACCCCACTGTTTCACTGCAATGGATGGGGATGGGTCCAAGCAAGGAGTGGTATCCTCAAGATCCCTACATTAATTGAACATCAGAGGCTGAAAAAAACCCCACCTCACTTTTATTTTCCTGTGAAGATCACCTGCAGACATCCAGTTCCAACCAAAACACTTATTACATACAAGAGTGCTGTGTTCTGCTGAAAATGCATACTTAAAAATGCTATTGAAGACCTGCAAATTACTATAAAACCAGTTTCTCAACTCCTCAATAAACTCACAGAGAGTATTCAGTGTTTAGATAAACCCCCCAGCAGTAGGATAAAATAACATGGTGAAATTAGAATGAAACAGCAAAATTTATTCCCGTTAGTGCTGTTTGCTTCCTAAAGCCATCCTAATTTTTTTCTGCAACGTCACATTTGTTTCCCATACACCTACTAATGCAAACAGCTGAATCCCACACCCCCTGCACCAACTAGAGTGAGATGGGTGCAAGTGGGGTCAAAGCTGGACTCAGTGGAGAACAAAGCAATGCAGAAGTGTCCTGCAATGGAGAGACTGAATTAACTTGAAAGGAAGCTTATGACGAGACAGCAATTCGTTATCAGATTTGTCTGTCTCATTAACTTCCTTAAAACACTTTTACTGCATAATTACTTCTAACTGGGACTCATAAAATCACTTGATTGGGGTTTTTTTGCAATTAAAAGTAACTGTTGGGCATAGGTCTGGAGAATTATTTATTTATTGCAGTGCTTTAAAAAACCTGCTTGCAGGCAGAAAATGCACTTACAAGGTGAGTGTGCTGGCCACAAGTTTTTGCTTGGATGTTGTATTAAGAAGGAGCTCTTTATCAGTGGTAATGAGAAAGCACAGCTCTAGTTATATTGGAGAAAAATTTATCAAGCCCATCTGTACCACTAATCCTTTGAGGTACAGACAAAGCAGAACTGAAGAAAGCTTTGCTGTGGAAAAGAAAGAAGGTTTAGCTCCAGATAATATCTTCTTCACTGAATGTTCAGCACTGCTTAAGGGAAGAATAAGCCTTGTATTAATCTCCTTTACTTCTCTACGTTAAATAGTCCAATCACATACTTTAATTAGAGCAGAATTTTGATTTTAAAACATCCTGGGGTTTAAAACATTTTGGCTTTTAATTTCCTTATAGCAGGCATATAGATTTCTAAAGATTTTCAGGGCTACTTAATGTAATTCCATTGACAGGTAAGTGTCTAACGTAATTACACTCTTTGGGAAAATCAAGTTTTTCTGTTTGATCCTTCTAGTGACACACTGAACTAAATGAAGTGCCTTTTAACCCCGCAGAATTTGCAGCCCTGGAGATGGACTGAAAGCCCCTCTTGGGCACGAAAATTGAGCGCTGGAACAGATGTCAGTGTTCATCCCTCAATCCAAGGGTCACAACCACATCTTTCATAAGCATTTCAGGACCTGAGCAAGGGCAAAGGACAGGGGGAGGGCAACTTGTTTATTTATTTCACTGCAGGTTAACTGACTGCCAATTGACAGGCTGCTATTAATTTGCATTAAAAAGATGCTCTAGAGCTCTTCAAGCTTTAATGTTGGTGACATTAGATTTCGGTCTAGCAAAAATTGCCAGTAAAGCTGGCCAGGGCATTGGGGAAACAGAAAAATTGGACCCCATCTTATTAAATGTGTTTAATTTTGAAGGTGTGATTTATGTAAGGAACAACTTCCACATGAAATTTTGCATATGTGTATTTTCAGGATGAGAGTTTTTGTTGATTACTGTGTTCAATTTTCCTACTTTTGGGTGCTGTGCTTGACTAATAATTTTCTTTTTCTTTCCTAATAATTTCCTTTTCTGCAAGATTTTAATATGGTTCTCTATAGTTTGTTGGTTTGGTTTTTTACTAAGCTTTCAAAACAGTTTTTCTTGTATTTTCTCTTTTCTGCTTTTGCTTATATTTTTTAAAGGCTTTTTTTGAGGCAATCCAAAAGGAATATAAAAATCCTCAATTTGAAATAAAGATGTTTCTGTCCCCTTGTGTTTCTCTCAAAAACATAACTTCTCCATGACTGGTTAAAACTGCAATCTATTCTACTTAAAAAAAATCTGAAATATTGTTATTTAAATATAGACCAATATGTCTCGAAAATGTAATCATCACTCTATTTGCCCTATTGAGGAAGGTTCCAGCCATATTTTAAATTCAAGAGAGGCTGACTACACTTCTACAGCCAATATGTTTGTTAAGAGCTACTGAAGGGCACAGGGTACCCAGTGAAGTCAGTGCTCCTGGAAATCCCCCCAGCAGGCTCAGCGATTTTTTCTTCACAAACCCTTTTACTGATTCCATTCTACTATGGCTTTCCAGACCATTAAACCTTTTCATCCAAATCTACTCTCTTTTTACAGCTTCAGGGACCCATCACGACCAGCCTCACATTATGTGCTTTGAAGTTCTGTGTCACAAGCACAGAACTCCCCAACCTTTGAGAGGGAGCCCTGAGCTCTGGGCCAGGCCTGGAACCCTCCTGGGCAGGTCTGTGTGTGCCCAGCAAGTCCTGGATGCAGATAGGAAACAATTCCAGCTGCAAACCAGAAGGACACTCTATTCTAGTACATAGATCCAGTATATGTATCAATTTATCCCCCTGGAAAGGACTACATCCTACACAGACACCTGGTTATTAATTGGAACACATCATGTAGGGCTAGAACTTCAATTTTAGTTAAAAAAAATCCCCACTGTCACAACATCAAACCCCAAAACCCATCAGGAATTACTCTACTGAGCCCCTTCAGTTGTCTAACTATGAATATGCATGAGCTTAAGACTGATATTATGATGCAATATGACACAGTAAATATTTATTTTCCAAAGATTAATAGTCACAGTCAGAAAAAGATTTCATCTGAATTAAAAAAAAACAGTTGGGGAAAAAAGTGAAAAATTTCTTTTAACATCTTTAAATAATGCAAATAAATCTGGGCTCAGAAGCCCAGAGAAAAAGTTTGTCCTAATGGGAAATCGGATTAAGTTTAAACTTGCCATAGAGAATATCCCTCAAAAAAAATTCTTCTAAAGATTTATTTTACTCTTGAGTTGACTCAAAATCCTCTTCACAATCCATATTTGAGTGTGATGAAGCTGCTTGGTCTGAGTGAAAGACAGCAACCATATCAAGGCAAAGAGAAATGACTGCGAGATCTGTACTTGTGCAAATGCACAAAGGGATTTTGAAGATCCTATTCTTTAATTTCTGACATTGTTTTTTAAGATGCCAGACAATGAGAAGAGCCCTGTAAGGGTCCTGATTTACCTTGGCACGGGTACACCAGCTAAACTAAATTAGGAGTGACCTTATTCCAGTCTTAAACCTGGACACAGCATCTTTGAGATGAGATGGGCCTGCTCTTCATTCTGTCTGAAAAGATAATAAAAAATATTGCAAACACCTGAATTACCTGAGGTGAAAAAAAAAAAAGGATACTGAAGTAAGTGCAGCTGCTGCTGAAACACAAATATGGTATACAAATACAAACACCCATGGCAAATATCTTTTCCCAATGACTTTTAGTGAGTTTTTCTTACTTTTTATTTGTGTGAGGAACAAATGGCAGAGATTTATCATTGCTGTGACCCTCACCTGTATAAAATGTTATTTGAATAGATGCAACTCATGAGAATAGCTATTTTATGGGAATGATAATCCTTTAATCTTGAAGACTTGAGGCCATTAAGTCGGATAGTTGATAGTCAATAATTTCAATAAAAGGGAAAGACAGCAGAAGCTCAAGATAAAATTACACTTAAGGTTCTTAAGTGCCTAAAAGTCAGAAGTTAACTTCGCCTCCAGGCCAAAGGGGAGAAGGAAAGGTTTTGGTTGATTTGGTACTTTTCACTCTTGTGTTAGAAAATAAGGAGAAAATGAATGACTGTGATACAGCCATGTGCCAAGACACACTTCTGAAGTTGACAGTGTGAGATATCAAAAAGGCAGGAGAAAGCATTTTTATTGACCTATTTGCTGTGCACCTCCCCAGGCAAGCATTCAATACCAGCAATGAGGACAACCAAGCTCAAATGTCTGACATCCAGTACCTGGACAGCAGCTGATGGAAAACACCCAATAATGACTGGCCATTACCAGCACTGACATTTCCAAGGAGACTCCTGGAACTGCAGCAGGACTGTGGCCCTGCTCTCAATTGCAGTGGTGCCACGTGTGTGACACTCTGAGAGATGAACACACAAAGATGAAGCATCATCCAGCAGGGCCCATAATCATGAACTGCATTCTCAGAGATGGGGAGAAAATGAGCCGCAGCCACAAAATAGCCAAAGCTTCCTCCAAAATATCACACTTAAGCTCCTATGTTAGCATAAATGATCCATTTAGACTCACCCCAAGTCACACTATTCCATTTTCTGTCCTGTTTTCTGCATAAAACACTGTCAAAAATCCCTGGAGTTGAGCAAAAATGCAGGGAATGACATCTTGTCGTGCTGTCAGCTAAGGAAATTGGGGTTTAAATACATTTTCAATATACACTTATAAAAGCTCAGCACTAGAGCTGAGATCTCACTGAAGTTTGAAGGACTATTTCTGCCAATCTGTCACACACTGAAGTTTTCANCTGGGGTGGGACTCTCTCACTCTTCTGAACAGCAGCAAAGAAAATCTCTGATTGTAACCCCCCACACACACACCTGCCTTCCCGAGCTGTTGGGGGAAGGTGAAGGATCTTAAAAGGGAGGGGTGGGGGGGAGAAAGGTGTCTGTAACAACTATCAAAATGCTCACCCTTAAACTCTTAAGCTCTGATTTTAGTAGTAGTAGTAGTTGTAGTAGTAGTAAATTCTTAACATTCTAAGTTAGAGCCTGTTTTGCTTGTGTGAAGTAGTTAATAAACAGTTGCTTGTAATCCTTATCACAAAAGTCGGAGGGTTTTTTTTCCCCTTCTCTGAGAAATTTTAGATCTATGTGTGGGCTCTCGGCTTTTAGCCAGAGTCAAACCATGACAGAGACACTAAAGCACAAACCCTGTGAGCACAGCTAATACACTTGTCTCAACTTTCCCTAATAACAGGGACATTGCAAAATCCACTGGGTCCAGTTTGAAACTCTGGCATGAAACTCTGTATCTCACTGACCATTTCTATTAGAGAAGTGCCTATAGGTTCCCTTTGCTTTAAGGACTCTGAACAGACTATATAAGACTGTTTCAGAGTCCCCAGAAGTTGAAGTAGTACTTTAAAGGTACCTCCTCCTGAACAGCAAGGCCTCTCCTCAACACCCAGCTACTCCTCAACAGTGCCAGCCCACTTTTTTGCAGGAACATGCATGTATTTAGACCAGGAAACTGATTTAGGTTCAAAATACTTCCGCAGGAGGAAAGAAATATGTTTATTTACAACCTGAATCAGTTCATATATCCAGTTAAGCTCCATCGCCACCATGCCAGAGCAAAAACCAAGGAGGTTAAATGAAATGTGGAACTGAGAGTTGACCAAGAGTAACCAGCTCCATTACAGAGGGAACCAAAGCCAACAGCAAAAGGTCCAAAAGATATTAGTGCAGTGACCAAAACTAAAACTGAAACCTCCTAATGTCAGTTGCTTTGTCTAAAAACACCACACTTTTAGGTTTTCATAAAACTGCAGATTCAAAAACCTTTATTGAGTCTTCCTGAAGATGTTGGTAAATGGTTGTGGACTGCTCACCAGTTACAGAAGTAGGACCTTGAACCTCTAGGATGCACTAATACAACCAGAAAAAAAGACTGAAAGTGAGAAATAATGGCACAACACACTAGATAGAAATGTGCATTGAGGAGATGCCAGCATTAGTGGTGAGCTCACGGCATGCAGCAACAGAAAACAATTTTTTGCATAAAAATGCTTCATATCCTTGGATTTTGCAGTTCTTTCTTAGCCCTAAGCCATCCCTGCCTAGCCCAAATTTTTCCCTTTTTAGCTGAATGAAACTCCAGCTGCCTCCAGGACACAAACAGCGGACAAAGGCCTCACACTGTGGAAACTGCTGGATGCATAACAGGCCTTTCCGTGGGAAGCATCAGTGGAACATACCCACAATTAGCATTTTGGAACCTGCTCATCGTTTTTGTTACAGAGCAGAGTATCTGCACTATTTGTGATACAGAACTCAGATGAACAGGACTCCAGCTTAGCTACAGTTAGTAGTAAACAAACAAAATTTTATATCAAAGAAAAACAGCTACTTACAAAAGAAACAAAAAACTGACAGTCTGGATACAGAGTTTAGCAAAGCCTACTTACAAAACAGATCCTAAGTAGCAGTGAGCAGACAAAAATATCTATATTCCCAAACCAAAAAATCCAAAGCTTTTGGATCTTGGACTTTGTTCTTCAACAAAGCACACTTGAGATAGCAACTGCAGCAGGGCCCTGATCTCTTGGGCTCATGTTTCAAGTGTGGATCCTACAACATTTATGAAAAGCATCCTCACACTGTGGTCCATTTTCCACTTCCATTGGACCCTCCATCATTGAAATACACATAAATTCTTGAGATCTTTGCTTCTCTGTTAATTTAGGCTGACACAGGTTGGCCATTTCATGCCCACCTGTGCATTAACACATGCACATAGAGAGTGTGGCAGCACTACCCTCCATTTGGAAACCAGGCTTAAGATGTGCTGCCTAAAGTGCACGACTGTGGTAAATGAAATTAATTTGGGAAACTGTCAGTCCAGGTTCTGTTTTCCAAACCACTCTGCTCCCTCACCAACACTCAGCCCTGCTCTGCCTCTCACAGTGAAGGCACACACAGCTCTTCTGGACCAACATGCCTGTGGTATTTTAAAATACATTAATCTAGCACAGGTTTATCAAACAAAAGCCTACGTACTAACATTTTTCTTCTTAAAATTGTGCTAACAATTACAAGGAATCCTGCTATTTATTATTTTTGCGTATTTATTATACGTATTCTGAACATCCAGTGAAAGAATAACTATTTCCACAACCTGAATTCCATCAGATGGTAAAATACTTCATGGAGATTAAGGGAGATTAAAGTATTTTAACTACTTCAGACAAGCAATTTATTTCCTCCAAACAAGGTGGAAAGGTACTCAGCAGAGGATGCTCATGTTGAAGTTTGGTGTCAAGTTGCTGCCAGGAGGAGTTAAATGAAGACAAAGCACTTTAGGGTTTCTGTTCCAATTTCATCCACAACAATGTAAATGAAGCTTTTATAGATGTGTATTTAAAGAATTGTTTTAGCAGAGTTTTTGGTGCATATTTTGATCCCTTTGCATGGCAAATTTCACAAGCAAAAGTTTAAAATGATACATTTACATATATACACGTATGTGTAGAAAACTAAAGTAGATGCCAACTTCATTTATCATCATTAACCTTGTTTTCATAAGCAGCTTTTCAAACAACTTGATCTACAAAAGCACATTAAATCAAGTAATGACTGTGCCCCTGTGTGCAATAATACTGTGCTGATGGCAGCAGAGCTCAGTCAGCTCCCACAATATGAGTCAGCAATTGTTCTGCGATATCTTTAATTTGGTACAAGCTAAATCCTCTTAAGAGAGCCCGCTGGAATCCAAAAGGTTAGATGGGAAAGTGGCAGAAAATCAATAGTGACAGCTTCTATCAGCCTCCACAATCTATAGAGCTCTTTCTAAGCCAAATTGCTTCTTTCTAATCTTTCTAATATTTGGCTGCTCAAGTCTTGCTTATGTAACATTAAAGAAAAAAAAAAAAAAGAGAGAAAGTTGTAACTTTTAGCATCAGGAATCAGAACAAAGCTGGTTCTCTCCTGGGGTTTGTGCAGATAGCACTGTGATCAAAGTTGCATTTTCAAATGGAGCTGTCCAAAGCCATAACAAAACTCCTGAGGACACTCCTGTATCAGCTGCAATAGGTCTCACGTGGGTTGGCCCAAAACTTGAAAGACATATTAATAGCAGTTGGGCCCCTTTGATTTTCTTACACCTCTTCAGAAAGCCCAGTTCTTGTATTTACAAGCTTTACGTGGTTAATATCAGAAGGCAGTGAAATAAAAGTGCCAGAAGGTTTTAGATCAAGCTTTAAAAATTGTAAAAATGCCTACTGTGTTTATAATTATGAATAAATACCAGCACTAATAATCAATACGTGCAACATGGAGAAAAACATTAATTTTTCAAGGAAGGGATTTTAATATAAAGAAAAGGTCATTCTAATTTAAATCAGATTAAAAGTAAAATAAATTATCATCCCTTTAATGTTGATATGAAAATTGAACAGGTGCTGCAGCTGTTAGCAATCTTCTCTTATATAAAAATGCCTTAACAAAAATAACAGGAGAAAAACACAGGTTTTAGCAGCCAGGGAATAACGAATTGTGTCCTCAAAAAGAAGGCTGAAAACATATAGAAAAGAATCAATGCTCAGCAGTATCTTCCTTTTATTTGGAGTCTTTCCTTGAGAATGTGAGACACGGCTGTTGATTACAACAATTTTTTCTGCATCCTGAATTTGTGAGGTTTTTCAAACATTCTTTCAGGATTGTCTTCCCATCACCTTAAAATCGGGCTTTACAGCTCAGTAATCACAAATGAGCAAGTGATGAAAATAGAGAAGTTGTGACGGTGGCCATTGCTTTGGACTTTTAAAAATCATCCTGTTACATCTTGCCAGGCAAGCCACTGAATATTGATTTTTGCCTTTATTAAAAGGAAACCTTTCTTTGGCCAACTCAATTTCCTTACATCCATCTGCAAGGAGAAGCCTTCAACAGCTGCCAAAATGAAGAGTGAGCCTCCAAGAGCAACCTCTCATGGCACACAAGGGCCCCCATTCCCCACGAGCAACGATGCTCCCCAACTACAGCTCCAGCCCCTGACACAGCTCCTGGCCTCCAGGTCCCTCCCAAACCCCTGGCTGAGCAAAAGCCTTTCTGACACATCCATTCTCCACATATAGACTGTGTCCTTTTTGGAAAAATCTTACCAAGGGAGGTGTGTATAAATCATAGCTCCTGGAAAAGGAATAGGAAGAAGTAAAAGTTCTCACTCCCTTCTCTTTCTGGGACCCAAGTGTTCAACTTCTGCTTTAAATGACAATTCAGCCACTGCACACACAGGTTTTAATGTTCACCTTGCATGCTTAATTTTAAAGGTAGTGAGAATACAACAATTTAATAGAAATTCATTGACCTTTTAAAAAGCTTTCCTACACCATCTTCTCTCATAAACTGGTAAGGTATTTACTAGCATGAAGCCTTTACTTTTTCCATTAACAAATACTTTTTCCTCTGCCTACTTGATTCTAATCATAGCATTCTTTATGTCACACCAGTATGAAATAAAGCATTTTTAAATAGCATTTAAAAGTAATAGAGGTACATAGAGAAGAAGTAGACGAAATAGTTCAATAGTAGGCAAGTAAAAGTGCAAATTCTTAATATATAAATGTCTGTTTGCATAGTCTCAGAGCTCCCTAGTGCTAATATTAGTTGCTTCAGTCTTTATTTTGGGCAGCTGATCCCTTCAGAAGGCTGGGCAGAGAAGCTGATTCCCAGCAGTTACCCAAGTAACTGACCCCACCAGCCCACCCACTACAGCTGAGGGCCTAACCATTAATGAAACAATATCTAATCACTTGCAAACAATTAGGTCATCAGTTGTGAGAAGACATGGTAATGAGATCAACAGAAGTTCCTACTGGTGGCAGGGAGCCAATAAAACACAATGGGAGGAGTTCCCAGCAGAAAGACAGGACCTGGCTCATTCCCACAGTATTGCAAGCAAATACTGATGTTAACAAAATCATTTTTTCTGTCCCCTTTTTCCTGTGTATCTTCTGAAATAAGGAAATACAAATTCAAGCACATCTTCAACACATTCCGCAGTTTTAGGCAGCAGGATTCTCATAGTAATTTTCTTGATGAAAGACTTAATAACACTTGCTATGCAACCAAACATGGAATTTCCTTCCTCAGCTCAAAAACTTTCATATATTGAAAAATTGTAGTTCTGGGTTTTTTATGCTGATTTCTTAGTTCATTTTCCTATCTCTAGAACATTAAAATAATTTTTAAAAAAGTCTCCAATTATCTAACCCAGTAGGGTTATGACAATGAAATTTTAGACTTTCAAGTCTGGTTCCTTCTCCAAAAATGAGACACTTATGCAAGGACACTTATACAAGGTTTTTATATATGTATATACACATTTGTACTGATTTTTTATGTTAGTGTTTCTCAGTTTTCCCCCACTGAAACAGTTTGAGTCTGGGGGAAGAACTTTTGAACAGAGGATCAGAGCATACACATTGGCATTTATTAGAGCTAGAAGAGACCTGAAAACTTTTCTGCAGCCCTCACACGTATTAACCAACAGCACACAAGCTCTGTGTTGCACAGGAGGATCAGAGGACAAAGCCATGTATTTATTTTGTCCAGCTAGAGGGAAGTAGCTCTTAATCTAGTGCTGAAGACACTGAATTCACATGAACAGAAAGGTGACACTGGTATCATCACAGGAAAGATCAATGGAAAGGCGAAGGAGTCAAACAATCTCACCTAAATACAAGAGGACCACACTAAAGCCACTGTAAGATCAGATAACACTGATTTGATTGAACAGCACAGGGAGAAAACGTGATGTGCTGAGCTAACACTTAACTTCATTAACCAATTTAAACCTGTGCTTTTCAGATTTGATTATCCACACAAGTATTTGGAAACCAAAGCCACCATAGAAAGAGGTGTACAGGCTCTCTCCAGTGCTATGTAATTAAAAGCAAACACTGATCACTTGACCATAAAAGCCAGAACCTCTGTGAAATACAACTTTATTGAACAATAAATTCAATTGCAAGTTTGCTTATTATTTTAAGACTAAAGATGTTGCACTACACACACAGGGCTATGTACTCTGAACACAGGCAGAAAGTGTTCATTACAAAAGCAGTCATGCTTCAGTGACAGCAATTATCATCTTGCACTTGGTAAATGCCACACAAAATGAGACTTGGTTTTATTTCGGTCCACCTGACCTGAATCAAACTAATTATGTACTGCAAAAGCTACACTTATGCAATAGCCAACACCACCAGTTGCCTACCATGTGGTCTTTTCATGGGTTTTAGTACAAAACCAGCAGCGTGAATACAAAGAGCAACTTTGATTTTACCTTTATTCAAAAAAGAAAGCATTCATGCCTGCATTCAACACAGAAAAGCAGTTTTATAGATCTCATTTCAACTGATGTAGCTTAGCATCATTTTAAAGACTGATGCAGATTGGACGTGCTCCAGGTTTATAATATTGAATTAAAGATATTAGCAAGAGTCAATTATAAGTGATGTCTTTGGGATGAGAACATTTCCTTATTTAAAGTGTGTAAATACCAACAGTAATAGTACCTAGAAAGATGGTTCCAACCTGCACATATTTAAGGGCACTCAGGTGATGAAGCCTCCTGTGTTCAGGCTGAAGCAATGGCTCTCAACAGGTCCTTGCCATCTGATTCAGCTATTTTTGTTACCAGTTGCAAAAAGCCTTTTCCTAAAACAGGATAGGAGAGTCGGAGGATTGCCATGCTTGGGACATCAGCCCCTTTTTCTGCCATGGTTTTAGAAGAGCCCCAAGCATGCTGCAGCTCTCCTACAGAATGACAAGAGAAAACAGCCTGTGAATGAAAGGCTGAGTAGCTGCCAAAACCCACCTGCAAAACACCATTTACCTTTCAACTAATTAAAGCACAAAAATGAGCTGCCTTCTGAGGGCTTGTACATGGGTGGGCTCTCAGGTAGCTTTTCTGAACACAAACTAACGGAAGGAAGGAGTTTTCCTGGCAATCTTTCTTCCCTCATTTCACGCTTCTTTCTAAAGCCCATTGAAGCTGAATCTTCCTTGACATTTACATCCAGGTAATAGAGGAGAGCTAAGGGCTCTTCTCTCAGCTGCCTCCTGTTCCAGTTGCTTGGCAGAGCACAGATTCAGTCCATTTCGAACAGCAAAAAAAAGCTGCTCAACAGAAGAGAACAGACTGAGCTGGGAAAGAAAAGCCCTGATGAGCTACAGATACTGACAACATTTTCTTTAGTGTATATTAGCAGATTTGATCAGGACTGATAACATCTGAAATACTTAAAAGCGAAAAGATCCTTTAATCTACCAACAGGATTTGTTGAATTACCAAATTTAGGGTATTTGTATTTTCTTAGCTCTCCACGTATGAAATTCTGTTTAGGAGTTCATATGATATTTATGTTGGGAAGCAAATTTTTTCTGAATTACATCATCTACCTTAGAGAACCAGACCTCTCAGGTAATGCTTAGATGTTACAGTTAATTAGTAAAGCTGTAAAAGCTTAGACTTAGGTAAATGCAGATTATATCCCCATTTCCAAGTACAATTTGTGGCTCATTTCTTAGTCTACATATGAAGGAAATATCTGGGGCAAAACATCTGATTTCTAAAAGACATCCCAGGCCTAACACATGGACAGCATCTTGGCCACTACTACTCCCCTCAACAGGATGCTCACAAAACCAGTGAGCACGTTAAGACTCCCCTGTGAATCTAGCTCTCTGAAGGCAACCTTAAGACCCAATATGCAGCCCCTCTTGTTGCTTAAAATGTGATATTTTGGACAATAGCTGCCGTTTTGGGAGCCATAAGATCACATACAAACGTGGCATCAGGCTATACTCAGTCAGAAGTAACAACCGAAATTGTTCAGCAGATTTCTGCGTGCTGAGCTCCCACAGGTTCATGGAACCCTCTCAACAGCCTATTTTAAAAGATGTGACTCTGTTGAAATGCTGGCATCTTTCTGAAACATTTCTGAAAAGGCATTTTGTGTTCACATAAAAGTAGTGAAGGCTTTTACTACTACATCACCAACATATTTTTCACAAAACTTGTTAAATTAGCTCTATTCTAAGCCAGTAAATTCAGTCAATACATGGCAGAGCTTTGCCATCCATGCCTACACAGCTCTCCCTGGCCTGGAAGCTCAGATTCATAATCAGCTGGCTGCAAACTCCCCCTCTGTTCCCCTGACACCACATGTGCCTTTTATACCTGAGCTGCAAGGAAACCAGGAGTTTTGATATTAGACTACAATACAGCTAGAAATTGGTGCACAGATCAATTTAGATCTGATCATGCTGATGTCCCACTCCATTTGATGTGTTTGACCTCAGTAAGAAACAAGTCAACAGGCCACTGTCTTTAACAATGGCATTGATGGAATAAGGAAGACCTGTCAGCTCCAAAATGTGTCAGGGTCAAATGCTGTGGATGAGACTCATGCACATAATCAGCTTTGGGCTGTTTGCCTCAGACAACTACACTCATTGTTCAGAAACTACTGCTCACCTTGGTCTTTTATGCAGTATTCAAATTTCTAATCCAAGCTTAAGAGAGACAGAAACCTACATGAATAGTTTACTACAAGAACATTTATTACTCCAAAGCAAACAGGTTTTGAAATGCTTCATGACTATCGAATTACAGCTGATAAAATCAAACTTGAGAAGATAAAATTAATTGGCTGAGCCATCGACTCAAAAGTGAATTTGAACTTTTTCTCAATAAATACATATATAAATTCATAAAATCAAACATGTCATACCGACAAAGGTCTATCTTTTACTGGCACTTCTGCACTGCCTATTGCTTCCCAAACAACTTCCAACCCCCCAGTTTAGCTTTGCCCTTCCACTCTGCCTCTATTTCACAGAAATAAAAGGGTAACTGCTGGTTTTTACAGTTTCTCTGATTTCCTAGGCATAAGCTGAACAACTAATGGAAGTGAAGTTTGAGTCCAATGAAAAAAACACAGCACAACTTAGAATTACTTAGAATGGGCTGGAAGGGACTTTAAAGATTATCTTGTTCCAACCTTCTGCCATGGGCAGGGACACCTTCCACCAGATCGAGTTCATCAAAACCTTGAATTTCATCTTCCTTCCTTCCAAAGCAGATGGGCAATTTTTTTCACTTATTTGCTTCTATATAATTATAACTTCCAGAGGATTTTTGTATTTGAATGAAGTTTTGTATCAGCTAAGAGATAAAGGGAAAATTTTATCTCTGACAGCTACTCACAGAGGCTGCAAATCAGCTTTCCTAAATGGATGTCATATGGCAAATGCTAAAATTCATCGTGGGCTGACTTTGTCTGAGATTTTAGAAGAAAAGTCTACTCCTTCAGTCACTTCCTTAATGACAGTAATTTACATCTATATTGAGGTAACAATGGAATGCCAGAAAGGTCCATGAACAGGAATCAGGACTGTACAAACGCACAGAAAAGGACAGTTTGCCTTGCACAGTGAGAGCCCAACAAACCACAAAATTTCCAGTGAAAAAAGGCCAGGGATCTTCAGGGGTGTGGTGATGTAATAGTGAAGTAACCAATCAGAACACTTGCTCAAGAAATAAGGGATACAATCCATGTAATTTTTCATCACATTTACAAAATTCTAGATAAAGACCTCAAACTAGAATTATACTAGAGTCATATTAGTCTGCTGAATTAATTATTGTAGCATATCACAGGAGGGAGAGTAGCTAAAATAATTTGTATGGATGAATGGGTATATAAATGATTTCTATATATATGTGTTAAGTAACTTTAAATAGAGACAACCCAATAGTGAATAATAAATTCATAGAAAGGCAAAATTCGTCTATGTGAAAAGGAATGTGTGTTGGCACATCAGATTTCCTTGTGAGAAATGTAAAATTAATAATTACAACAGCTCTACTATAAAGTCTTACGGGAAAAATAAAGGCCTTTGGTGAAAAGAATAGTATCTCAATTAAAAGAGAAAAAAAGTAAAAAGAAAAAAAGATACAAGCTACAGAGAAAGAGAAGTATTTATTTCTTACTCTTTAGGATCCCTAATCGTATTCTCCTCCCAGACCAACCCACTGGCAAGTAGGGAGCCACGAACTAAATAGTGGTGATATTGCAGTAGATAAATACTTCCCTGCTGGACAGAGTGCCTGAATTTCCAAGAGCCTGTGTAGCTCTAATAACATTGTTAATAGCAGTGTTAACGAATGCAATATCAGCTTCCATTCTTCCAAACACTCCACAAATCTACAGATATATCTACAGCACCTCACGCCAGCAACTTCCACAGCCAGATGGAAGGAGGGAGCACACGCAGATACTACATTCTCTTCAACAAATTGTCCTCAGAAGAGCATATTTAAACACATGTTCTCCAACTCAGATCTATTACCAAAGAGTAGACACGTGTCTTAATGAGTCATACTGTGATATGGCAAGAATTTCCATTCAGAAGGAAAAAAATAGTGAATTTTATCTTTCAGTCACATTTCTCCACACCCTAACCTCCATAAAATTAGATTTGCTAAAAAAAAAAAGAGTAGTAAGTTAATTCTTTTTTTCTCAGTTTATTTATACATATCATAATTTGCAATAACCTCTAGAGACTGCAGAAATCTCTGTAACAAATGATTTCTGTATTTACAGCTAACATTTCTGCATTTTTCTTAACTGGAAACATAACAGCTAAATAAGGAAGACTAACTGTCCTCCAGTTCTTAACCAACATTGAATTTGAATGGCACCTTGAAAACTTAGTGGTTGTGTGAGTGATTGAACAGCCTGCAGTGCTCTGGAGAAATACAAATGCAGTGCCATTAGTTACTATGTGGTGAAGTCACTACACCCCAGCTGAATGAGGGCACCATTGGCAGCTTCTGCATCAACAGCCTTATGTTGTGCCCAGTACGAGACAAGAAAAAAAAAATCCCAGTTTTAAAGAAATGAAGACAAACAATGCAAAGAAGTAAAATACCGTATCAGGAGAAATTACAGCGTTTTTTTGTCATTCTTCACTTTTATGGAGATGACACACAATTTGGAGAAAACTACTCTTCAAATTGGCTGAAGGTTTGGGTGTTTTGTCTTTTTTTTCCCCTCCCCAAATTTATATTTTCATTGGCTGCTTGATGTAGTTACTTACTGTAGCAATGTTGTAATTCACTGTTTTATCCTAGAATCCGATTTCAGCCTTTTCACTGCCAAGTCTGTAATACAATAATCAAGTTGCTACTTATACAAATATACATCTGCAGTAACTTCAGCTGAGTTTCTCCAGAGTTACTCCAAAAGGAAATTAGACTTTGACACTTCACCCTAAGTTTTTAGACACTGGTTTTGGCTATATCAGTTCATCTTAATCTGATTTCCCAAGGGCAGAGCAGTGTCAATAACACAATTAGAGCTACCAAGTTCTGTCAATGTGCTTTGTGCTGCATTGTTGGAAGAGCTCAAAACCACTCCCAAACTATGCAGACAAGCAGGCAGCTGCATTTCTAATAACATATTCTATATTCAAAGATTAAGATCTTATTGAACAACATATGCCTAATTTACTCCACAGGAAAAGAGGCCTTTTAGGGTACCTTGAAAACACACCGTTCTCTTTACTCCCACCTCCCTTTCTTTCACTCTCTGCAAAATATTAAGCAATTAAGCAGGTTGCTATATTTGGTGTGCCTAAACTTCACAGGTTGATAGCATAATGATTTTAATAACTACTTTAAATGTAACATAGTGACAAGTTGACACCCGAGGTTTGCATCCTGCAAGTTGATTTTTCCAGAATTCTTTTGTTATGCCTCGGGAATAGCAATATGATCAGGAATAATTTCTTGTTACTGCTTCTTACTTTAAACTTTTTCTCTCTTTTTTTTTAGTTATAAACATTGCAAATCTACTAAATACAGGCTCCCTGGTAGGTATCAAAATTTGACTCTTCTACAAAGGATCCTGGTACTGGCTTTATCAAAAGGAATGAACTAATGTTACCAAAGGTACCCAGATCAACAGATAGTCATATCCTTTGTGAAAATATGACCATCAAGACACATTCAGAATAACACTATTACAATATTTAACCACTATAACATCAATAAGCATCTCAAAAAGCATTTGCAGAGCAAATGTCTCCATTCACAACAGCCAAGACCCACACTTTGGAAAGAATTATCATGTCCCTTTGCCCTCAGAAGAACATGAAGCAAAATATTCCTGCGTGCTCTGGTAAATGTGAAAGTCAAATGTGGCCACATTTCTTGATCAGGGAAAAGGTGATGTCACAGGAAAGGCAGGAAATGGTGCTTGGCTGTATGGGATACTTCAGAGAAATACTAATCTCGTGTCAAATGCTGTGTATTGCTACAGCCCTCAAATACGTATTTTATATATTATTTTTCATATTGATATTTTATACAGTACTTTTCCCAGGTTTTATCCATTTTGATACAGCCCTGTGTTTTGAAGCCAGCAGGTTCTGCATGTGTACTGAAAATAACTTTAATTGGAAGTGCAGTCTACAGAGAGTTGGTATTTAGCACAGTTCTGTAATCTGCAGCTTATAAAGTGTGTTTCACCACTGTCTTTTAGATGAGAATGGACATAATAAATTCCATATTTTAAGAATGCACATAAAAACCAGAGAGACACATGTAATTTTGTTTGCTCAAATCAAAGGGAATACGATGGAGTCACTGAGCATCATCTCCTAAAGTGTCTGCTTTCCTGTGACCTGATATATTTATGGCTAAGAATACTCATCTATTCATCCCTTTTTCAAGGTAGATAAATCTTCATTGAATTTACACAGTCAAACTTCCTCACATACAAGATCACTATAATTTCAAGACTGTATCATAAATAATACAGCAAATTCTGAAGGAATACAAATGATACACATAGAAAGCATCTTTCCATCACCCTGATTTCATCATCCTTAATGAACTTAAAAATATAGCTGAGCAATTCTCAGTAATGCACCAGAAGTAGTTCATGGAAAACATTTTCAGATATTTAACTACAGAATATGTATCCCTGTTTTTCCATATCCGACCTTGAAATATTTACATCTCTGGTAATGCCACAAGTTTTCTGGAAGATGCAGAAAAGTGATAAAAAGTACCTAGAAAGTACTTTTATGCCATTTTCATGTTCTAATGATGATTAACTAGGGCTGCTTTATATGCAGAATATACTCTGAGAAATCAGTAAAACCCCTATTCATTCAAAGTACTTTGGGTAAATAGCAGTCTCCAAAAAGTAGGATTTTCTAGTTGCATATGATGAAACAGCTCTCCAGTTCAAATTATCTGCTTTCTCATGTTTTACATTTTAAAATGTACGTTTTACATTTTCAAATACTCTTAATGATATTCCACT
This sequence comes from Calyptomena viridis, assembly GCA_013390005.1. Lineage (NCBI taxonomy): Eukaryota > Metazoa > Chordata > Aves > Passeriformes > Eurylaimidae > Calyptomena > Calyptomena viridis. The sequence continues at coordinate 418,716 of WEIV01008706.1, read as the reverse complement.
GCTGTATAGAAAATAATCAGACATAATACTTAGGGTCAGGAATAAATTATTGCCTTTAAATTGTGTGTAATGAACAGCTATGGAAAATACTAAAATGGTTCTCTGCTTTGAGAAAAAACTTACTACTTTTTAACACATAATGGGATTCACTTGCTTAAGCAAGCCTAGAGATGAGTTGGTATTTTTGATTCCCTGAAGTGTCTGTGACATGACTTGGCCCACAGTACACCCACACATTTCTGGAGCAGTAGCTGCTGGCCAGACAAAATATTTTAGAGCACTGAATGCATTAGATTTTCTGTTTATAGACATCTAAGTCCACTCACGTTTTTAATTCTAACTTTGGAAGTCAGTTAAAAATATTTCTGGCAACTTATAAAAGCTCTATTAGATCTTCCAACATTAAAAAAACCCCAATGTTTGTCTCAAAACAAGAATTGTAGTGCCATGTCCTGATACCCCTTGCAACTGGGGTTATTGTCTTTTAACCGTCTGTTGAGCACAGATTAATTTCTCCTGAGACTCTAGTAAAGCCTCTGACTAGTAAATGCCTGGTCTTGCCCGAGGGAAAGGCTTGTTACCTCATCTTAAAATTTTGTTTGAATACTCTCTTCACTTAACTTTCGAGATATATATATATATATATGCATCAAAATTCCCATAAACAGCAAAATTTTGCTGGTGATCCTTCCAGAGATCTATCTTTTATTTTATATAAGATTTATCTTGGCTTATGAATGCAATAATAACCACATCCAATAATATATTTCTAACTGGTGAAGTCTCAAGTATAAACTTGAGTCCCATGTTTATAGCTCAGAACTGCAAGTCCTGAGAGTTGGATGAATTTAGAATTTTTGCACTAGTAATGCAACATTTAAGATTGCTCAGTGACAATGCTCTGCAAAGACTTGACTGACTGACACAAACCTCCCTCTCGGGCCCATGTTCTGTTCCTTAAGTAGAAGGCAGGTGCTCATCCCAGTTGCGTGGAAGAACACCCTTTCCACCTATCCTTCTGCACTTCAGAACGTCAGGGTCAGGGAATATCCACACTTGAAACTCCCTTTTTTTTTTCCTCAATGGCAATTTTTAACTACTTCCTATTCAATCAGATCCAGGCTAAAATTATCAGCTCGAATAACATTTTCTGTTAGCTTAAATAACTTAACTAGACACTTGACACTGACTTCTCACCTACTGTATAAGTGCCATGGGGAAAAACTTCAGAGCATTTAAATGCTAAATCCAATCTATATCCATGCATTTCAATGATAGCCACTCTACTTTAGTAAAATCTAATTTTCCCAATTCTTTAAAATGCTGTGAACAACCCCCTCCTCTCCTGCAAATAAATACTGCAGGTCTTCTACAAAGTACAGGTGAATATAAAAAAGAGCCTGCATGTACCAGAACAAAACAGGACTTGAGTACAAGTGTGAGTGGTAGTTCAGTCGAGAAAGTGGCATTTCTGTGCTTTGTTAAACAGTGGAAACTAAATAGGAGACAATTATGTAATCTCAGGAATCACTGAGATTGTACTGTTTGTCTTTCAAACATATGAGAACTGGAATCTTATCATGGTTTCAGTTGGAAAGGACCTTAAAGCTCATCTCTGCCATGGGCAGGGACACCTTCCACTACCCCAGGTTGCTCAGAGCCCTGTCCAACCTGGCCTTGGACATCTCCAGGGATGGAGCACCCACAACCTCTCTGGAAAAACTGCCTCACCACCTCCACAGTCAAGAGTTTTTCCCCAATATCTAATCTAAAACTACTCTCTTTCAGTTTGAAGCCACTGCATTAGAGTCTAATCATAAGCCTACTACAGAGGAAGGGTGAAGTAGCCATTCACTCCAATTCCCCAAAACAACTGGAATACAAGCAGAGGAGAATACAGTAGAACACTCAAGGCACCTGGTGAAAAGCAGTATTTGGCAGTGCAAGGAAGATGCAAAGCCTTGCAATGGATGTCAAATGTTACAGGCATACAGAGTATAAATTAACTTCATGTCGGTGATCGACCGGCAGCACTCGGAATTAACTGCAACCTCTTCACACTCACGTCCTTCTCTTTAACAGCAAGAGATTGTGGCTGTGGCAGAGGTACAGATCAGCATCAAACTGCTAATGGCTGAAAGATCCCTGGGACTGATCCCTGCAGAGCTGGGCACTCAGATCTGAGTGCCATTATCATGGGCGTGCCACCATTTACCTGTCTGTAAGATCATACAGAGAGACTGTAGGACTAGTCTGTGTCTAAAAAGAAATCTAGTAACAATCTGATTTAAAATACTTCAGGCTTCAGGTCTAATTATTATTTCAAAAGTTTACAAAAGGTTGCCAGTGTCTATCAAAAATACCTCTGTATCAATAAAAGAAATTACCGTCCAGACATTAATAGACTCACGAATTCATTTCTTCCAGGAATACAATCTTGCTTATTGGAATGTGGCACAGGGGAATGTGTGTGAGTCATGGAAGCTTGAGCTTCAGCTGCTTGGGGATGACAAAGCTAAAGAAATTATATATAGAAAAACATAATCAATGAGAAGCAAAAGGTTACACACTTTTCAGAGGAATTTATTTTCACCGGTGTGTTGATAAATCTCCAAACCACACCTTAATGTACAACTCCAGAGCAGCACATCGAAAATCCTTTTGTTTGTACTACCTTAGAACCGACTGATAAGGAGGTAGGAAAACACTGTGCATTGCAACAGCTCTTGTTCTGCTGTTAAATCTTTAATTTCAAGGATTTAGAATTATGCAGGAATTAAAAGAAGCCGTCATCCCCAAAGACTGGGCCCCTTCCCCAAGCCTGGATTACTTAAAATATGCAAGGGAGGAAATTGTGTTTGCTTTGCTGTGGAAAGCTGATTAATTTGTTAAGATTTCAGGCCTTAAAACTCAGCCTCACAAAGAAATGGTATGGATAAAAGCAGAGTACTTACACAATTTATTAAATACTTCAATTATAATGCTATACCAAGCAACTAATCATATTAGGCAATTTTAAATAAAGATACTGTATCTAGATGACAACTTCAAATTATGACTTTTAAGGTGAGAGATGTATCAAGGGCTTAACTATACTTTGAAGGAAAATTCCAAGGATTTTCTGAATCCTAGATTGCACTGTGTAGAAACAAAAAAACACAACCAATCTTTTTTAACAATTCCTGCCTTCTAGGCTGTAACATGTTTTCATTAGACGCTTTCTTTTAACAAAACCTACAACAAATACAAAGGACTTTTTCAACATCCAACTGTTATCCAACATTATATTTCATGGTATCACACCCAGATTTATTGCTGGGTCTTAGAGTTACTTACAGACCCCAAAAAGTATGCAAATTGAAACCGTGATTCAGGATCGACATTGAAAAATTGATTTAAGTTCTAAAGGTAGCTTGAGAATGACATATTCTGCTTTCATAAAAGCTTTATTTGAGGTAGCACAAGTAGGTGATATTTTTGAAAAAAAAAAAAAAAAGAAAAAGGCAGAAAAAATTTCTTCCAATCATGAGAAGCTAAAGTTGGTGTTCCCTTCCTCTTCCTGGCTGCAATGGTCCACTTCACCTACTCTTAGTATGCTGCTTGTTCCAGCACAAATCAAACCTGTTTGGCTCCTAAGCACTAAGACAACATGGATAATGGCAAGTGCAGCATCAGCCAAATAAGTCTAAATGACAGGAAATGGCAGAGAGAAAATATATCATTTGTCATATGCCACTTTTCTTCAAGGTTTTAACAGGCTCATACAGAATGTATATGCATATATTTAGTTATATTTGAACTATTTTACATGAGACACTTGCAGATGAGCTGAACCCGGGCCAACAGCTTTGCTTCCAATGTCTCAGCACTGTGTGGGAGGAACAGAACAAATGCAGCCTCATATTTCAGCACATCTTTGCCACTGCATTTATCTCCCAAGACAAAAGCTCCTTCAGGAACACGGTGCTGCTGTGGTGGTTTGCTTTATGCACTTGAGTCAAGGAAGGGAGAGTCCCTACTTTAAAAGCTATGGACAATAGTTGAGGACCAGAAAAATATCCACACTGCTCTGTTAGATCCTATTTCATCCCTTTATTGGGTAGGAAACTCATAGAAACACCCCCAGAAACTCTCTGGGAAGGCCTTTCTTTCCTCCAGCTGTGTTAGAGTAGAGGGAAAAACCAAACTGGATGAGACAGAGAACTCGGTCCTGTGCTACATCCAAACCAGGAATCCACACAGCAATAAAAGAGAGACACTAGGGTGGCAAATAGAACTTTGGTTTCACAATTCCCAGGCACAATGAAATAATAGAAAAGAAAAACAAGAAGAGTCAAGCAAAAAGGAATTACAGAAGTGGAACAACTAACAGCAGGAGAATGGCAAAAGGGAGGATGTCATTGTCCAAAAGGAAGAGGAGACAGCACGGAAATATCAAAGGGATTCTCGGGATAAGGACTGCTGGTCATTCAATGTTCACCACCAGTGGCCACCCTGCAACATCCTGTATTCAGCACTGGGGTTCTCCCGTGGTTTTGAAAGTTCTCCTTCTTGTCTCACATAAATGTTGAAAGAACAAAGCTCTTCAATCCTCTACAAACACAAGATGAAGGTATCTTTTCTGCTCACTTCATTCTATTCCGAGCAGCCTCACAAACTGACCTGCCTTCCCTGCTTTTCCTCTTGACAATATTAATACAGAGAAAGCTCAGAAACTTCCCTGAGCTGAGCTAAAGCCTGGGGAATTAGTATATTTAATATGAACAGATCAGTGAGTTTAGCAAGTCTCTACATAATTGCCTTCAGCAATGCTCCTAACTCTTCTCTCCTGCCTCTCCAACATTAGGAGCCTAATTCTGTATTTTGATTTCTAAAACTGTATGATCCTTTATTCTCACCTTTTCAGACACACACACACACACAATCACTCTACACTCTATAGAAACAGATCCCCAAATTATAATGCAGGGTTTGTCTTTTAAAAGAAAATCCAGCCAGCTATTAAAAATATACTAAAATAAAACACAGAGAAAAAAAAATTACATCTCCAAACTCTGAGCACTGCATTTTTAATCTATCAGAATACTTTAATCACTTTACAAACACCTGCTGTATGGTGCCCTTAAACTTACCAAACCTGATCGTTTGGCACAACTATAATTTATTGCTGATTACAACCATCCCCAAATCAACTTAGAAGATTATATTGTTTTGACAAAAGCACATGCCTCTCTTTGCCTGAACATCCAAATATCTCTGATATATTTATTTTTGGAAACACTTTTCTGAAAAAAATACAGGTTATTTTAATCCATACTGTCTCATAGAATTATGTCCCTATCTGGCTGCCAAATTTTCTGTAAGTGAAAGTCAGAAAAATATATATTGCATTTAGGATTGCAGCTGAGTTTGATCAGATTAACATGGTGCTACATTTACATAAAACTCAGAATTTTTAAACTGTCTTTATTTACTGGTAGATGCATTCCCAGGCTGTTTCATGACCATGGTTTTAGTAGGCACTCTAAAAGCTGCACACATATTGTTTCTACTTTACATGTCAATAATCTGTATTGGCATTGACAAGACCTTACCATGAACTGCAAGGTCAAAAGCAAATTTTTCTTGGTTGTAATTGCAAATTCTGTGAGTTCTAGACACTTTTTGAAAATCCTCTATTTATCTCCCAAATAAATTAAGGGAGAGAAGAACAAACACCAATGATACCTCTCATTTAACATCTTGTCACCAATACTAACAGATCTTTTCCAGGTCATTGAAACCATCTTGTGAAAGATGTCAGAAAAATAACCATTTCCTAACAAAACTTCTTTCTCCTCCTACCTATTTTTTTAAATTTATTTTAAAAATAAGGGGGTTTTACTCCCTTCCATTTTCCCATTTCATCTCTTGCAATTGCAAATCTAAAGGAAGAGATGCTCTGATTTTTCATTAATCATGCTCTTGGCCTCAATGCTATTCTGTCATATTGAATTATCCAGGACTTCAAGCTCTTCTCTCAGTTTTAGTTGTCACGTCCTTCAGTTTCAATGACTGTTCATTCATTGCTGGATCTGAACAATTTTACAAAAGCCATAATTGTTGGAACTGGGGGGGGAGTAGGAGGCCTCATTATTTAAGGGGAAGGGAACCAACTCTTTGGTCTCCTTTTAATAAAAAAAAGCCTTTTCACAACCGAAATTACTTTCAGACTTTTCTCACCTTGCACGCTTTTTTTAATGGATTCAAAACTTGTTACTGAAAGCCTCTTAGAGAAACCAGGACTAAAATTATAATTAACATACCCACATAAATGAGCAATGGCAAATAACTACACACTTAAAGTTGGCACTGGAGTTTTCACAGTAATTCCTGCACTACTGCAAATGTTAAAATTTGCAGAAATTTAAGATCTGATGTACTTCTGTTCATCTTAACTAGAGAATTACCATGTTTTTAACAGAAGTTTATCACCTTTTTTGTAGTTCTTTTTCTTATTTGTTCTCAAAAAATTCATGAAGGTATAAAAACTGTTTTTAACATCATGAATCTCCACAAGAATATCAAGATCTTTTCCATCTATGACATTTTATATATGTATATGTCATATTGTCTGAGAATAAGATACTGACTTCAGAATAACTGATTCACCCTGGATGGATTCTGCCATGTAATGTGTCTTTACTTAGACCTAAGAATCTGCATGTCATTAGATCAGTATAAAGAGAAGCAAAATCAATTACTAAAAATTAATTATTCAAGCAACTACAGCATGTTTAGATAAGTCCTATTTACAGCTCATTAAGAGCTGACCCAACTTCAAAAATTCTTCTTGTGTTTTCCAATTTTGCACAAAGCATTAATAAAACCTGATTGATATCACAATGAGAAATGAACCGTCTAAAGTGGCTTTTAGGTGATTTGTCTAATGGAGAACCTCACCTCACACAAATGAAAGTCCTCCAGTGGAATACAGTCAGACTCTCCACAAACCTTGGGGGCAAGACAAATGTATGGATATTTCTTGCAACTTTGCTCAGCAACTCTTCATCAATCACAGCTGATGGAAATCTGGAAGGCTTGCTTCTATTCTCTGCTCTATCTTCAAGATCTGAAGTCTCATAAGAACAGAAATAATGTTTCCAGGAAGCTCTAACAACCAACCAATATAAAAGAAAAAACTCTGAGTTACTTTTAATGAATCAACTCTTAAGAAGCAAAACCAATAATTTACACAGGAAAAGACTGAAAAAACTGCAGCAGAACTGAGTAAAAAGGGTTCTTACATTTTATGTCCATGTACCCTGACTACGGATTGTTCTCTTTTAGCCTTTGTGTAATTTCTTTTCCTGATAGTAGAGGCTGCAAGAAGGAAATGATTTCCTCACAGCTCCCATTTCTGGGAAGTTCAACACACCACTTGACCATGCCAGCTGCTGAATGTACATTAACTGGCAAACTCCAAGAAACCAACAGGAGGACCCAGTTGGTCAATCAAAGAGAAACAGAATAACAAAAAGATGATTTTGTTGTCACCTGCTCTCTTTATGCCCCTTCAGTCTTCACCTATCATGCTTTTCACCCTTCTTTCTACCTGCAATGATGCCATCACATCCAAACACTGCTCACTGTTCACCAGCTGAAGCACAACAGCTTTTACCATTTTTACATAAATAACAATTGCCCTCATTATTTATAGAATAGTGGGATAAATCATGAGCAAGGAAGAGTTGTGTGGTAAGGAAGGGCTCTGACCCAACAGGAAATAAAGCACTGTCTCTTTTTAGGTTACATCAGTCTTCACTGTAGGCAGGAAAAAAAATTGTAACTGCACTGGTAACCAGCAAGTCTGAACTTACTCACTTTCCTTCTACACTGGAAAATAAACACTTAGGTTTTTCCAGCTTTTCATCTAAACTTTGTACCCAGTCAGTGCCCTACAGAACTTCATTACATCAGCCAAATTTGTAATAACATAAAAATGATACCAAGCTAATTTGAAGTCTGTTTTCCATAAACCCATGCTGATTAGCAATAACTATATTACCCTTGTTTAATTCTTTATTAATTGAGTCTTTTAGAAGCCATTCCATTATTTTTCTTGAGATCAATGTCAGGCTGACAGACTTATAATTATCTGGGTCTTCCCATTTAGCCTTTTATTGGCACAACATTAGATTTCTTCCCATCGTCTGGAACTTCCCCAGCACTCTACAACTCACAAAAATCAACAGCAGTGACTCAGAGAATGACTCGAGCAGATTTTTTATAACTCTCAGAAACTCTCAGTTCAAACCTGGTGGTTGCAGAATGCCCAGCATTACCATCCATGATTAAGAACCCTTAGTTACAAGAGTAATGAAATTTTGTCATGTTCTTCTGCTGCCTTTTCCAAACACAGAACATCAATACTTGCCCAGAACTTCTGACATTTCTACATTGCCATTTCAAACTCTTCTATTTTTCATTTCTATGGCATCATTTAAGACATTTCCATTTTCATTACTAATGAAGTAAAAATACATTAACGCTACAATGAATTTTATATATATTGTTTTTCTATATAACATTCTAGTACAAGTTAAAAGACAATAGTTTACAGTATCGATCCTACACCACCACTTATTTATTAAGGGATAATTAATATACATATACAATATATGTGATAGATACATAATGCATATACAAGTGTATTATAGATACATGTATGTGTGTTTGGGTTTTTGATCACTTGTTTTCACTTGTTCTCTTTCTTGATCAGCAGTGTCACAATTCTCAAAAATCCATCCTCCCCAGTGCACCAAGCACAGGAACATATGTATGCATATCACATACACACACAGATTTTCTGAAGTCATTACTGCAGCTCAGAATTCAGCTAACTCATGTTCTTTTGTACTTTGGTTAATTATTCCCTTTGGTACTTAAGCTATCACTAATTTTGTCTTTATCTGTGAAAACAAGGCCTAATATGGATTTTTCTCAAAATCAGATTTCGTAGGAAATTAATCAATTATGTTTATTACATTATATATATTTTTTTTAAGAAATGCAAACAATAGTGTTAGAAGGCAGTGTGACTTCAGTAACATCATACAAATTGAAGTCTCCTGTAATACAGATTTTTCCTCCTCCACATTAGAGGAGGTTTTTAGGGAGCTGCCCATGTTGCTCTCTGTTGGTGGCCTACTGCCTATGGTGAGTGAGATCCCCATTTTGCAAAAACGTATTTTGAAGTGGAGCTGCGAGTTATTTCAGAGAGTTACTTCATAAAGATTCCACATATTTGAGCCACCACTTCCCCTCTTCTTTTCTCTCAGTGCTATTTAAATGTGTTTTCAGCCTTTCAATCACTTGAATTTTCCCATTAGGCTGCATTATTAGCAATCTGTTCAAATTTAATATAAATTAGGGATTTCATTACTTTTTATTTATTGCAGGCACTTAACATTTGCACAAAGGAAAAGCATTCCTTCTTTTTGTCTTCTTTGATGTATTGATTAATGTTGTTTTCCAGGATCTTGATTTCACACTAAATTAGTTATTTTTCCCCCTTTGCATCTGTTCTTTTCACTACATCCTTGGCCACTTTTTCCCTTTTAAAAGACCAGTTCCTCTTAGGCAGTAAACCTTCCTTCCACCAAAGACCAGCCCTGCATCACATCTCAAATCCTGCATTTTAAAATACTGTCCCACATTATAGTTCATGCCAGGAATCTGTCTTTACCCACAAGACAAAAAAGCCAGTTGGGTGCTGCTTTCTCTTTCCCTTTGCCCAGTCCTAGCAAAGTCTTGGGTTTTCTGAAGTGAAATATGGCAGGATAAGGAGAGAACAACCTTGGCATACTGAAAGCCCAAGGAAGACAAGTTCAGGAAAGGTTCAATTAACAGTTTTGAATGTGATGAACCAAGCAGGACAGATGGGGAGGACAAACACGAAAAACACATCACTAAAGCAGTTCATTCAAAATTTGGGTAATGCAGTGTAAAGAAAAACCAGCTGATGTAAAAGGGGCAAGAAACACGTGACAGGTGAAAAATCTAAAGATCACATGTCATACGTGAAGCAGTTCATGGATAAGAAGTTTGATGGAAAAAAGATTTATTACCCTTTTTAATTTTTTTTTTAAATGATGGGATAGTTGTTTGCAATTTATTTTATGAAAAAGAAGAGCTATTGAATGAATAAAGTCCATGTGTGAGACTGCAAGGTGCTGATGGGAGACAAGGTAATAGTTTGGGCAAACCAAAGGAATTATCAGATTCAGAAGGAATATTAATTAAACTTACTAATAAGTTTATTAAATTGATAAATCATGTGGTGCAATGCAAAAGGACTTCAGGAGGTGTTCTCCCACCAAAAAGGCTGCAGGGTCCATTGGAGCAGACTAGCGTGGCCCAAGAGGGAGATCACTTGAAGACTGCTCTGTACATGAACAAATGTGTGGCGAGGGGAGATGACCCAAAGCCCCACTTCAAAACTGTCCCCCGACCCACATTAAAGCACTTGATCACTCTGATAAAGCTAAAGCTTGATGCCCCCTGTGGCGTGTTGCCAAAATATTGGTCCAAGCCTGTTGTGGTCAGACAGACTTAAAGCCACGACTACAAAATTCACTTAAACCAGTTGGTACTTCTTAGATTTTAATTGTACAAAACCTTTGAAAACAATAATTTGTATTCAAAGAGATGCAGACATTTTCAGTCCACTCCTAAGTCTTCTGCTTTGATCGTGCAGTCCAGTGAAGGATTGTTTTTGTCAGCAGGACAGCAATGCCACAAAGAAGTTACAGTGCCAGAAAATGCATCTGTTGTACAACACATGTTAAGATGGATAAACCCACCACAGCTTCTGGTGCACCAATACCTTAAATGTTCCCCTCTACTACCTTCCCCATCAATAGAGAAATATCTTAGGAGCATCCATCCCATCTCTTTCAAAGACTGCTTCTTTAAGCTCAGAAAAATATGTATTGATGGG